>LS990921.1:20587903-20822903 GCA_900464855.2 Musa schizocarpa
TCGCTCTGCAATTAACTAACTCATTCTTAGATCTGGTTAATTAAAGCTCTACCGACAACTTGTATTGGTTCGAGACTTCAACAAGCAGTCTGTAGTTTATGGCGGCTCCATACAAAAATTTTACATAAGAGAAGAGAACTCTAATCATACGTCCAAGCAAGTCACTGTGACCGATCAACTCAGAAAACTCTTCTTCGATCCCAATAAATTGCTTGATTCACAGACCAAAAGGTGACAAGTAGATATGAAATCTACAAATAGAAATTTTGACAACTCTAAACATCTACATGAATTGACCTTTTGCCAAATTGTTCCAGGAAGTCTCTCGCAGGTCTCATCTTAAATCTGCTTACTCATTTCCAAATGATGAAGCCCTCCATCTGACTCAAAAATCAACCCCCAGGTTTGGTCTGTCATTTCCTAAGCATTCACCAGATTCAGGAACAGAAATGATTAGTGTACACACTAACTGATAGGGGTAAAAATGGCGATGTGACACATCATGACAGCATCCCCCTGAGTGACATGATCCCCGAGGCTCGCCATACCATGCAGCAGTTCGGCCTCCTACGCAGCCCCAGTGGCAATGTCAGACGCCATCGAAGGTACAGTCCTACCCTGCAAACGGGCACGTCAGGTAACACCCAAGCTCATCTATAAATACCCCCAAGTCCCAAACAAAAGGGGACAAGATGAAACACACTAAAAAGCACATCTGCTTCTCTTCCTCCGAAACCCCCTCCACATCTTTCTCTAACTTGATCGTCGGAGGGTGGGTCGAACACCAGGACCCGACTGTGTGCGCGAGTCGCGAAGGCGGTGTCGCCTCTTCCGGCGCTTCCTCCCCGGCCAACCGCTGACCCGGCCGAGCAGGCCGACCCCGAACCACGGTGCCCGATCGCGGGGGACCAGAGGGGCGTCGCCCGAGATCCCCGACATCCAGGACCCCGAATCGAGCCGCGTCGGCCCGAGGCCACGACTTAAAAAGTTACTACAGTAACATATTGGGCTAGAAGGAGGGCCCGGATGTCGGTGACCAGCGAATCAAACCGGTGAATCCTCACCCGGCTGGGCTCCCGCCTCGGGGAACACCCCATGGGGCCGGAGACCGCGACGAACGCCCCGGGCCGGTGGTGGGAACGCCATCGGCAAGCTGTTCAATGACCCAAGGCTTGGCGCCCCCGACGGCGCACCCGGCCATTCGCCGTCGATGTCGCCAGGAGGCTTTTCACGACCTCGCCCACCAAGTCGGGACCCTTGAAGGCATGGTCGGACCATCATCCCGATCGTCTCCCAATGGACCCCTCCGCGACGCCGACCCGGCCCTCGCTGGCAGCGGAGACCCCCCGTCGGACTCACGCACCACTCCACGAGCTCCCCGTCTCACCTCAAAACCCCCAGCTCGACCAGGGAGCCGAGAAGCAGAAGACATGGCCGAAGTCGACCCGAGCCGACGCTCCGCCCGCCGACTCGACTAATGCCCCGCGAGCTCGGGCCACGCCTTGTCGGTCAAAAGGCTCGACGAGGTACAACGGGGAAGTCCGCAAGTCAAAGGGGAGAGCTCGGGGTGGGCCGGACGCCAAGGATCTCCATTCACCCCGAGATACACAAAAGGCGGTCCCGTCGCACTTCCGCCTTCCCTCCTCGGATCGATGATGGGCGCCACCAGGACCGAACGGAGACCCGTGGCCGCTTTTCGCACCCGGATGGCACTATTCGGGACTTCGACGCCTGATGTGTAGGGCATTCCCCGACTCTGCGGGGCGCCCGCGACATGGTGCGGTGACACGAAGCCGGGGCCGTCGCCTCCGCCGACCGGCTCGCCAAAGATTTTCAAGCTTAACTTCACGGCGTGCGCTTGAGACCTAAGCCGTCCATGGCATTGCTCCTCGGGCTCAATCGGAAGGAGGGGCGAGCCCCTCTCCCATTTTGTGAACCGATTTACAACCCAAATCCATGGACCTGTCGGACGCTCACCCCTCTTTCTTGATCGGGCATTCATGACAGGCCTCAAACCCTCCAGATTCTTCGGTGCGTCGTGGTGGAGGCGACCCCGTCATTGATCCCGAGATGCTCCAGTGTGCTAGTTAGTTTATCGCCGCGGAGACTTGGATGGTTGGAAGGCGGGAGGAACACAAAAAGGTTAAGTCAGAGCCGCCCCAACAGCAACAACCCGCCGCCTCTCGGCGAAAGTTGGACAGACCTGACCCAAGGCCTCCTCTTCCCGCCTTGAATTCGTCCCGGACTGAGATATTCCTACACGAGAAGGGGAAAGGGCTGCTCAAGGACCCTCGCCCGATGAGGAACCCGCGGGAGCTCGCGGACCGATCAAGATATTGCCGATTTCATCGACAAAGACGGGACACGACGACGAGCAATGCTACTGAATTGAAGAAGCAAATCGAGGAGCTTATCCTCGGAGGACACCTCGGCCAATTACCTCCGTAGAACAAAACGATCTCCTCGCCCGGAGGGCCCCGTCGGCGGCACATCGATGTGATAGTGGGGGTCCCATCGGGAGGAGGCTCTCGTCAGGCCGAGGGAAGGCGTATGCTCGAGCCGCCCGAAGCCTCGGGGGCCTGGCCGGAGCCGAGATTACCTTCCCAACCGGGAGGCGCCGAACAACCCGACCACGGGGCGATACCGGTGATTTCCTTGGGGTAGCCAACGACATATGAGGAGGATCATGGTCGACACGGGGAGCTCCTACCGACATACTCTACTTCGACGCCTTTCGGAAGCTAGGCTTGGCGGGAGAAACCTAAGCCCGATGTGTGCTCGGCGCTCATCGGTTTTCATGGGAGATTCAATATCGCCCACAGGGGCCATTACTTTACCCTTGACTCTGGGGACCCCGCCGAGGTCGAAGACGGTGATGACCACTTTCCTGGTGGTCGACCTCCCTACCGCTTACAATGCCATACTCGGTCGGCCGACCCTCAACAAAGTCAGAGCGGTCGTCTCGACCTACTACCAGACCATTAAATTCCCGACTCACGATAGAGTCGGGGAAGCCACGGGAAGCCCCCGAGAATCCCGACGGTGCTACCTTACCGCCGTATCATTGGGCAAGAAAACCAGGACCAAGTCACCCCCGGCGGATCCGCGGGAAACGAAAAAACTGACTCCTCATCCCCAGCCAACGGGGTCCACCGTCGACATTCCCTTGATAGAAGCCCGACTAGACCAGACCGTGAAGATCGGATCGGAACTACCTGAGCAAGAACGGGAGCAACTCGTCAGTCTCCTACGGGAAAATGCCGACGTCTTCGCCTGGTCCCCATCGGACATGACGGGCGTCAACCCAGATCGCGAGCACCACCTCAACATCCCACCGATGCCCGGTAAAAAAAAAAAAAGCGGCCGCCGGGCTCTCGACCGATATAGCGTGCAATACAAGAGGAGGTGGACCGGCTCCTAGACGCAGGCTTCATAGAAGAAACCAAATATCCTCAGTGGCTGTCCAATGTAGTCCTCGTGAAGAAACACAATGGGAACTGGAGGATGTGTGTTGACTACACCAGTCTCAACGACGCATGCCCTAAAGACTGCTACCCCCGCCTCAGAAGATCGACCGGTGGACGACGAACAACCGGTCCTGCGACTCTCTTTTATGGGCGCCTACTCAAGGTACAACCAGATCGGGATGGCGCCGGGGAGCGAGAGAGCACACGGCCTTCCTTACCAATCAAGGCGTGTACTTCTACAAAGTCATGCCGTTCGGGCTGAAAAATACTAGGGCCACATACCAGAGAACGGTAAACAAGATGTTCGCCCATCAAATAAGGAGAAACATGGAGGTCTACGTGGACGACATGATCGTGAAAAACCAGGAGGCCATAACACACCTTGCCGACCTGGCCGAGGCCTTCGCCACGCTACGCAGGTACGGCATGCGGCTCAACCCCACAAAGTGCGCTTTCGGCGTCACCTCCGGGAAGTTCCTCGGGTTCATCGTGCACGAGAGAGGAATCGACGCTAACCTGGAGAAGGTTCAAGCTATAATCAATATGCAGTCTCCCCGGACGGTTAAAGACCTGCAGCGACTTAACGGAAGACTTGTCGCTCGTCTCACTTCCTCGCCCGTCGGGCGATCGCACCTCCCATTCTTCAAAGGCTCAAGAGCCCGAAGAGCTTCCAGTGGACACCGAATGCGAGGAAGCTTTCAAGCAAATAAAAACGACACATGGCCGGCCTCCCCGACTCGCCTCGTCTCTCCGGGCGAAGTCGGGGCCTACCTAGCGACCTCCCCAAAGATGCGGTCGGCTCCGTCTGGTCAAGGAAAGCTCCGGCCAACAACTCCCGATCTACTACATCAACCACGTTCTAAGTGGGCCTGAGGAGCCTTACCCGCCGATAGAGAAACTCGCGCTCGCCCTGGTGCTCTCAGCTCGGAAGTTGCGCCCTTACTTCCAGGCGCACCCGGTGGAGGTCATCACCGACCAACCCCTTCGGCATGTCTTAACAAAATTTGATGTTGCAGGATGGCTCCTCAAATGGGCGGTGGAGCTCGGCGAACATGACATAAGCTACTCGCCCAGGATCGCCATCAAGGCCCAGGTGGCAGTCGACTTCATTGCGGAGCTGACACAGCTAAAGAACGTAGATCTCGAGCAAGCTCCCGAAGCTTGGACCCTGCACGTTGACGGCTCGGCCAACCCAAAGGGTGCCGGCGCAGGGCTGGTCCTCCTCACCCCGATGGACTTCGTTCGGCGATCCCCGGGTTCGGATTCAAAGCCACCAACAACGAGGCGGAAATCTGGCGCTCTGGCAGGTAGGGCGGCCCTCGAGATGCAGGTGGCGCGATCTGGCGTCCTCACCGACTTCGCAACTTGTGGTCGAAGCAGCTCAGCGGCAGATCTGGCTTCGGGACACAACCATGGCGAAATACCTGGCACGGGTAAGGGACCTAACCGCCAAGTTTCGCTATTTCACACTATCCAACGTTCCGAGGGAGGAGAACGAGCGGGCCGACGCACTAGCTAAGCTGGCATCAAAACCGATCTCCGAAACATGGCCAGAGATCGAGGAGCTCCCTACCCGTGCCGTCGAAATAGCAACTACAGCCCCAGGCGGCGCGCCGACCACGTGGGTACAAGAGTTGCTACGCTTCAAGTGAGATGGAACCCTCCCCCTCGACGAAGTCGTGACTCGGTGCCTGCGTCGCACGCACGCGTGGTACACCGTGGAGTGTGGTCGCCTCTACAAACGGTCCTTCACCTACCCCCTCTTGCGATGCTTAGAGCCAGACGAAGCCCAGATGGTCCTAACCGAAACCCACGAGGGGATATGCGGAGAGCATATCGGCAGGCGAACCTTGGCGCACAAGATACTCCATCAAGGCTACTACTGGCCGACCATGTCCCAGGATGCCAAAGCCTACGTTCGGCGGTGCAGTTCGTGCCAGCAGCACGCCCGCGCACCCGACGACCAGCGGTCCCTTCAGTCCCATCATCGATCTGCAAGATGGCCATTCAGCAGTGGGGTTTTGGACCTGCTCGGACCCTTCCCACTAGCCTCCGGACAGCGGAAGTACATAATTATGGGGGTGGACTATTTTCCGAAGTGGGGTCGAGGCGAACCGCTAGCAACAATCACGGAACATCAAATAGAGAAATGCGTGTGGAAGAACCTTGTAACTTCGGTTCGGGTTGCCCAAAGGCCATTATCACGGACAATGGACCTCGGTTTGCCAGTGAGAAGATTGGGAGTTACGTGTCGATCATGGCATCTAGCTGAGATTGATTCGGTGGCCCATCCTCGAACCAGCGGGCTAGCGGAGGTAACCAACCGGTCCATCCGGGCGGACTCAAAAAAAAGAGTGACCGCAGCCCGATCGACACGGGACGAGGCGAACTCCCCGGCGTGCTGTGGTCGCTGCGCACCACCCCAAACCGCAACAGGAGAATCCCCCCCATACACCTCGGCGTTGGGGCGAGGCTGTCCCGCCACCGAGGTAGCCATCACCACCCTCCGAACACAAAGCTTCTGACGAAGAAGGCGGACGAAGGACTTGAGTAGCCCTCGATCTCGCTAGAAGAACGGCGCTAACGACATGTGAGAGCCCTTTCGTACAAAAGGGCGGTCGCAAAGATTTACAACCGAAGGGTGCGACCCCGACCCATCAAACTAGGCGACCTGGTCCTGTGAAGGACCGAGGTCAGCGACCCGACCAGGGCAAGAGGCAAGTTAGCCCCAAACTGGGAAGGCCCATACCGGGTGGCCGAAGTCATTAGAATCGAAACATTCCGACTCACCACAATGGCGAGTCACCCCCTGCCGAGGACTTGGAACGCCCAAAATCTCAAAAAATACTTTCCGTAAGGAAAAGATCCGGCCAAAGACAGAGCCGGACCAAGACGCAAACAATCTACCTGAGAAGGGAAAGAACATGTTCATTCAAAAGGCGGGTTACAAAAAGTACAAAGATCATCACCCCTCGGGGGCATCCATTTGTCGTCGAAAGGAACATCGGATGGCATGCCGACGTCCCGTGTCCGGGGAAGGAACCAAAGGGATCCTCCACCACCTCCGAGCCGGGGTTGCGCACCTTGAAACGAGCAAGGGCAACCCGATACCCGTACTCGTAGGAAACCCGCCCGGTCCGAACAAGACCGAGCTGGAATCCCGGGGAGTCCTTGTAGTCCTCGATCAGCTTCTTGTCCCTCCCCGGTCTTTGGCGGATCTCGGCATCAAGAGCCTCCAAAGCTCCCCGCGCCTCGGCCCGCGACTCCTCAAGGCGTCGGAGCAGCTCGAGGGAGTCCGCCCTCGCCGAACGAGCCTCGGCCACCGACGCTCTCAGGCTCGTCTAGAGCTCCGTATTACGCCCCTCGGACGTCTCCAGTCGCATCTGGAACTCCGCGGACTGCTCCGTGGATGCTTGGAGCTCCGACCGAAGGTGCACTACCTCCACCTCCAAATCCGAGGCGCGCCGCTCGGTCGCCGCGACAGCCTTAGGGCCCGCTCCAACCCGAGCTTCGTCCACCTGCTTCCGGAGCTCGGCATTGCGACTACTCAGGGCAGTGATGACCCGTCCCGCATCACGGACGCGATCCATCAGCGCGGCGGCGTAATGGTTGCCCTGGGGAAGGAGAGAGGTCAAAACCAGGCGTCCTAAAACGCACAAGCAGAAGGGCGAGACAACACTTACCCACAACAGCGACTTAGCGGACTTACTAAGCAGAGCCTCGGAGGATAAAGTATACAAATCCCGAGCTATGTCGGGATGCAGCCCTCCGCGGATGAACCTGGCCGCGCAATCACCATCGGCCCACACCCGGCTACCCCGGGTGAGACCGTCCCACCGGCCGACTAACAGGTGGGCGGCGCCCGGAAGAGAGCCCACCTCCCGCCAAGTAAGGCTCGTCCTCTCTCCGAAGGAAGACGAAGAAGCTTCGCGAATGGAGGGCGGCGAGGCGCCCATCGCTACACGCCGCATTTCGGACAGCCTCGCCCGCTTGCGACTCCCGCGGCATGGTCGGCCGGCGCCACCATGCCCTCACCACCGGGTCTTTGGCAGCCCCCGCCGGTGCGGTGCCATGACACCTTCCGGCGAGGCCGTGACCACCCTCAGACCGTCATTTCGGAAGCACACGTGCCTTCTTCCGAGGTTGACCGGCCTTGACGTCCACGGGGGCCTCCCTTGTTCCCGCCCTGGCGACAGAAGGCGAACGGTCCGACACAGTCGCAGGAGTTTCTACCCCTCGAAGGGCCTCGAGACGCACCATCTCTGCGAGGAAAAGCCAAAACAATAATCAGTTAAGCGGGCAACCCATGAGCGAAAAGAGAACCCCTAAAACCGCCCCGAGGGGCATACCTAGAGGCACCGGGCTGAGACCCGCCTCCGCCAACCACCGCTCGGACATATTTCGGATGGCTCGGGAGGCCGGGAGGATCTCTCTAAGCCTCTGGAGCCCTCGGCGCCCCTCGTCGTCCAAAACTGGGACGGTGTTGTCTATCACACGCGCCCCCCAGCGAACCCCAAAACCCCAATCTCCCGGGTGGCTGACGAAAAAGAAACGCTCCTTCCACCCCTTGTTGCTGGAAGGGGCCCCGCTCACCCGAAAGCCCGCTCGGGCGGACAGATAGTAGCCCCCCGACCCCTTAGTAAGACGGAAGCAAGAAAGGAAGAGGTCACGGGTCGGGGTTATGCGGGCATAGTGACACTCCCAAGAACGCTCCCGGATGGCGCCACGAAGTTGGGCCATCCGAGACGGGGAGATCGCCACCAGAAAACACACGAAGTTATGGCCGGGGGTGGAAGGGGCGCAGCCCGCCGAAAAAAGCATCTAGGGTAAGGGCCGAAGCCCCTAGGGATGGGTCATATGCCCGTTGACCGGGCTCAAGAGCACGAAGGGACGAACTCCTGGGGATACCATAACGATCCGGAGGAGGCTCAAGAATGATTTCGCCCACGGTAGAGTCATGGTCGTCGCGACCACATCGTGGCCTCAAGGGCCGGGCCGCTTTCTCATCGGACGACGAGGCGGGATTCGCGAAGTTGCCATCTCCACGGTCTTCAAAGAGGATGAAAAGAGGAGGAAGACACCATTCTCGCCGACCTTTAGTAGGGAAAGAGGGAACGACCGATCTTGAGACAAGTGTAGGTATCTGAAGCTGGATGAAAGCGGATGAAGGAAACCCAACCGCTAACCTCGGGCTACCTATAAGCGGGCGGCGTCCCCGCCTAAACGCAACCCCTCGTCTCCCAAAAATACGCTTAAAAAAAGAGAGCATCACCCGCCATAAATGCAAGATGGCGTGGTCGCCAAAGAAGAAGCAGTGAAGCGGCGGCGCCTAATCATGTCGACCTCGAAAACCGGTGAGCCCCAAAAGGGGAAACCCTTTACTTTCCCGGAAAGAAAAAGCGACTTCGGCCTCCAGCGCAGCGTTCGAACAACCGATCCCGGCCGCAACCAATCGTAGGCCAAAAGCCAAGCACCTCCTCGGCCCTCGGCTCTACACCATCCCGAGACACTGGCGGTCACCCCTTTGTCTGTGTGTTCCTCGACCCTCGACTCACGCCATCCCGAGACACCTGCGCGGTCACCCGCTTTGTCTTTGTGTTCCTCGACCCTCGCCTCTCGCCATCCCGAGACACTCGCGCGGTCACCCCTTTGTCTTTGTGTTCCTCGACCCTTGGCTCTACGCCATCCCGAGACACTGCAGCGGTCACCCCTTTGTCTTTGTGTTCCTCGGCCCCTCGGCTCTCACGCCATCCCGAGACACTGCGTGGTCACCCGCTTTGTCTTTGTGTTCCTTGGCCCTCGGCTCTACGCCATCCCGAGACACCTGCGCGGTCACCCCGCCTATGTTGTGCTCCTCGGCCCTCGGCTCTACGCCATCCCGAGACACCTGCGCGGTCACCCCGCCTGTGTTGCGATGTTCATCGGCCCTTGACTTTATGCCACCTAAGACACACCCGCGCGGCCAGCCCACCTGAAGTAAGAAGCCATGCATCGGGCTCCCCGTATGCAAAAACCGACGCATAGCTCTTTTTTCGGGGCATATGATAGGGGTAAAAATGGCGATGTGACACGCCATGTCAGCATCCCCCTGAGTGACACGATACCCGAGGCTCGCCATACCCTGCAGCAGCTCGGCCTCCCACGCAACCCCAGTGGCAATGTCAGACGCCACCGAAGGTACAGTCCTGCCCTGCAAATGGTCACGTCAGGTAACACCCAAGCTCATCTATAAATACCCCCAAGTCCCAAACAAAAGGGGACAAGGTGGAACACACTAAAAAGCACCCCTGCTTCTCTTCCTCCGAAACCCCTTCCACATTTTCTCTAACTTGATCGTCGGAGGGGTCGGGTCGAGCACCCCGACCCGACCTGTGTGCAGGTGCGAAGACGGTGTCACATCTTCCCGGCTTCCTCCGGCCCCGAACCACCCCTCACCCGACCAACTAACCGACCCGAACCACGGTGCCCGACCGCAGGGGGACCCCGAGGGACGTCGCCCGAGATCCCCGACATCCGGACCCCAGAACAGAGCCGCGTCGGCCCCGAGGCCACGGTTTAAAAAGTTACTTACCGTAACACTAACAACCCTAAAGTTCTACGTAAGAATGACAAGCTTCTAATGTATAACAAAGGATGTGGTATCCATGTATCACCGTTGGTGCTTGTTGGGATAGAGGAAACCTATCCTTCCCTGTCCTATGTTATATCTCACATCCTTTTGATCCAAATAAACATTGTATCCTTGTCCCCCTCCGCTCCTTTCCCAGTTCCAGCAAAAGTGGTTCCCCACTCTATAAAAGCCCCTCGACTCCTTCCCTCGAACCAACATATCCTCTCTCTCTCTCTCTCTCTCTCTCTTTTTCTCATCCTGAGTGCAGCTCCACCAAACTCCCTTCCATCCTCGCATCATACAGCAAATTCTACTTCCCATCTCTATACATGCTTTGCTGCACACATAAGTGCAAATCTTGGATGCGCCATGAATCCCAAGGAGTGCACAACAGTGCCACAGCAGCCGACGACGCCTGCCATGCACGACTGCTCGCGCGAGAGCAAAAGGCTGAAGCCGGAGATAAGAGTAGTGCACGTAAATTCACCGGAGATCATCAAGACAGATGCAGCAAACTTCCGTGAGGTCGTACAAAGGCTCACCGGGAAGCCGACAATAGGAATCGGTAAAATGAAGAAGAAGAAGAAGAAGAAAAGTAAAACACTTTGCATGACAGCCCAGGGAGAGGTGGCTCCGAGGTGCAAACCAGTCGAGGTGATGGGAGGACAGAAGGAGAAGCACGAGGAGTATGGGTGTGGGGAAGGAGCAAAGAGAGGCTCGGAGGTGGAAGAGACGAGAGAATTGTGGGTGGAGAAGAATTCGGGTTGTTTCTCTGGTAAGTTCGGGGAGATGGATAGTTTTCTCCAAGAGCTGAGTGATGTTCCACTGCCTCCATGGTGTTCTCCTCGAGTGGAAGTGGTAGGAGAAGGCACCTGCTTCCTAGGAGAAGAAACAGGAGATTAATCAGGAGGAGGTGTGTGTCCAGGGTGGGTTCTATGAGCCCTCTTATTCCTCTGTTCTATTCTCCGTATTTGGAAGCTGGAATTTGCAGCTTTGATTGATATAAAGTCAAGGGAAATTTTATTTTGATGCATTAAACATTTGGCAATTTTATCAAGTGAAAAAGTTAAATAGTTCTCAGAAATTACCCAAAGGAGATGGTATTATAATAATAAAGTAAAGTAGCCTATGAAGAATAG
The DNA here is from genome assembly GCA_900464855.2 of Musa schizocarpa. Lineage (NCBI taxonomy): Eukaryota > Viridiplantae > Streptophyta > Magnoliopsida > Zingiberales > Musaceae > Musa > Musa schizocarpa. The sequence continues at coordinate 20,599,120 of LS990921.1, forward strand.
AGACGAAGACAACAAAAAAAAAAGAAAAAAAGAATGTTATTTATTCTTGCTTCTGACCATGTTTAATTTTCACAAAAAAAAAGAATCTAAGAGATTACTTCGTCCTACAGATCTTACCAGTAAACTCCACCCAAAACAAAAATCTAATACATCGTAACATAGGAAGCAAACAATCGACTAAACAAATATAACAAGGGAGAAGCAGCAGCTGCGCTTCGACGGAGCACAATAGATCCGAGGATCCTCCAAAAACCCAAATCCACTGACCAACAAATTTGACAAAACCCTCGCCATGGGTCATGAAAGCCACTCGAAAATAATACTCTCCAAGCTTCAACTACATTTAACAGGCCAACACTCATCTCAAGGTCTAACAAAGACCATACGCTTTGCTCTAGCCACCTGATCTCACATATTATCACAACCATTGAGATGACTGCATTATCCTTTTACCTTGTAAGATAATATGAACATCCTTACTTAATACCCAAACTCGTATCCTTCCAGGAAGAGTAATTGTATTCCGAGCGATCATTTGCATATCTCTAAACTTGCATACTATCATTAAGAACAGTAACAGGCAGCCAAGTGACCTAAACAAACAAAAATAAATCGGAGAAGAATGAAATTGAAGGCGGAGTAGAACAACCCGACCAACCTGGGACAAAAGGGGACCTCTGCCATGACCCAAGACGATCTAACCTTAGATCTACTGATCCTCTTACGAGCAACACGGGTCCCGATTACCATTACATGAAAAGTGTCACAGACCTTCCTCTTCATCCCCTATCTACTTATTTCCTTAACTTTATCCCCTATGTACTTATCCAGGGAAAAAAAAAAATAATTCTTTAAGAATTTGAAGGATGATATGCTACAAGAATATTTGTTACCATCTTAATGACACTAAGAGGATGAGGGTTCAATTAAATCAATAATATTTTTAAGTAATTTTAAAACTTGATCAATAAATAAACATATTTTAAAAACTCGATACATCAAGTTAAAATTATAAATAAATAGATAAAATTAAATCATAAGTAAAAGGTAAATCAATTTATAGTGGTTTGATCTTCTCGATCTACGTCCACTCTCAATTTCTCTTTTCTAAAGATCATCCATCTTTTTTACAATCGATGAAGATCAAAACTATTTTCTTTTTTAGGCTAACGGGAAAACCTTCGCTCTCTCTTGTTACACAAAATCTTTAACCTTCTACGACTTAGAATCATAACCAAATTCAAGAGGAGGAAAAGACTCCAATTATGCTCACAATGAAAGTTTATAATAGTTTTTAGCTCACGAATAGATGCTTCATCAACCAAGTCTAATTAGGATATTTATAAGCTTCAAGAATAGAGCTAAAAATTTGAATCATTAAAATTTCGGGATACGGGCGATACTATCATCAACACTAGATAGTACTACCATCGGCCTATATGGTATTACCATCAACCTAGGTGGTACTACCATGAACATAGGTGCTACAATGGTTAGAAAGATTGACAAAACACAAATGGTGCTTGTCGATTGACTCACGCAGTATTATCGCTTGAGCTCGATGGTATCATCACCTAGGCTTGGTTTAGGCCACCGATTTGACCTTTTAACGGGCCCAATTTGATTCGAGTTTAGCCCAATGCCTTTCTTGATAAGTTGACATAGTTTTCACCTAAATATCAATACATAATGATCTCGATCAAGATTTTGATAAATTAACCATACATATGACATATTTATTAAACTTTCGAAACGTTGTACGCTGTTCCGACATATCGTCTGATTTTCCGATACTTCGTCCGAACCTTCGGCACATCACTTTTTTCCTTTGACATATCGCTCATTTCACCAGCACGTTAATTTTTTCATGATATCGAATGTAATATTCGATCGTTTTGCATGATATTCTATAATTTTTCGTAATAACGACACCGCAAGAGGAGCCACGTGGGGAGGTTGACTAAATCAAATACCCAAATACCATGCAACATGCAAACACATAAATATTACATCAATTTTAGCTATTAAGCCGGCTAGCAATCCAATGGACCCCCCACCCGGTCAACCAAATCATATTTTGCCATACGAGCTATCATTAACTTACTTTTGGAGATAATGCAAGAATAAATTATTTATTGGTTGGATAATTTTATGATGATAGTGTACATCATTATATTAACATGTAATCAAAATTGAAACCGGAATGGATAAGCACCACCTAGACCTATGGAAATTTAACCTAATATTATATTATCATTGTGTCAAATAAATATATTATCAGTTATCAATGACAAGCAATTTAAAGTTAGTAATTGTTTGTAATGGAGTAAAATACCTAGATACAAAAAAGAATAATCACCATAATTAACAATTAAATAAAAATGGTTCCATAATTTTTACCGATGACTATAGAAAAGACAATTATCGTCATGTGATGTCAAACTATAAAAACCTCAAGCATAAATTTTCTGTCATACTCTTTCATATAAACTATACATTTTCTCCTCATATTCTCTTCAATCAAAAACTACATATACATGAGATATGTATAAAATAAATAAGTCATATTTTTCATGATTCCTTCGAATAAATAATTAAGTGCCAGATTCAGCAAATATTTCATTTATAGATGAAAACCTTGCAACGATCCATAAGAACAAAATTCCATTCTGATACAAAAGCAAAAACAATTTCGCACATGCCATATGAAAATGCAAATCGAACGTTGAACGACTCAAAGCAGCAGGAACAATAAAAATTATAATTAACACCTCTTGATATGTGATACAAAAAAAACACCAGCTTGAAATAACCCCAATTTTCATTCTACTATGTGAAATATTAACATGAAATATTCTCACCTTTCCAATCCGTAATGCCTCGCAAATTTTCAGCTATACTGTGAGTCTACAATTCTACTTAAGAATTCAATAAACATATGGTTAATATGGAAACAACTCAAACTGGTTTAACATTCTTGGTGGAGAACTTTAAAACCTCCCTCCTGTATCGAAATTGAATATTAGGCACATCAAAATAGATCCGCTGGTCATATCATACCTTAGACATCTAATTAATTCAGTAGCTTTGATAAGGATATAATAGTTACATGTATGACAGCTAACATAATTGATTCATTAGCCTTAATAAATTTAACAAGATGAAATTATCAAACCAATTTGCTGTAAACTAAGATATAATGATTTGAAAGAGTTCATATTTTAATATTTATTTACCATAAACAGCTTAGGGTTAGAACCTGAAAAACTTGGACCATGACTTCAATTTGCTGCCTAGACCAGGTTGATTGGAATCCATTTCTGTAGCACAACATTATTCATGTGTTCTCAGTTAAATATTTAGTGATTCAGTCATCTTGATGCTTCTGACATATCTGAATTATATTATCAATCACACATCAGGGGTCTTCGAGTCACTTGCAACATATAGGTTTGAGAAGATAGATGTTACTGTTGGGTATTAAGCCTAAATCTGATTTATTCAAGATTTAGATTGGGTATGTCACTTGCAACATTGGGTATTATAAGCAAGAGACTTTGTGAGTAGAGCAAGAGCAGATCGCTGCTACTGTTGTGATTGCTGTTGCTATGAGGGCATAGACGTTCCCTTCGTTCTCCTTAAGTCCACCGTCTTTTGGCAGATCAGTGAAGGCAACGAAGGCTACTGCGGTGAGGAAGATGAGGATTGGCAGTGGAGCCTCTTAGGAATGTGGTTGCAGCGGCATTGGTCGCTGGCCGAAGACAAGGGCGAAGCTTCGCTATTCTCAACGACGTTGGTCGCTAGCCAAAGGTAAGAGCGAAACTTCGCTTTTCTCATTGCTCTGATATCATGATGAAAATAATAAAAGATAAGAACAATTACAATTATTGAAGAAGAGAAGAAGCTTTATTGAAGAAATGAAAATGTTTCAGCTTCAATACATTAACATGTTCCCTCTCCTATTTATACAAATTAGGAGAAAGAATTTCCCTAAACAGAATAGAGGATTTTTCTCAACAGAATAGAGAGATTTCCTCGTATAGTTAGGGAAATCTTATCTTCTATCAAGACATGTTCTAAATATTCGTCTTAACTTGATATCTATAGGCAGATATGATGATGATGGATTTACACACTATTTTGGTAAAAGCAAATGAAAGCTCACTAAAGGTTCTCTAATTGTGGCCAGAGGATAGAAGTTAAACTCTAAAGCTAAACTCTATGTCATTGAAGCTAAGCTATAATAGATCTTTGGCATAAGAAGCTTGGTCATATCAAGAAACTTCAAACTCTTGCTAGATAACAGTTTTTACCGGAGTTGCAAGGTACATCTCTTAAATCTTATGATTATTGCTTAGTTGAAGAAACATATAGAGTTACCTTTCATACTTATCCATAATCTAGAAGATCAAATGTTATTGATTTGATTCACACTGATGTCTGTACTATGCAAACTAGAACTATTAGAGGTGCTCTTTATTTTGTTACTTTCATTAATGACCTTTCTAGAAAAGTTTTAGCTTTTGTTTTGAAATTTAAATACCAGTAACTTGATGTTTTCAAAGAGTTTCATATCAGCGTTGAAAGAGAAACTAGCAGAAAGCTAAAGTGTGTTCAAGCAGATAATGGTGGCGAGTACAAGGGTTCTTTTGAGAATTATTATAATTTCTATGGTATTAAGCTTAAGAAAACAGTTCCTAAAACTCCTCAACAAAATGGTGTGGCAGAAAGGATGAACAAAACCATTAAAGAAAGAATTAGGTGTATGCGTTCCTATGACAAGTTATCTAAATCATTTTGAGAGGAGGCTATGAGAACTATAATTTACTTGATCTTTCTCTATCAGTTCCTCTGAAAGGTGATGTTCCAAAGAGAGTATGGAAAGGAAATGATATATCTTATGATCACTTGAGAGTCTTTGGGGGTAAAACATTTGTTCATATTCCCAAAGATGAAAGGTCCAAACTTGATAATAAGGCAAAATCATGTATCTTCTTGGAGTATAGTCATGAAGAGTTTGGATTCAGATTATGGAATCCAGTTAACAAGAAGATTATTAGAAGAAGAGATGTTGTGTTTCTTGAAGACCAATTGTTTGATGATGGTGACAATATTAAAAAGCAAAAATCTTTATTTATATTCTTTGGAGTTTGGGTCCAGTTCCTTCATCTTCACCTGTAGTTCATGATAATCATGGGAGAGATGAACAAGATGATTATGGTTAGAATGTCAGCGATGATGTTCCTATAATTGATGATATTAAATAAACTAAACAATTTGAGCAAACACCTCCACCACAGATTCAAATGAGAAGATCCATAAGAGAGCGACAATCATCTACAAGATATCCTCCATATGAGTATGTTATATTTACTAATGGGGGAGAGCCAAAAACTTACCAAAAAACTATTCTATATGCGCAGAAGATCCTTGTTTGAGAATCACACCTATGACTTAGTAAAGTTGCATAAATAGAAGAAAGCTCTCAAGAATAAATGAGTTTATAAATTGAAGACTGAAAATAATAGCTCACAACAAAGATACAAGACACGATTAGTTGTGAAAATATTCAGTTAGAAGAAAAGTATTAACTTTGAAGAAATATTTCTCCTATGGTGAAAATATCCTTTATCCGAGTTATTCTTGGTTTGGCTGCTCGCTTGAACTTAGAAGTTGAGCAACTTGATGTGAAAACTGCATTTCTTCATGGTGAATTAGAAAGAATTTATATAGAGCAACCAAAAGGTTTTAAAGTCAAGGGAAAAAAAATCTCATGTGCAAGTTTAGTAGGAAAAGCTTATATGGACTCAAACAAGCACCTAAACAGTGGTATAAAAAGTTTGATTCCTTTATGATAAGCCAAGGGTACAATAGAACTACATCTGATCATTGTGTGTTTACAAAAAAATTTTCATATGACGATTTCATTATTCTACTATTATATGTTGATGATATGCTGATTGTTGGCCATGTTGCTAGTAAAATTGAAAAGCTTAAAAGAGAGCTAAGTATGTCTTTTGCTATGAAAGACTTAGGATCGACAAAACAAATACTTAGTATGAAGTTTCTTCGTGATAGGAAGAAAGGAAAGATCTAGCTATCTTAAGAGACCTATACTGAAAAGATTCTTGAAAGATTCAATATAAGTAAAGCCAAAGTAGTTTGTTCTCCACTTGTAGGTTATTTCAAGCTTAGTTCGAAACAATGCCCTACAAGTGAGAAAGAAAAAGAAGAAATGTCTAGAGTACCTTACTCATCTATAGTAGGCAATTTGATGTATACTATGGTTTGTACTAGCTAGATATAGCTCATACGGTTGGAGTTGTTAGCCGATTTCTCTCTAATCCTAGTAAAGAATATTTGACAGTAGTGAAATGGATATTAAGATATCTAAAAGGTACTTCTAGGTTATGTTTATATTTTGGCAATGGTGAACCTATGCTAAAGGGGTATACAGATGCAGACATGACAGGTGATATTAATTCCTGGAAGTCCACTTCAGGGTTCTTGATGACATTTGTAGGGGGAGCAATCTCTTAGTAGTCTAAGTTATAGAATTATGTTATTCTATCAACCACAAAAAAAGAATACATAGCTATTACTAAAGCTTGCAAAGAAGCTTTGTGGATGAAAAAGTTTCTACAGGAATTGTGCTTGAAACAAGAAGGATATATTATTTACTATGACAATCAGAGGATCACTCACCTCTCCAAGGATTCCATATCATTATAGATCTAAACATATTGATGTAAGATATCACTAGATTCGTGATGTGCCTGAGATGAAAGAATTGCACTTGGAAAATGTGCATACTAATAAGAATGGATTAGACATGTTGACAGAGTCTTTGCCTAAGGAGAAGCTTGAAGTATGTAGGTGAAGAGCGAGTTTAGTACAACCCACGATATGAGCTGGAGGGGGAGAATTGTTAGGTCCAGCCCATATGTTGGCTTGGATTGATTGATTTGGGCACTACACCCAAAGAAAAAAAGTTCGTGACATGAGTAGGGCAGCGAACGTGTGCGTGCAGCGAACAGTAGCGACACTAAGAAAAATAACAAAGAGAGAAAGTTAAGATTTTGAGGCTTTTGCTAGATAATCAAGAGCTAAACTTCATCAGTTTTCGCCCAAATTTTATATGAAAAAATCCTTACAACAAGCTCTACAATCTTAATGTATTGATCTGTAGTTTATCCTCTTTAAGGTGCTTTTCTACTATACCCACTTGGTGAGACCTAAAACTTTTCTTTCATGAAATCCATATATAGTGATGATGATATGTTATTGTTGAGCCAAGATCTATGTTCTTTATATTATTATGATCCTCTAGTTATTCTGGAAAAGACTTATTATAAGCTTGTTATCATTATTAGTAATAGTGGAGGTTTGAAGTGGACTACGATCTCATGATTTTTCTCGCATTGGGTTTTTTTTATCTCACTTTGTGATTGATTCATTATTCTACTCTGATTAATATTTAATTTTGATAATAAATTAATATTTTGATGAGGAACTCATTTTGACACACAAAGAGGAAAATAAAATATTCAGCTATAATAGTTTTTCTCAACGGTATCAATTTCAAAGCTTTAGATGGTTGCATTTGCCATAAATTTTAGAAGAGTGCAGTAATGATGGTTGAGAAATATGTACTGAAAACAATGTAGTAATAGTATTAGGGTTAGGACTCTAGAAAAAAATAAAATAAAAAGTAACTTCTAATTTAGAATCTGTCTTCTACAACGTTATCCAACTTGCTTAGCACACGATAGTTCGTAAATGGAGTTCTGATGGAAATCAGCGGAAGGAAACATCATAATATAATGTCTATGGATATTAGTCTCAGACCAATAGCATCAAAGCATATTCGCATATGGATCCTCCTGTAAGGTACAAGATCACCGCTATTAGAGCTACAACCAACAGTTAATGGATGAATCAAGAAGCCAAGGACACAAGGCCGACATGGAGGCTTGGTTTGCTGAAGAACTACCGGCGACCCACCTTGCCTACGGACCTAGAGGGCAGCCACCTATCGCTCGTGGGGATGGGGGCATTGTGATACAGGCACTGGATCATTACTAGCACCTGTTCAACGACCCCGGGCTCTCCCACTCGGAGGCACCTCAAGACCCTTGGTCATTTTGCCTGAGGCATTCCTCAGCCTCGCTAAGCAGGTACAAACCTTGATAGCGATGATGCAGACAGTCGCCCCACTCATCCCGCAGCTCGTGCAGTTAGTGGCTCCTTCGCCGACCCTACCTGCTTTCATCTCACGACCACCCAGTATCCCCCCAACCAACCTGGTACCACAAAACCCGAATCATGACGAGATTGAGGAATGGGTCGGGACTGGAGGCCTAAGAATGTCGCCCAACCGAAGTGCACCCACGTCCCGCTAGGTCGCCCTGCCATTTTCCGAGCCCGATACCTTGTTATCAGACTCAGCCAACTCATTTAGAGTCCAGTTGTCCATGATGAATCTGTTAGGATCGAGAGCACTAAAGGGGGGGTGAATTAGTGCAGCGGAAATCTTTCAGCGATTTAAAAACGAAAGCTGCGTTTGTCCGATAAAAATGATTTCGATGTAAAAGCCGATTCACAGTTTGTATCTAAGTATAGTTTACGCAGTTTGCGTCTAAATGCAGTTTGCGTCTAAATGCAGATTGCGTCTAAGCACAGTTTGCATTTAAGCGCAGTTTGCGTCTAAGCGCAGATTGCGTCTAAGCGCAGTTTGCGTCTAAACACAGTTTGCGTCTAAGCGCAGTTTGCGTCTTAAACACAGTTTGCGTTTGAGCGCAGTTTGCGTCTAAACGCAGTTTTACGTCTAAGTGCAGTTTTACGTCTAAGTGCAGTTTTACGTCTAAACGCAATTTTGCGTCTAAACGCAGTTTTACGTCTAAACGCAGTTTTACGTCTAAATGCAGTTTTACGTCTAAACGCAGTTTTGCGTCTAAACGTAGTTTTACGTCTAAATGCAGTTTTACGTCTAAACTTAGTTTACGTCTAAACGCAGTTTTTACGTCAAAGCGTAATTTTACGTCTAAACGCAGTTTTGCGTCTAAACGCAGTTTTGAACTTTGAAAAGAGTTTTATGAATACGCAGAAAGTAATTTGCAGTTATAAATGGAATCAAAACATAAGCGTAAACTGTAGTGTAAAAGATCGCATTTAAAAAACACCGATTTACGCCCGAATGCAGATTGGAAAGATCAGAACTTAGAGACTTCGTTCGTAAAAGCGCGAGAGGGCAGTAGCTATGTAGGAGGTTTGCAGTAATGATAAAGTGCTCAAAGTAAAAGCAAACCAGAGATTTAGAGTGGTTCGGTCAGTCTTGACCTACTCCACTTTTGGCTTCCTCCTCCGAGCGAGGTCACCGGCGTCAACTAGCTGCCTTCCTTCAATGGGCGAAGGCCAACTGCTTTTTTTACAGTTTCACTCCTTTTGATGGGCAGGAGACAACCCCTTATGAGAACCTTTCTCTCCTCACTTTTACAATTCAGAAACTTAAAAACAGAAGGAGGAGACTTAAAGGCTTTACAACAATTTTGAGCTCAAGGATCAGAGAAGATCAAGATTTGGTGTAGGTCTCTTGCTCTTTTTCTGTGCTGAATGGGTGGGGTATTTATAGGCCCCAACCCAGTTCAAATTTGAGCTCAAAACGATCAAATCCCGAATTCCGGGATCGAGGCGATTACACCTCGGTGAAGAGGTTGCACCGCTTTGGCGGCTCGAAGGCCGAGCCTGGGCGGTGCCACCTGCTGTCGGCGGTTGCACCTCTATGCGAGCTTCGAAAGGCCGAGCTTCAGGCGGTTGCACCGCTTGATTTGAGAGGTTGCACCCTTTGGCGAGCTTCGGAGGCGAGCCCAGGCGGTTGCACCTCTTGGCTGGGGCGGTTGCACCGCCGGTCTCTCGTGGGAGACATAGCCCAGGCGGTTGCACCTCTGGCCTAGGTGGTTGCACCTCACGGTGCAATCAGGGTCCGAATGGTTAGCTCCATTCGGCCCAATTTCAATCTTTTCAGGGGCCCAATTGCCCCAAGATTAAGCTAATGGGATCACCTCCCATTTTCCAACTTAATCAACGTGCTAACTACGATTAAATCTAAGACAATTTCTGCAGCTTTGCTCCGATGCGTCAATCGCTTCTTCCGGCGAGTTTTCGGCGAACTTCCGTCGATCATCCGATGAACCCTCGGTGATTCTTCTGCGGACTTCCGGCAAACTCCTGGACTTTGCGACGATCCACTTGGCGAGTTCCGACGAGCTTAAGCTTTGGCAAGCTTCGGACTACCGGATCTGTTCTCGTAGAACCTCCGACGACCGTCCGAACTTCCGTCGAACTCTCGAACTCCCAACATGATCATGATCTTGACTCCGGCGCAACTCCTGCTGCTTGTCTAACTTTCATCGTAGTTAATCCTGCACACTTATCTCAACATATAGATTAGACAACAAATGACAATTGACTTCATCATCAAAATATGAGATTCAACAGAATCGTCGCCTAGATGAGTTCCAGTTTGAATTCCTTAAGTCGTGAGGTGAGACCAGAGAAAGTAATGCAGAAGGATCCCCTTTCGCTCAAGAAATCTAGGATAAGCCAATGCCACTCAACTTTCGACTTCCGACACTAGAGATCTATGACGAAAGTTTTGACCTAACGGAACACGTTGCCTCATTCCGTGCTCAGATGGCCCTCTATGGCGCTTCCGACGCCCTGATGTGCTAATCGTTCCCTACTACCTTAAGGGGACCAGCGCGGACATGGCCCAACCGAATATAGCCAGCCTCGGTCTCGACCTTTGACTAGCTAGCAAGAGAGTTCAAACAGAACTTCTTAGCCTGGGCCCATGTCCTCCATGACCACACTCCTCGCATTATCCCAGAGTGACGACGAATCACTTTCTCAATTCGTCGCCCACTTCGCCAACGAGATTCGAAGAGTCCCGAATGCTCACCCCTCCCTGATCATGCAGGCATTTCTGATGGGTCTATGACCCTTAAGAATCTTCTGGTCTCTAATCAAGAGGCCCCCCACACTGTCCTCGAGATGCTCCAACGTGCTAACCAATACATTGTTGTTGAGACCTTGGTGGCCGAAAAATGTGAGGATAATAAGAGACCACGAGTGGAGCAAGCTCGAGGAACGATCTCGGGCCCACCTGCAGCGCAACCCCGAAGAAGGCCCGATCGGCCCGAGATGCCACTCCTAAGGCCCCCTCCTTTGCCCTTGAATACTTTTCATACCGAAATCTTTCTCCGGATTAGGGAGAAGGGACTACTGTGGGAACCCAACCCATTGAAAGCCACTCACAAAGATCGATCTAAATATTGTAGGTTTCACCGAGACTATGGTCATGACATGAAGGATTATTGCGACATCCGGAACCAAATCGAGGAGCTAATCCAGAGAAGACATCTCGAGTGTTACCTCAAAAAATTGAGAGAAGTGTCTTTGTGCCCTAGTAGCCTGATCAAAAAGCAAATCGCCATCATTATCGTCGGGCCAGCTTCTGGAGGCAGCAGCGCCACAACACGGAAGGCCTATACACATAGTACGGTAGAGAAATGACCGAGGTTAGAGCCCAGGCCTGAGATCACCTTCGGAGCGAAAGAAGCCAAGTTCCCGAACCACGATGATGCCCTGGTAGTCTCGGTTCGTATTGCTAACGCACGAGTGAAGAGAGTGATGGTCGACACCGGAAGCTCCGTCGACATGCTATACTTCGAAGTTTTCAAAAAGCTTGGTCTTACAGAAGGAGATCTCGCCCCGTTGGCATCATCACTTAGGGATTCACGAGGGATTATGTTTCCCCACTCAGGACTGCTTCGCTCCCCATTGCTATCGGGGAATAACCGAGGACTAAGACGACAATGACCACCTTTATAGTTGTCGATTTGCCTTCTACCTACAATGTCATTCTCAACCGACCAACCCTTAATAAGCTGAAGATAGTCGTCTCCACCTACCACCGTGCCATGAAGTTCCTGACTTCCTCTTGGGTCGAGGTGGTCCGAAACGACCCTAAAGAATCCAGACAATGCTACCTGACGACGGTTACTATGCCAAGAAAGCCACAAACCATCCAACCTCCCCTGGACCCCCACAATGACTTTGAAGCACCAGCACACCTAGAATCGACGGAGTAGTTGATCGAGGTCCCCCTAAGAAGAAGTCGGCCCAACAAGGTTGTTAAATTTGGGACGGCGTTGCCAGAAATGGGCCAAATACAACTTGTTGATTTTTTGAAGGAGAACGTCGATGTGTTTGCATGGTGCCTAGAAGACATGCCCGGGGTCGACCCAGAAGTCATGTAGTACCACCTCAACATTTGCCCTGAGCACATCCTGTGAAGCAGAGGCCGAGAAAATTTGCTCCAAATCGACAAAAGGCGATCGACAACGAGGTGAACCGCCTCATCGGCGCGGGGTTCATATCTGAGGTGAAATATCCTCGGTGGTTGTCAAATGTAGTCCTAGTTAAGAAGCCAAATGGAAGCAACCGAGCATGCCCCAAAGATTGCTATCTGCTCTCGAGGATAGACCAGCTGGTGGACGCCATTGTAGGACACGAACACTTCACATTTATAGATGCATTCTCAAGCTACAACCAAATTCAAATGGCATCACAGGACCGAGAGCACACTGCTTTCATTACCGACAATGGGGTATACTACTACAAAGTGATGCCCTTCGGCCTGAAGAATGCTGCAGCGACATATCAGAGGATGGTCAATAAGATGTTCAAGCAACAACTCGAGAGAAACATGGAAGTCTCTATCAATGACATGATTGTCAAGAGCAGGTCAGTAAGCACACATCTGACCGACCTAGCTGAAACCTTCCAAACCCTCAAGCGATTCAACATACGCCTTAATCCTTCGAAGTGCACATTCGGGGTCGGTTTCGGCAAATTCTTCGGATTCATCATCCACCAGAGGGGAGTAGACGCCAACCCAGAGAAAATCTGGGCCATAATAGAAATGCATCCCCCACGATCGGTCAAGAAAATACAGCAACTCACTGGGAGGCTAGTAGCACTCAGCCGATTCATGTCACGCTCAGAAGATAAGTGCCTCCCCTTCTTCCGAGCCCTACACTGAGCTGACAAATTTTCATGGACCCTAGAGTGTAAACAAGCCATTGAAAATCTGAAGACGCACCTTGGACGACTACCACACCTTGCCTCGCCCAATTTGGGTGAGACCCTTAGCCTTTACTTGGTAGCGTCAGAACAAGCCATCAGCTCGGTGTTGGTGCGGGAAGGTCCGGAAGCACAATATGCTTTCTACTATATTAGCCACATCCTTTCCGGGCCGGAGGAGCGATATTCCTCGATCGAGAAGTTGGCGTTGGCACTGATAAAAATAGCCCGGAAGCTATGGCCATACTTCCAAGCTCACACGATAAAGGTAATATCCGACTAGCCACTCCGACAAATCCTTTCCAAGTTCGACGCATTGGGTCGGATGCTCAGATGGTTAGTTGAGCTTGGAGAATTCTACATCCAATATAGCCCCAGAACCGCCATGAAGGTGTTGGGAAAATCTTTGGGGGTAACATCACATGCGCAGTGGAAGAACAAGAAAAGAAAAATCCTCGATTTCCAAAGAGATGTTCGTCGTCATGCGAAGATTGATGAACAAAATCCGCGAAACTGAAAAACTATGTATATAGTAGATTATATTACCTAGGGAGATCGTATATCCCTATTTCCTTACAGATCTTTAGGAGAGGGTGAAGGAGGTTAAGCGTCCTCCTCTCTAGCGGTGATCCACATAGCAGGACTGCGACGACGCTCCTCAAAACTCCTGGCATGCTCTGAGGTGGAGAGAGGAAGGAGAATAGGAGAGGCAAGCAAAAGCTCTAGCCTATAAGGCTATGAATCCCTCCTATTTATAGAGGTCCCTTGTCAAACCCTAATGGATCCTCACCTAGTGGGTATTGGATCTGCATCCAATAACCCAAGCCTTTTATATTAGTGGATCTCTATCCAATAATCTCTCATGGGCTCTTATTGGATCTTGTCCATGGGATCGAATAATTCAGGGGCTTATTGGATATCCAATAAGACAAGGGCTCCGTCGGATATCTCATATTCGAACCTCTACTCATTGCAATGCCTACCATATGTGTGTGACCCTCTAGGCCCAATATCGAGCTGGCCGTGAGTTATACCTGTCAGAACTCCTTTTAACTCAGTGAATTATTATCTCTATAATAATTCACTTGACTCATTGACTATGGACATACTAGGCCACTACGCCGTAGTCCCCAAGCGATACTGTTAGAACCCTTGCAGATTCTAAACTTGGGATTGATCTCTTTAGGGGATCGGCCTCCTTGGAACTCTATAGGGGTTCCTCCCTCCAAGTTGCTGCTCAAAGGCTGCAGAGAAGATTCCTCTATTGCTTATGAAAAGTAGAGGAATACATGGTTATTTATAGGGCTTCTAAACCCTAACTCATAATAGGACTCCTACTCAAGACTCATACTTCTAATCAACTCCTAATAGGACTTCTACTCAAGACTCATATTCCTTTACAACTCCTAATTCTTCTCTAAGAAACAACATCCTAACCCTAGCCGGCCTCTTCACTTCTTTAATAGGGGTCGGCTTAGGTAGATTTTATATGAATGTCCCTCTCAATTAGGGCACTCCTAGCTAGAGTCCTTGTTGGGAAATCCTTGGGGGCGACATCATATGCGCAGCGGAAGAATAAGAAAAACAAAATCCCCGATTCCCAAAGAGATGTTCGTCGTCGTGCGAAGATTGGTACGCAAAAATCCGCGAAACATGAAACTGCGTATAAAGTAGATTGTGTTACCTAGGGAGATCATATATCCCTGTTTCCTTGCAGATCCTTAGGAGAGGGTGAAGGAGGTCAAGCATCCTCCTCTCTAGCGGTGATCCACACAGTAGGGTTGCGACGACGCTCCTCAAAACTCCAGACCTACTCTGAGGTGGAGATGAAGAGGAAAATAGGAAAAGGCAAACAAAAGCTCTCTGGCCCATGGGGCTCTGAATCCCTCCTATTTATAGAGGTCCCCTGTCAAACCCTAATGGGTCCTCCCCTAGTGGGTATTGGATCTGCATCCAATAAGACAAGGGCTCTATTGGATATCTCGTATCCGAACCTCTATTCATCGCAATGCCTACCATATGTGTGTGACCCTCTAGGCCTAATATCGAGCTGGCCGTGCGTCATACCTGTCAGAACTCCTTATAACTCAGTGAATTATTATCTCTGTAATAATTCACTCGACTCATCGACTACGGACGTACTAGGCCACTACGCTGTAGTCCCCAGACGATACAGGGGAATCCAATCCATTGGACCTATCTGTCCTCAGTTACCGTGTACCTATAGTCCCTCATCCATCTAATATATCAGAGACCGTATATCGAGCATGATGTTGTCAGACCCACACGGTTTCTTCTCGAGTCTCGCTCTAATCGTATTCTCCCGGAGAACTCTTTCTCTCTCAACCCGAATGACCCTGGCCAGGGATGTCTGAGCAAGAACACATGGGATATTCCTCTCATGACGCCGAGAGTAGATGATCCTCTATCGACACTCAATAGCCCTCGTAAGGTCGACTACCACTCCCAATGACCAGCTGTACTAGATCTGGGAAAACCAAACCTATAAGTCTGGTATCAAAGAGTGGAGCACTTATACAGGACATCCTTAGGTCTCAAGTCTAAGGACCAGATACACCACTAGGACTACGAAATCGCTGTCTGACAATAAGGCATCATCAACCATCCAGCATTCCGTAAGTGGATCAATCAGTAAACTCATTCTCCAATGAGCACCTGTACTGTATCCCTAGTGTCCCTACACAAGCAGCTATGAGACCAGCTTTATCCATCATATGGACGGGTATACAGCACACTAGTCTGTCCGGTTATCACGATATCCCTCTCGAGTAACCTATGACTGGGATTATTTAGGATATGTGTTTAAAGGTGAATCGATCTCACTATCGTGATCTCATCACGATCCGATTCCCATTGCACAAATCCAAGGACATCACAATATATGTATGCATTTATGCAATAGTTATAAAGTGATATATGCCAAAATATAATAAGCAAAAAATTCTATATTAAGTCACGTGCGTGCCATCACTCACGTGATTGGCTTCTTTGGGCACCTATGACTAGCAATCTCCCACTTGACCTAAAGCCAATCACCTATGTGTTCGATCCCCATCGGACCCACGCGGACGCTTCAAAACAAATCTGAGACAATGGCTTTGTTAGTGGATCTGCAATGTTATCTTCGGATGGAACTCTTTCCACTACTACATCTCCTGGGGTCACGATCTCTCGATAAGGTGGAACCTTCTCAGAACATGCTTAGATTTTTTTTATGAGACCTAGGTTCCTTTGTTTGAGCAATCGCCCGTTGTTATCGCCAATATAGGAGATCGGCTCTTAAGCTACAAGCACGACTCCCAAATCTGTGATGAACTTCTTCACCCAAACTCTCTCCTTTGTTGCATCGATGCAGCAATGTACTCCGCCTCTATGGTCGAGTCGGAGAGTGGTATCTTGCTTGGAACTCTTCCAAAGACTGCTTGCTCCTCCATTCAAGGTGTACACATACCCTAAATTCGACTTGCTATCATCGACATCGGACTAAAAAACTTGAGTCGGTGTAGCCTTCAACCTTAAGGCTATTACCTCCATATATTAGTAAAAGATCCTTAGTCATTCTCAAGTACTTAAGGATACACTTTTTCTGCTTTCGATTGCTCCAAGCACGGATCCGCTGATACACTTTCGTGACACTCGAGCATGCGCTATATCAGGCCTAGTACATAGCATGACATACATGATAGACCCTATTGTTGAGGCATAAGGTATCATATTCATGTTTGCCCTTTCTTCTGGAGTCTTTGGGGACATACTCGTAGAAAGCGATATCCCATGTCTTATCGGTATGAGACCTCTCTTGGAATTTTCCATGCCAAACCTTTTGACAATGGTTTCTATGTACCTGGACTGGGACAAGCCAAGCATCCTCTTGGATCTATCTCTATAGATTCTAATCCCCAAAATATAGGATGCTTCCCCTAAGTCCTTCATGGAGAAGTGTCTAGATAACCAAGCCTTTACTGTGGATAGCATTCCTACATCATTCCTAATGATCAGGATGTCATCCACATACAATACCAAAAAGGTGATAGCGCTCCCACTTACCTTTACGTATACACAAGGCTCATCTTCATTCTTAACGAAGTGATAAGATCTGATTGCCTCATCAAATCTTATGTTCCAACTTCGGGAAGCTTGCTTTAATCCATAAATGGATCCAAGTAACCTACACACCTTATCTGGACAGTTCTTGGACACGTATCCCTCAGGTTGTATCATATAAACCTCGTCCTCGAGGTTCCCATTGAGGAATGCGGTTTTCACATCCATCTGGCAGATCTCATATCATAGTGTGCTGCAATAGCCAATAGAATTCTGATGGATTTTATCATTGCTACGGGTGAGAAGGTTTCGTCATAGTCAACACCTTGCCTTTGACGATACCCCTTAGCCACTAGCCTCCTCGTAGGTCTGAGGATCAATATCCTCTGCATCCTCTCCACTAATATGTCCCACATATCTCTCAGGAGGATGGGATACTCTATCATATCTACGTAAAGTTGAAACTTGTGTATTAGGTACTTGAACAGACTCGGGCTGTAGAGTGGTGCTTGAGCTTGGTTCTCCAACCTCGCTTAATTCTATCATTCTCCCACTATCTCCGCCAAGAATGTGTTCCTTCTCAAGGAACACTGCTCTCTTAGGTACAAAGACCTTTTGGTCCTCGAGATGATAGAAATGATACTCACAAGTTTCCTTGGGGTATCCCACAAATTTGCATCGCTCTGTCCTTGATTCTAACTTATCGGGGTTGTCTTTTAACATGTGCAGGGCAGCCCCAAATCTTAACAACCTTAAGATCAGGCTTCTTCCCTTTCCATATCTCATATGGTGTAGACACTACCGACTTAGTTGGAACTCTGTTCAGAAGGTAAGCTGTGGTTTCTAGGGCATATCTCCAGAATGAGATGGGTAGGTCAGCGAAACTCATCATGGACCGTACCATATCTAATAATGTATGATTTCTCCTTTCAAAGACACCATTGAGCTGAGGTGTATAAGGCGGTGTCCATTGGGATAATATCCCATGGTCCTTGAGGAACTGAGTGAACTCTGTACTTAAGTACTCAACTCCTCGATCTGATCGAAGAGTTTTGATACTCTTTCCAGTCCGGTTCTCCACCTCATTCTTATACTCTCTGAATTTCTCAAAGGCCTCGGAGTTGTACTTCATTAAGTACACATATCCATACCTTGAGAAATTATCAGTAAATGTAATGAAGTAGGAGTAACCTCCAATGGCATGAGTTGACATGGGTCCACATACATCACTATGTATGAGTTCCAACAACTCAGTGGCTCTCTCTCCAGTTCCACTAAATGGAGAGTTGGTCAGTTTTCCACGAATGCAAGGCTCACAAGTTGCATATGACACATAGTCGAATGGATCTAGATATCCATCATTTAGCAACTTTTGAATCCTTCTTTCATGGATGTGACCTAACCTACAATGCCACAGGTATGCACTGTTCAACTCATCTCGTTTCCTTTTGGACATATTTACATTCATGATATGTGGAGTGGTGTCTAATATAAATAAACCATTATGCAATGTTCCTTTCATGATGATCTTATCATCTAATAATATAGAACAACCATTGTTCTCAGAAATAAATTTATATCCACTAACTGTTAAACATGAAATGGAGATAATGTTTTTGATAATAGAAGGAACAAAATAACATGCATCTAATGTAATAAAAGCTCCATTAGGCAGATGTAGGGCGACCTCGCCAACAGCTACTACAGCAACTTTTGCTCCATTACCCATCTTGAGGTCCATCTCGCCTCTCTCTAGTCTCCTAGGCCTTGCTAGAACCTGCAACGAATTGCATATATGATAAGCACTACCGGTATCCAATACCCATATGTTATCATAAGAGTCTGACAAATGGAGACTGATCATGAATGTACCTGAAGCTTCATCAAGCTTTTGTTTCGCCCTTTTTGCAAGGTACTCTTTGCTGTTTCTCTTCCAGTGCCCATCTTTACCACAGTGGAAGCACTGGCATTTGTCCTTTGCTGGGTCTTTCTTAGCAACCTTTGCTTTACCTGGTTTGACCTTGACATTTCTGCTTTCCTTTTCCTCTTGGTCTCACCAGTGTAGAGAATTGGCTTCTCTTTCTTGATAGTACTCTCTGCCTCCCTCAACATATTGAGAAGCTCTAGGAGAGTCACTTCAAGCTTGTTCATATTAAAATTCATTATGAACTGTGAAAAGGAATCTGGTAGGGACTGAAGCACAATGTCCACACACAAGTTATCCTCTAGGACCATTCTTAGATCTGTGAGTTTCTGTATCCACTCAATCATCTTTAGGACATGGTTCTGAACCGATGTCCCCTCACTCATCCTAGCGCGGAAGAGGCTCTTAGATATCTCATATCGCTGAGTCCTTCCCTGTTCCTCAAACAATTTGCGGACATGTAGGAGAATGGATCTGGCATCTATCTTTTCATGTTGTCTCTGTAACTCAGGAGTCATAGAGCCCAACATATAGCACTGAGCAAGAGTGGAGTCATCAATGTACTTCACGTAACGAGCGATCTCATCCTCGTTTGCCCCTTCTTCGGGCGCAGGCATCACTGTATCAAGGACGTACACGATTTTCTCCACTGTGAGAACAATTCTCAAGTTACGGAGCCAATCCGTATAATTTGGACCAGTGAGGCGGTTGACATCAAGTATGCCACGTAAGGGATTTGAAAGCGACATTTTCTGAAAATAAATATGCAACAGAAATGAATAACATGCAGATTTTGCAAGAAATAAACTATCATGATATGGACTTCTATCTTAATATGCTCCCACTATTTTACTAACGAGTCACGCGACACCCTCAGCACGTGAAACGGAAGTCTCCGGCAGACTTCTAGTGGGGATCAGGATCCAATCAGCATCTTAGTGTAACCTCGAGGGACTCAACTAATCACACTAAGCCTAAAAGGTAGGCAACTTTTGTCGATCACAACTCCTTGTGATTCCCGTCCTGTTCGACCTCCAAATCACCATGGCCTCGAGGGACTCGACCAATCATGATGCTCGGTTAAGTCAACACTTTCGTTACAAGATGAGTCTGATTTGATGATATACCCTCGAGGGACTCGACCAAGTATACCATGCCCTCAGGTCACCGGTGACATCTCTATGTCGTAAGCAAGATAGCGAATCACGATATAGGTGAGTCTCGAGGAACTCAACCAACTCAACCTACATCGGGAATCGGTTCCTACTTATAACGATGGAAGGCCACGTGGGTCAATCTAATTACCTCACATTTACCGACTTAATATTATCGAGAGGTGTTTCTATGATTTGGTCTCCTAATATGACATGTCACACATATACATATTTAATATATATCTACATCGCATGCAAATATATATACATATCTAGTATGTGTATAAGCAATTACACCAGATGATCATGGACCACAACCTAATATGATTAGGCCCGAGCCAATAGGCCTAATCACTCACATCAAGATCTATGTGTGCAACGGTGCATCTCTATGCCCTGTGATCGTCCATTTCGTCCTTGTCGGTTCCGTCGACATCTTGATGCATCTTCATGCATCACGCTCGTCCGTCTCGTGGGTCCCGCTATCCCATCCACGCTTCCGCTATACCTCCTCATGTGATTACAACTTAATCATAGGCACGCAGGCCCGACAATAAACGAGAAATATAATGGAGGTTTGCAGACCTCAATAATAATAATCACAGGTACACATCACACGGTCCATGATCATCCGTCCACACATCATACATCATATGTATAAATAATCATCATCATGTAGGACTACTAGATAATAATAATAAAAATAACAATCAACTAAACCTTTTAATTAATTAATATTTTCTGAAATCAGGGACATTATAGGAAATTTTTGAATTCATAAGGGTATTTTCGTAATTTGGATAAAAGACAAAAACTGGAATTTCTCAAATTTCGAGGGGCAAAACTATCTTTTGCCCAAAAACCCTAATGCCCTTTCCCCTTTTCGCTACTGCCGCCGCCGCCACCCTGCCGACGGCGGCCTGTGCGGCGGGGCGAGGGCACTATCCTCGCCTGCAGGCGGCACGCCTGTTGGCAGCGCTGCCGTTGCGGGTGGGCGGCGCCGCCTCCGCAGGCGGTGCTGTCCCACCGGGCGACCGCCCTTGTGGGGGGTTTCCCCGCGGGAGCAGCGGCGGCGGGCGCCGTTGCCCTGCGGCGGCAGGCACCGCTGTCCTACGGCGCCTCTACCCGTGGGCTGCCTGCCTACGGCTGCGCTGCACGCACACAGATCGAGGGCAGCAAATTGGCTGATAAGATCCATTCTCCTAGTCCTACTGACAGAAGATGCCACTTGGGAGAACTATGACGACTTGAAGATCAAATTCCTAAAATTCATGAATCGTTAGCCTCGAGGACAAGGCTGATTTGAAGAGGGCGGCTGCTAGTCATAGGTGCCCAGCAAGCCAATCACGTGAGTGATGGCACGTGTGACTTAATAGAGAATCTTTTTGCTTATTATATTTTGGCATATATCACTTTATAACTATTGCATAAATGTATACATATATTGTGATGTCCTTGGATTTGTGCAATGGGAATCGGATCGTGATGAGATCACGATAGTATGATCGATTCACCTTTAAACACATATCCTAATTAATCCCGGTCATAGGTTACTTGAGAGGGATATCGTGATAACCGGACAGACTGGTGTGTTGTATACCCGTCCATATGATGGATGCAGCTGGTCTCATAGCTGCTTGTGTAGGGACACTAGGGATACAGTACAGGTGCTCATTGGAGAATGAGTTCACTGATTGATCCGCTTACGGAATGCTGGATGGTTATACCTTATTGTCAGACAGTGATTCCGTAGTCCTAGTGGTGTATCTGGTCCTTAGACTTGAGACACCAAGGATGTCATGTATGAGTACTCCACTCTTTGATACCAGACTTATAGGTTTGGCTGTCCCAGATCTAGTACAGCTGGTCATTGGGAGTGGTAGTCGACCTTTACGAGGGCTATTGAGTGTCGATAGAGGATCATCCACTCTCGGCGTCATGAGAGGAATATCCCATGTGTTCTTGCTCAGACAAATCCCGGCTAGGGTCATTCGGGTTGAGAGAGAAAGAGTTCTCGGGAGAATCCGATTAGAGCGAGACTTCGAGAAGAAACCGTGGGTCCGACAACACCATGCTCGATATACGGTCTACGGTATATTAGATGGATGAGGGACTATAGGTACACGGTAATTGAGGATGACAGGTCCAATGGATTGGATTCCCCTCAGATCAATCCGGGGACTCTGGCGTAGTGGTGGCTAGTAACGTCCAGAAGTCGATGAGTCGAGTGAATTATTACAGAGATAATAATTCACCGAAGTTAGAAGGAGTTTCGACAGGTATGACTCACGGCCCGGCTCGATATTGGGCCTAGAGGGTCACACACATATGGTAGGCATTGCGATGAATAGAGGTTCGGATATGAGATATCCGACAGAGCCCTTGTCTTATTGGATGTAGATCCAATACCCACTAGGGGAGGACCCATTAGGGTTTGACAGGGGACCTCTATAAATAGGAGGGATTCAGAGCCCCATGGGCCATAGAGCTTTTCTTTGCCTTTTCCTATTCTCCTCTCCATCTCCACCTCAGCGTAGGTCTGGAGTTTTGAGGAACGTCGTCGCAACCCTGCTGTGTGGATCACCGCTAGAGAGGAGGATGCTTGACCTCCTTCACCCTCTCCTAAGGATCTGCAAGGAAACAAGGATATACGATCTCCCTAGGTAACACAATCTACTTTATACGCAGTTTCATGTTTCGCGGATTTTTGCGCACCAATCTTCGCACGACGACGAACATCTTTTTGGTAATCGGGGATTTTTGTTTTCTTGTTCTTCCGCTGCGCATATGATGTCGCCCCCCATGATTTCCCAACAGTGGTATCAGAGCCAGGTTGTTCGTACGAATGATTGGTTTTGAACTGCGTGTGTTGTGTTTAGGAAGAATATTGACATCAAAATCGTTGGCAAAAGCGAGGAAGGGCAGCAACAGTTGCTGCCCTCGATCTACATGCTCTGCAGCCACCCGGCAGAAGAAATTAGCCAGAATCAGAAGTAGCCAAAAACAATACGTGGCCGCGATGCGTTATAGCGTTCTGCTGCTGCAGCCGCCCGGCGGTCTGCTTTTAAAGAGGCTTTGTTGCCCGGCGGGATGGCAGCCCCGGGCAGAGGCGCCCAGGGTGGCGGCGCCTGCTACCGCTAAGAAGCGGAAGCCGCGCCGCCAACAGGGCAGCGACGCCCGCCAGAGGGCAGCGACGCCACCGCCCGCTGCTCCGCGGCGAAACCCCCTAATATGAGGCGACGCTGTTGGGGACAGCACCACCGCTGGGAGGGAGGGCGTCCGGGAGGCGCCCACCATGAGGATCGCCGCCGCTGGCGGTGCCGCCGCGAGGCGAGGCCCTCGCCCGCCCGCCCGCCTGCCGCCCCGCTAGCGGTGGCGGCGGCGGCGAGAGAGGGAATTAGGGTTTTGGGAAAAGGATAGTTTTGCCCCTGTGAATTTGAGAAATTCCAGTTTCGTCTTTTGTCCAAATTATGAAAATACCCCCTTAGAATTGAGAAATTCCCTACATGTCCCCGATTTCAGAAAAAATAGTAATTAATTAAAAGGTTTAGTTGATTATTATTTTTTATTATTATCTAGTAGTCCTACATGATGATGATTATTTATATATGTGATGTATGATGATGTGGACCGGATGATCATGGACCGTGTGATGTGTGTACTTGTGATTATTATTATTGAGGTCCGCGAACCTCCATTATATTTTCGTTTATTATCGGGCCTGCGTGCCTATGATTAAGTTGTAATCACATGAGGAGGCGCAGCGGGGCGTGGATGCGATAAGAAGGGACCCACGAGACGGACGATCGTGGATGCATGGAGATGCATCAAGATGTCGGCGGCGGAACCGACGAGGACGAGATGAACGATCACAAGGGCATGGAGATGCACCATTGCACACATAGATCTTTGATGTGAGTGATTAGGCCTATTGGCTCGGGCCTAATCATATTAGGGTTGTGGTCCATGATCATCCGATGTGATTGCTTATACACATACTAGATATGTATATATATTTGCATGCGATGTAGATATATATTAAATATGTATATATGTGTGACATGTCATATTAGGAGACCAAATTATAGAAACATCTCGATAATATTAAGTCGATAAACGTGAGGCAATTAGATTGACCCCGTGGCCTTCCATCGTTATGGTAGGAACCGATTCGGTGTAGGTTGAGTTGGTCGAGTCCCTCGAGACTCACCTATATCGCGATTCGCTATCTTGCTTACGACATAGAGATGTCACCGGTGACCTGAGGACATGGTATGCTTGGTCGAGTCCCTCGAGGGTATATCATCAAATCAGACTCATCTTGTAACGAAGGTGTTGACTTAACCGAGCATCATGGTTGGTCGAGTCCCTCGAGGCCATGGTGATTCGGAGGCCGAACAGGACGGGAATCACAAGGAGTTGTGATCGGCAAGAGTTGCCTACCTTTTAGGCTTAGTGTGATTGGTCGAGTCCCTCGATGTTACACTAAGACGCTGATTGGATCCTGATCCCCACTAGAAGTCTCTTGGAGACTTCCGTTTCGCGTCTTTGAGGGTGTCGCGTGACTCGTTAGCAAAATAGTGGGAGCATATTAAGATAGAAGTCCATATCTTGATAGTTTATTTCTTGCAAAATCTGCATGTTATTCATTTCTGCTACATCTTTATTTTCAAAAAATGTCGCTTTCAAATCCCTTACGTGGCATACTTGATGTCAACCGTCTTATTGGTCCAAATTATACGGATTGGCTCCGTAACTTGAGAATTGTTCTCACAGCGGAGAAAATCGTGTACGTCCTTGATACAGTGATGATTACGCTCGAAGAAGGGGCAAGCGAGGATGAGATCGCTCACTACGTGAAGTACATTGATGACTCCACTCTTGCTCAGTGCTATATGTTGGGCTCTATGACTCCAGAGTTACAGAGACAACATGAAAAGATGGATGCCAGATCCATTCTCCTACATGTCCGAAAATTATTTAAGGAACATGGAAGGACTCAACGATATGAGATATCCAAGAGCCTTTTCCGCGCTAGGATGACTAAGGGGAAACCGGTTCAGAACCATGTCCTAAAGATGATTGAGTGGATAGAGAAACTCACAGGTCTAGGAATGGTCCTAGAGGATAACTTGTGTGTGGACATTGTGCTTCAGTCCCTACCAGATTCCTTTTCACAGTTCATAATGAATTTTAATATGAACAAGCTTGAGGTGACTCTCCCAGAGCTCCTCAATATGTTGAGGGAGGCAGAGAGTACTATTAAGAAAGAGAAGCCAGTTCTCTACATCGGGTGAGACCGAAAAGAAAAGGAAAGCAGAAAGGTCCCTTAAGAAAGGAAAGGGCAAGGGCAAACAAGGTAAAGCAAAGGTTGCTAAGAAAGACCCAGCAAAGGACAATGGGCTGTGCTTCCACCGTGGTAAAGATGGGCATTGAAGAGAAACTGCAAAGAGTACCTTGCAGAAAAAGGGCTAAACAAAAGCTTGATGAAGCTTGGTACATTCATGATCAGGTCTCCATTTGTCGGACTCTTATGATAACACATGGGTATAGGATACCGGTAGTGCTTATCATATATGCAATTCGTTGCAGGTTCTGGCAAGGCCTAGGAGACTCTGAGAGAGGCTAGAGATGGACCTCAAGATGGGTAATGGAGCAAAAGTTGCTATATTAGCTATTGGCGAGGTCGCCCTACATCTGCCTAGTTGAGCTTTTATTGCATTAGATGCATGTTATTTTGTTCCTTCTATTATCAAAAACATTATCTCCATTTCATGTTTAACAGTTAGTGGATATAAATTTGTTTTTGAGAACAATGGTTGTTCGATATTATTAGATGATAAGATCATCACGAAAGGAACATTGCATAATGGTTTATTTATGTTAGACACCACTCCACATATCATGAATGTAAATATGTCCAAAAGGAAACGAGATGAGTTGAACAGTGCATACCTGTGGCATTGTAGGCTAGGTCACATCCATGAAAGAAGGATTCAAAAGTTGCTAAATGATGGATATCTAGATCCATTCGACTATGTGTCATATACAACTTGTGAGCCTTGCATTCGTGGAAAACTGACCAAATCTCCATTTAGTAGAACTGACGAGAGAGCCAATGAGTTGTTGGAACTCATACATAGTGATGTATGTGGACCCATGTCAACTCATGCCATTGGAGGTTACTCCTACTTCATTACATTTACTGATGATTTCTCAAGGTAAGGTATGGATATGTGTACTTAATGAAGTACAAGTCCGAGGCTTTTGAGAAATTCAGAGAGTATAAGAATGAGGTGGAGAACCAGACTGGAAAGAGTATCAAAACTCTTCGATCAGATCGAGGAGGTGAATACTTAAGTACAGAGTTTACTCAGTTCCTCAAGGACCATGAGATATTATCCCAATGGACACCTCCTTATACACCTCAGCTCAATGGTGTCTCTGAAAGGAGAAATCGTACATTATTAGATATGGTACGGTCCATGATGAGTTTCGCTGACCTGCCCATCTCATTCTGGGGATATGCCCTAGAAACCGCAGCTTACCTTCTGAACAGAGTTCCAACTAAGTCGATAGTGTCTACACCATATGAGATATAGAAAGGGAAGAAGCCTGATCTTAAGGTTGTTAAGATCTGGGGCTGCCCTACCCATGTTAGAAGACACAACCCCGGTAAGTTAGAATTAAGGACAGAGCGGTGCAAATTTGTGGGATATCCCAAGGAAACTTGTGGGTATTATTTCTATCATCTTGAGGACCAAAAGGTCTTTGTAGCTAAGAGAGCAGTGTTCCTTGAGAAGGAACACATTCTTGACGGAGACAGTGGGAGAATGATAGAATTGAGCGAGGTTGGAGAACCAAGCTCAAGCACCACTCTACAGCCCGAGTCTGTTCAGGTACCTAATACACAAGTATCAACTTTACGCAGGTCTGATAGAGTATCCCATCCTCCTGAGAGATATGTGGGACATATTAGAGCAGAGGATGTAGAGGATATTGATCCTCAGACCTACGAGGAGGCTATTATGAGTATAGACTCCGGGAAGTGGAAAGAAGCCATGAATTCTGAGATGGATTCTATGTACTCCAATAAGGTTTGGAACCTAGTTGATGCGCCCGAAGGTATTGTACCCATCGGTTGCAAGTGGATCTTTAAGAAAAAGATCGGAGTAGATGGAAAGGTAGAGACCTATAAAGCAAGGCTAGTGGCTAAGGGGTATCGTCAAAGGCAAGGTGTTGACTACAACGAAACTTTCTCACCCGTAGCAATGCTAAAATCCATCAGAATTCTATTGGCTATTGCAGCACACTATGATTATGAGATCTGGCAGATGGATGTGAAAACCGCATTCCTCAACGGGAACCTCGAGGAGGAGGTGTATATGATGCAACCTGAGGGATTCGTGTCCAAGAACTTCCCAGATAAGGTGTGTAGGTTGCTTAGATCCATTTATGGACTAAAGCAAGCTTCCCGAAGTTGGAACATAAGATTTGATGAGGCAATCAGATCTTATGACTTTGTTAAGAACGAAGATAAGCCTTGTGTATACATAAAGGTAAGTGGGAGCGCTATCACCTTTTTGGTGTTATATGTGGATGACATCCTCATCATTGGGAATGTAATAGGAATGCTATCCACAGTAAAGGCTTGGTTATCTAGACACTTCTCCATGAAGGACTTAGGGGAAGCATCTTATATCTTGGGGATTAGAATCTATAGAGATAGATCCAAGAGATGCTTGGCTTGTCCCAGTCCAGGTACATAGAAACTATTGTCAAAAGGTTTTGCATGGAAAATTCCAAGAGAGGTCTCATACCAATGAGACATGAGATATCGCTTTCTACGAGTATGTCCCCAAAGACTCCAGAAGAAAGGGCGAACATGGATATGATACCTTATGCCTCAGCAATAGGGTCTATCATGTATGCCATGCTATGTACTGGGCTTGATATAGCGCATGCTCACGAGTGTCACTGGCGGTATCGTGGATCCGGGCTTGGAGCCTTTGGAAAGCAAAGAAAGTGTATCCTTAAGTACTTGAGAAGGGCTAAGGATCTTTTACTAGTATATGGAGGTAATAGCCTTAAGGTTGAAGGCTACACTCGACTCAAGTTTTTTCAGTCGATGTCGATGATAGCAAGTCGAATTCGGGGTATGTGTACACCTTGAATGGAGGAGCAAGTGTCTTTGGAAGAGTTCCAAGCAAGATACCATGACGACTTCGACCACGAGGCGGGTACATTGCTGCATCGAGATGCAGCAAAGGAGGGAGTCCGGGTGAAGAAGTTCATCACAGATTTGGGAGTCGATACTGAATAGCGACAAGTCGAACTTCCTTATATTGCGACAACTATGGGGTGATTACTCAAATAAGGGAACCCGGTCTCATCGGAAGTGTTACGAGGAGGTTCCACTTATAAGAAAGATCGAAACTTGAGGAGATGTAGTAGTGGAAAGAGTTCCATCCGAAGATAACATTGCAGATCCACTGACAAAGTCGTTGTCTCATTTTGTCTTTGAGCGTCACAGGGGTCTGATGGGGATCAGACACATAGGTGATTGGCTTTAGGTCAAGTGGGAGATTGCTAGTCATAGGTGCCCAGCAAGCCAATCACGTGAGTGATGGCACTTGTGACTTGATACAGAATCTTTTTACTTATTATATTTTGGCGTATATCACTTTATAACTATTGCATAAATGCATATATATATTGTGATGGCCTTGGATTTGTGCAATGGGAATCGGATCGTGATGAGATCACGATAATGAGATCGATTCACCTTTAAACACATATCCTAAATAATCCCGGTCATAGGTTTTCGAGAGGGACATCGTGATACGAGGATAGACTGGTGTGTCAGATATACCCGTCCATATGATGGATGCAGCTGGTCTCATAGCTGCTCGTGTAGGGACACTAGGGATACGATGACAGTGCTCATTGGATAATGAGTTCATGATTGATCCGCTTACGGAATCTTTGGATGGTTGATGATGCCTTATTGTCGACAGCGATTCCGTAGTCCTTGTGGTGTATCGGTCCTTAGACTTGAGACACCAAGGATGTCCTGTATGAGTGCTCCACTCTTTGATACCAGACTTATAGGTTTGGCTGTCCCGGATCTAGTACAAATTGGTCATTGGGAGTGGTAGTCGACTTTACGAGGGCTATTGAGTGTCGATAGAGGATCATCCACTCTCGGCGTCATGAGAGGAATATCCCATGTGTTCTTGCTCGAGACAAATCCACGGCGGTCATTGGGTTGAGAGAGAAAGAGTTCTCCGGGAGAATCCGATTAGAGCGAGACTTCGAATAGAAACCGTATGGGTTTGACTACACCATGCTCGATATACGGTCTCCGGGATATTAGATGGATGAGGGACTATAGGTACATGGTGGCGAGGACGGGGCAGTCCAATGGATTGGATTCCCCTCAGATCGTTCGGGGACTACTGGCGTAGTGGCCTAGTACGTCCCCAGAAGTCGATGAGTCGAGTGAATTATTACAGAGATAATAATTCACTTTGAAGTTAGAAGGAGTTTCGACAGGTATGACTCACGGCCAGCTCGATATTGGGCCTAGAGGGTCACACACATATGGTAGGCATTGCGATGAGTAGAGGTTTGGGATATGAGATATCCGGCCGGAGCCCCTTGTCTTATTGGATGCAGATCCAATACCCACTAGGGAAGGACCCATTAGGGTTTGACACGAGATCTCTATAAATAGGTGGGATTCACAGCCTCATAGGCTAGAGTCTTTGCTTGCCTTTCCTATTCTCCTCTCCCTCTCCACCTCAGAGTAGGCCTGGAGTTTTGAGGAGGGTCGTCGCAACCCTACTGTGTGGATCACCGCTAGAGAGGAGGACGCTTGACCTCCTTCACCCTCTCCTAAGGATCTGCAAGGAAACAGGGATATACGATCTCCCTAGGTAACACAATCTCTATCAGTTTTTTGTGTTTTCTTGATTTTTTGCGCACCAATCTTCATTTGACTAACGAACATCTTTTTGGGAATCGGGGATTTTTGTTTTCTTGTTCTTCCGCTGCGCATATGATGTCGCCCCCCATGATTTCCCAACAGGAAGTAATATCTTCGGGCTTAGTGCGATTGGGCAAAGCTCTCTCCTTGATGTGATTTCTTCGGGCTTAGTGGTCGGCCCAATTTGAGTTCGGTAAAGAGCGTCCGAATCTTATCCTCCATTCGTGCCTCGAAGGCTTCAAATTTAGCATTGATTACCTCCTTAGATACCATAGTATATGCCGCCAAATATGTAATATTAAGATCTCTCTTTCGTTGTCGGGTTAAAGGCATGTATTGGTTGAGAGAGGTGATGGTCAAAAGGGTTGGTGGATTGGTGGATGTAGGCTATAGTTTAGGCTTGTTTTGTGGCTATTTTGGGTGCAGTTTGAGGGTGTGATTTGGTAGAGTTTTAGGGATATGGATGAAAGTTTTGGATCTGTGGTAGATGGTAGCAAAGGTTTGATAGAAATCAGTGGAAGTTGAAGCAAGTATGTGCTGTCTTGTAAGAGTAGAATTGTCGTCGAAGAAACAATGGTTTCTCGATGTAATTTCCACCAAAAACTTGAGAGAATTGAGGAGGGAATTGATAGAAAAATCACAGTTTATATGATAGCAAGGATGTCTAATTTAATCAAGAAAATTTCGGTAGTATAACAGCAAGGAAATTGGTGCAAGTTGCGATTACAAAATTCTCGTCGAAAAATTTCAACGGTTTACGATGTAAATTTACAGCAACACAAAATTATTTTTAGAGATGAATTTCTTAATAAATCAATCATAGATGGAAGTAAGATGATCTATGAAGTGTATAAGAAATTTCATTCAAAAAAGATTGCAAATAGATGGGTTAAGGCAACAATATGCGGCTGAAATTTTCTGCAACACAGATTTTTAAGTATAGCAGATTGGACGTAAAAGATCAGTAGTTTATATTGAGAATTTTTTGATAAAACTAAAGGGAAATCCACTGTTAGGTAGTGTCAAAGCTATCATAAAAATTTTGTAGAGATTTGGATAGAAACAACGTAGTATCAAGATCAAACAAATAGTGTTATGCGGTTGAAATTTTACAGTGCAAATTTTCAAGTATAGCAGATTAGACGTAAAATATCAATGGTTAATATTGAGAATTTTTTGACAAAATCAAAGGAAATATGCTGTTAGGAAATGTCAAAGATGTCATAAAAATTTCATAGAGATTTGGATAGAAAAAATATAGTAGCAAGATCAGACAAACGGTGCTATACGATTGGAATTCTGCAATGTATCTTTCGTCGTAGAGATGAAAACTTTATGACGAAAAGTTTATGCAGCAATATAGGAATATTTTTTTTAGGATTTTCAAATAAGGATAACTAAATTGCAGCAGTAGTAAGGTAGAAAACCAAAACCTATTGCAATTCACGGGGAGATCAAAGGATGATCCGTGGTGGTGGAGATGACAGCGGAATTTTGCGATGATCTTTTAAGCAATTGTGGAATTGCTTTGGGCAGTTGTGGAGGGTTGATGGATGGCTGTGGAAGGGCAGCGAGATGCCAAGAACACTGCTCTGATACCAGGTGTTAGAACCCTTGCAGATTCTAAACTTGGGGTTGATCTCTTTAAGGGATCGACCTCCTTGGAACTCTATAGGGGTTCCTCCCTCCAAGTTGCTGCTCAAAGGCTGCAGAGAAGATTCATCTATTGCTTATGAAAAGAGGAGGAATACATGGCTATTTATAGGGCTTCTAAACCCTAACTCCTAATAGGACTCCTACTTCTAATCAACTCCTAATAGGACTTCTGCTCAAGACTCCTATTCCTTTACAACTCCTAATTCTTCTCTAAGAAACAACCTCCTAACCCTAACCGGTATCTTCACCTCTTTAATAGGGGTCAGCTTAGGTAGGTTTTACATGAATGTCCCTCTCAATTAGGACTCTCCTAGCTAGAGTCCTAACATATACAGGGGAATCCAATCTATTGGACCTGTCTGTCCTTAATTAACATGTACCTATAGTCCCTCATCCATCTAATATCCCAAAGACTGTATATCGAGCATGGTGATGTCAGACCCATACGGTTTCTACTCAAGTCTCGCTCTAATCGGATTCTCCCGGAGAACTCTCTCTCTCAACCCGAATGACCTTGGCCAGGGATTTATTTGAGCAAGAACATATAGGATATTCCTCTCATGACACCGAGAGTGGATGATCCTCTATTGACACTCAATAGCCCTCGTAAGGTCGACTACCACTCCCAATGACCAGCTGTACTAGATCTAGGACAGCCAAACCTATAAGTCTGGTATCAAAGAGTGGAGCACTCATACAGGACATCCTTGGTGTCTCAAGTCTAAGGACCAGATATACCACTAGGACTACGGAATCGTTGTCTTACAATAAGGCATCATCAACCATCCAGTATTCCGTAAGCGGATCAATTAGTGAACTCATTCTCCAATGAGCACCTGTACTATATCCCTAGTGTCCCTACACGAGCAACTATGAGACCAGTTGCATCCATCATATGGATGGGTATGCAGCACACAGTCTGTCCGGTTATCACGATGTCCCTCTCGAGTAACCTATGACCGGGATTATTTAGGATATGTGTTTAAAGGTGAATCGATCTCATTTTCATGATCTCATCACGATCCGATTCCCATTGCACAAATCCAAGGACATCACAATATATATACATATATGCAATAGTTATAAAGTGATATATGCCAAAATATAATAAGCAAAAAAGATTCTGTATTAAGTCACACGTGCCATCACTCATGTGATTGGCTTGTTGGGAACCTATGACTAGTAGAAGGCACAAGTATTGGCTGAATTCATTTCCGAACTAACTCCCGACGAGCACCTTGTTGAATAGGAATACGTCGAACGCACCTGGTCCCTATACGTAGACAGGTTTGCGGCCTCAGGAGGAGTAGAGGCAAGGCTCATCCTAAAAAGCTCGTAGGGTGAGACATACATATAGGCACTTCGACTAGAGTTTAAAGTCACCAACAACGAAGCTGAGTATGAGGCACTGCTCTCAGGGCTATGACTCACCCTAGAAATTCACGTCCAAGACGTAAAGGCCTTCAGCGACTCACAACTGGTAGTAGGTCACATCAACGACAACTACGAAGCCCGAGACCCGACCATGGCACTATACTTAGTCGAAGTGAGATGACTCATTGGTCGTTTCGATCGTCTCTCGGTTGCAAGAATACCGCATGCCCAAAATGCATAGGCCGATGCCCTAGCCAGACTAGCCTCCTCTCGTAGCCCGGAGGAGCTCCTCCCGAGAACTAAAGTCCTCTCGGCCCCGACGATCCCAACCAAGACTATCGCTGCAACCAAAGTCACCCCAAATTGGATGGAGGAGATCCTCCACTATAAAAGGGAAGGAACGCAGCTCGACGATCCAACTGTCGCCTGTCGACTCAAGCATACCCAAGCATGGTATTGTGAAGTTAATGGGAAGCTATATCGAAGGTCCTTCTCTCAACCCCTCTTACGTTGCTTGGCACCGCCCAAGGCTAGGACAATCCTGGCCTACGTCCATGAAAGCATTTGTAGGGAACATGCTAGCGGCCGAACCTTAGCCTTCAAAATCCACAAGTAGGGATACTATTGGCCAACTATACATTGGGACGCGTTGTCGTACATACAACAGTGCCAGTAATGTTAGGATCAAGAGTGACACTAAGAGGGGGGGGTGGGTAAATTAGTGTAGCGAAAAATTCTTCGATTTTAGTATAAAATATTTCATACGTTCGATAAAAGCTGAATCAAAAGATAGAAACTTGAAACATATGAGAGCATAAGCAAGAGGAGGAGGAGAAGCAGTTTGCTATTAAATGATTTACAGTTAAAGTAAATTATACTTATGAAAAGTAAACCAGAATTTAGAGTGGTTCAGTCAACGTGACCTACATCCACTTTTAGATTCCTCCTCCAACGAGGTCTCCGACGTCTACTAAAGGCCTTCCTTTAATAGGTGAAGACCAACCACATTTTATAGCGCTTTCTCCTTTTCGTGGGTTTAGGAGAGAACCCTTACAAGTCTCACACCTCTCTTGAATGATCTCAACACTTAGAAAGGGAGGAGGAGAACTCTAGCACTTGCTTACAATACTTTTACACCCCAACAACTCAAGAATATCTCAATGCTTTCGTGCCCTTTAATGCAAAAAAGTGTGGGGTTTTTATAGGCCCCAATGACTTTAAAAATAGAGCCAAAAAGTGTCTAATTCTGGATTTCTAGGGTCCTAGCGGTACCACCGCCTGACAGGGGCAGTACCACCGTTGGCAGCAATAACTGCCGGCGATACCACCACCCAGATTTCCTAGGGCATTGCTTTCCAAGCGATGCCACCGTCGGCCAAGAATTCAGGGGCTGAATTGGGTTCTCAATTCGGCCCAATTCAGCCCTGTTAAGGGCCCAGTTGGCCCCTAATTATGTTAGTAGGATTACCTCCCAATCCTAACTTAATTTATGCTCTAACTACGATAATTAAGATATGTTTACTGCACTTCTTGTTCCAGTGCGTCAATTGCTCTTCCGGTGAGCTTCCGGCGAACATCCGACGAACATCCGACGAACTCTCGGTAATGCTCCGGTGGACTCCCAGCAAGCTCCTAGACTTTACGACAATCTTCTTGGCAAGTTTCGATGAGCTTCTTTGGCAAGCTCCTGTAATTCTCGGTTGGTTCCAGCAGAACTTCCGACGAACATCTGGACTTCCGACGAACTCTCGAACTCCCAACGTGATCTCGATCTTAACTCCGACACAACACCTGCTTTATATCTTACTACTATCATAGTTAATCCTATACACTTTTCTCAACATATAGATTAGATCAAACAAATTACAGTTGACTTCATCATCAAAATATGATATTCAACAATCTCCCCATTTTTTATGATGACAATCAATTGATGACGGTTAAACTTAACTCCCCCTATCTATATGTTATACTTGAGAAAAGACATTCTTGAATTCAAGGCATTTGAATTCAAGAATCAAACCGATAAGTTAAATTCATTTAAACTTATCAACATGCACATCATGATTCCTATCATGATATAACATTCTCAAAATATGATGTCAATGCATGACATCCATTTTCAAGTATGATATTTCAAATATGAAAGACGACAAAGATAGCAATTCATCATTCTATGGCAAGATATCCATTGTAAAATTATAAGTTGAGCTCTAGCTATCTTATCATAATGAAAGAAATTTATCAAGCAAACATTTCAAGTATATATGATGAAATACATTGCATACATTTATCATCAATTTAGCACATTTTGATATTATTTCTCCCCCTTTATCATCAACAAAAAGGAGAACAATTCATGCCACATTTCAATTTGTAAAAATTCATACCAATTATATATCAAGAATTCATGGTATCATTCAAAAGTTCTCAATATTTAAAAGTTAAAGAGAGAGCTTCCATCAACTTCTCCCCCTTTTTTCATCAAAACTATGCATGAAGAAGGAAAGAAGGAGGAAATCCATTAAGAACCATCTTTGTGAAATGATTTCAATCAAGTCAAAAACGATAAAAGAGTTTTATTAAATCATGCTTCAATTTTTATAAGGATCAAGATATTTATGTGAAATCAAATCCTCACTTTTGCAAGTGTTCATCTCATAAAAAAAATCATAAAAATTCTTCCTTTGTTAAGAAAGAATTTATGTGAAAGAATTATCATATGAAGGATAAAAGAAAATTCGTGAATAAGCCTTCATAATGAGAGGAGCATCACATCAAATCTATTTCTCAATAAAAATTCACAAGAGATAAATATGAGAGATGCATTTGTCAATAAAATCCATGAAGTAATTGAGTGTATCAAAAATCATTAAGTGATGGAGCAAGGGTATGAAGTGAACTTGATATGGCATAAACTCATGAAAGCTCCATTCAAGAAGATAGTCCGAAAAAGAAATATAACAACTCATGCATTCGGACAAATTAACATTTCTAATTCTCTTCTAATAAAATCATATTGTTCTTCACTTAAAGGTTTTGTAAAGATATTGGCTAATTGATATTTCATATCAATAAACTCTAAGATTACATGATTAGTGACATGATCTCGTATAAAGTGATGCCTAATATCAATATATTTTGTTCTAGAGTGTTGAATGAGATTCTTTGTTAAACATATTATACTTGTGTTATCACATTTTATGAGGATATTTTTTAGAAGAATCTTATAATCTTCTAAAGAGTTTTTCATCCACACAACTTGTGCACAACATGCACTAGCTGCAATATACTCAGTTTTGGCTGTAGATAGTGCAACCGAGTTTTATTTCTTGGAAGACCAAAAAACAAGTGCGTATCCTAAAAATTGACATATTCCGGATATGCTTTTTCTATCTAATCTACATCTAGTAAAATCCGCATCAACATATGTAATTAGTTCAAAGTTCTCGGATTTTAGATACCATAATCCTAGATTAGTGGTACCTTTAAGATATCTAAGAATTCTCTTAACTGCTTTAAGATGAGATATCTTAGGATTAGATTGAAATCTATCACAAAGACCTACACTAAACATGATATCCAGTCTAGTTGCGGTGAGGTATAGTAAACTTTCTATTATACCCCTATAAGCTTGTTGATCAAAGCTTTCTCCACTTTCATCAATGTCTAACTTAGTGGAGGTACTCATGAGAGTATTGATAGCCTTTGAGCTATCTATATTAAACCTTTTTAGCAAATCTAAAACATATTTTGTTTGACTAAAAAACATATCATTACTTAGTTGTTTGATTTGTAAGCCTAAAAAGAAAGTTAATTCCCTCATCAAACTCATTTCAAATTCAAGACTTATACTTTTAGCAAATAATTCACAAAGAGATTCATTCGTGAAACAAAAAATAATATCATCAACATAAATTTGAATAATAAAAAATTATTTTTAAAATTTTTGATAAATAATGTAGTATTGGCCTTGCCTTTAGAGAAATTATTTTCAATAAAAAATGAACTAAGTCTCTCATACCAAGCCCTAGGGCTTATTTTAAACCATAGAGAGCTTTAGTCAATTTAAACACATTATTAGGGAGACTATCATTCTCAAATTCGGGAAGTTGTTTAACATAAACTTCTTTGAAAATAAAACCATTAAGAAAAGCACTTTTAACATCCATTTGAAACAATTTAAAATTATTACTACTAGCATAGGCAAAGAGCATCCTTATGGCTTCTAATCGAGCCACAGGAGCGAAGGTTTCTTCATAATCGATACCTTCTTCTTGGTTGAAACATTTGGCCACTAATCTAGCCTTGTTTCAAACCATGATACCAAATTCATCTTGCTTGTTTCTAAAGATCCATTTAATACCAATAACTAAATAGTCATTTGGTCTAGGAACAAGCTTCCATACCTCATTTCTCTTAAATTGATTTAACTCTTCTTGCATTACAATGACCCATAAATCATCTTTCATGGCCTCATCAATGCATTTAGGTTCAATTTGGGAGAGAAAAGCGGTGTTGACACAAAAATGTTTAAGAGAAGAACAAGTTTGAACCCATTTCGATGTTTCTCCTATAATTAGCTCCTTAGGATAAGCATCTATATACTTTCATTCCTTTGGTAAAGAAGGTTCGGAAGAAGATGCATCCAAATTGCTATTTGGAGAAGGGGTTTCATTTAAATTCAAAGCGTCAAAATCAACATCATCATCAAGTTCATTTTTCTTGACTTCGAAATTTTCATTAAAAACAACATGAATAGATTCTTCTATAATCAAAGTTATTTTGTTAAAGATATGAAATACTTTAGAAACAAAGGAATAGCTAAGAAAAATTTCTTCATCGGATTTTGCATCAAATTTGCCTAAGGCATATTTTTCATTCAAAATGAAACATTTACATCCGAAAACTTTAAAGTATAAAACGTTAGGTTTTTTGTTGTTCCATAACTTATAAGGAGTCTTGAAAAGTAGTGGTCTTACTAGAACCCTATTCATAACATAGCATGCCGTATTTACGGCTTCGGCCCAAAAATATTTGGGTAGGCTATGTTCGTTTAACATGATTCTTATTATTTCTTGTAAGTTTCTATTCTTTCTTTCTACTACTCCATTTTGTTGAGGATTTCTTAGAGTAGAGAAGTTGTTGTTGTATCCATTAGATTCACAAAATTCTTGGAAATCACGGTTTTGAAATTTACCATCGTGATCACTTCGAATTGACGAAATCATAAAACCCTTTTTCATTTTGAACAAGTTTACAGAACTTAGGGAAATACCTAAAGCATTCACTTTTGTGTGCCAAAAATTAAGTCTATGTATATCTACTATAATCATCTATGATAACAAATGTGTATTTACTATCTCCTAGGCTTCATGTAGCAATTGGTCCGAATAAGTCCATATGGATCAATTGCAAAGGTCTAGAGGTGCTTATTTGGTTCTTAGGTTTGAAGCTACCTTTTATTTGTTTTCTTAGTTGAGATGCATCACACACATTATCTTTGACGAACTTGATATGAAAAATTCCTTTTACAAGTCCTTTAGATGAAATTTAAGAGATTAGTTTCATGCTAGCATAATCTAATCTCCTATGCCAAAGCCAAGCATCGTCATTCAAAACCAAAAAGCACATTTCATTACAAAGATCATTAATCTTGATAGTGTATACATTATTTTGTTTTAGGGCAATCATAGATGTATTTTTATATGGTCTTTCAATAATATAAATATTAGATTCAAATCTAACGATATATCTTTTATCACATAATTGACTAATACTCAAAAGGTTATACTTTAAACCATCAACTGACAATACATCTTCAATAAGAAGGTTGGATTTGTTACATATGGTTCCTTTGCCAATGATTTTACTCTTGTTGTTGTCTCCGAAGGTGACATATCCTTCGTCTAGGCCAGTGAGCTTAGAGAAATGAGATTGATCTTCGGTCATATGCCTTGAGCATCCACTATCAAGGTACCATCTCTTGCTCCTAGCTTGTGATGATACATTTTTCTATAAAAAGAGATGATTTTTAGGTACCCATTTGACCTTGGGTGCCTCAAAAATCGATCTACATAGCTTATCATGTTGCATTGAGTTACTTGAGGTTCTTTTAGGAGCCCAAATCAATCTACGTGGACAACATTTCTTGAATGGACAATGATAAGCTACATGCCCAAATTTATAACAAAAGTTGCATTTGTTTCGGGGTGAGACATGCAAAGTAGGGCCTTTAACAAAGGTGGTTGGATTTTGGTAAGAGCTACTCACAAATCTGATTCCGCCTTTTCTATGAACGTGACCCTTGTTGACAAGGATCATGTTCAAGGAATTGCTACCAACCTCAAATTTTTTTAAGGTTTTCTTGAGTAGTAAGTTGTCCTTTCTAAGTGTTTATAGTTCATCACATTTCGTACATGCAACTAATCTATCATTGTGCTCAACTTTTAAACTATCGAAATCATTAATAAGAGAAGCATGCTCCTTTTTTAACAATTTATATTTTTTACTAATTAGTTTGCATTCATCAAATAAGTCATGAAAAGCATTTAATAGTTCATCAAAGGATAAATTTGTATCAAATGAAATTATTATCTCATCTCCAATGGCCATTAGTGTATAGTGAATAACTTGCTCGGCGATGGTAGGCTCTTCTTCAGATGCACTTGAGTCATCCCATGTAGCTTTGAGAGTCTTCTTCTTTGGTTGTGTCCTCTTTTCTTGGGGACATTTACTCTTGAAGTGTCCCGGCTTCTTGCATTCATAACATATCACTTATTCTTTCTTTGGTTCAAATTTATTTTTAGTATCATTTTTTAATTTATTTTTTTTTATGAATCTTTTGAACTTCTTTGTTAAGAGTATCAAATCATCATTAAAGTCCTCATCACTTGAGTTTTCTTTCAAGTGGTCTTCTTGTATTCTCAGTGCTATATCCTTCTTGTTCTTTGGAAGGGTGTCCTCAAGCTCTTCATAAGCTTTACATGTCATTTCATAGGTTATTAGTGACCCGATTAGTTCTTCAAGAGGAAAATTATTTAGATCTTTGGCCTCCTGAATGGCCGTTACTTTAGGATCCCAACTTTTTGGAAGTGGTCTTAAAATTTTATTAACGAGTTCAAAATCCGAGAAACCTTTACTAAGTCCTTTTAGACCATTAACGACATCCGTAAATTGGGTGTACATGTCTCCAATGGTCTCACTTGGTTTCATTCGAAACAACTCATAAGAATGCACTAAAAGATTAATTTTTGACTCTTTCACTTTACTAGTGCCTTCATGAGTCATTTCGAGTGTGTGCCAAATGTCAAAAGCCATTTCACAAACCGATACTCGATTAAACTCATTGTTATCTAATGCACACAATAAGGCATTCATAGCCTTGGCATTTAAAGTAAAAGTCTTCTTCTCCAACTCATTCCAATCGTTCATTTTTTTGGTAAGTAAAAGTAAATTGATTATGTGTAAAGTTTCTACAAATAGCTTTATCTATACAAGTCATAGACAAAGCCATGTAACTCATAGAGTGCGAATGCGATAGTTATGACTACACATGCTGTAGACTATAACTCCTAAGATCTTTAGCTAATAGAAAATGTTTGGCTTCCCAAGATCTTTAGCTAATAGCAAAATTAAAATTGATAAAAATATATTTTTCTCTTTGGGTAAAGTGCTCCGTTTTGAGATCTTGCTCCATACAGGATCTTGAGTCTCTAATAATCTCTTTCAATAGCTGAGCATTGTTTGTGTGTTGACATTCAAAGATTCTTTTACATCTCTCCTTCCACATCCACCAAATAGCGCATCTGAAAGTAACCTTTGCCAGTTGTGTGAGAGGCCCTTTTCTTGAGAAACATTGCATGAGGTCGCCTAGTTCTTGGTGCAAGTTTGGTTGCAGCAGTCTATTGAGTTCAAATCGCTGGAGAATCTCCTTCCATATCCATTTTGTATAATCACAAGCAAAATAGAGGTGGTCAATAGTTTCTTCTTGTTGCATACAAAGGGAGCATCGGTTAACATGATAGATACCTCTTCTTTTCATATTGTCTATTGTAGGTAGTTTATTGAGAAGGGCCTGCCATGTACATAAGGAATGTCTTTGTGATCCCGGTCGATCCCATGTCCAACTGCTTGGGGCCCACTTGTTATTTCTTTGCCTAATTTGATTCCA
This sequence comes from Musa schizocarpa, assembly GCA_900464855.2. Classification (NCBI taxonomy): domain Eukaryota; kingdom Viridiplantae; phylum Streptophyta; class Magnoliopsida; order Zingiberales; family Musaceae; genus Musa; species Musa schizocarpa. Next base: position 20,640,600 of record LS990921.1, read on the forward strand.
TGCGGATGTGGCACTAAATTTGCCATTGTCATGAGGCCAAATAAGTATATCTGAAGAGTTGTTCGTGATTGGAATAGCTATAATAGTCGGCCAAAGTGATAACATTTCGGGAGAACACCAGGTACCGTTAGCAATGAACTCAGAAACCTTCCAATCTTTGGGAGCCCCAAGATCTTTTCGTATTCTGTCACCATATAATTGAAATATACTCTTCCCATTCACCCAAGGATCGTACCACATATTAGTACTAGTTCCAGAAGAGATTGCATAGGAAATGTGTTTGATTAGCCAATTCCTTGCCTTTAAAATTCCTTTCCAAGCTGCAGAGTGGTATGTTCTTGTTGAAATTTCCCAGATTGATTCTTTTGAAAGATACCTAGCAGAAACCCAATGTGACCATAAGGAACATTTGTTTTGCAAAAGATCCCACAATTGCTGCACAGACATGCTTGATTCCAATCTCTAGTATTTCTCAGGTTTAGCCCCCCTTCATCTTTCGGTTTGCAAATGCTATCCCAATTTACCATATGCATTGCCTTCTCATTTGTGCCATTCGAGAAGAAGTTCATTAATAACCGTTCAATATCTTGGAGAAGTCCAGTAGGAAGAAGAAATGCATTACACCAATATATAGAGTAGGAGTGCAATACCGAACGGATGAGTTCGAGTCGTCCTGCTTTTGATAGAAACCTATTTTTCCAAGAAGAAATTCTATTCTTTATTTTTTGCAAGAGAGGCTGATAGTGGGTTTTGTGAATGCCTGTGGATATGAGCGGGAGACCCAAATAAGGAACTGGCAAGCTTCCCTCACTAACCCCCAAAGTTTGTGTAATAAAGACATTATCTTCAACGTAAGGGCTCATATATACTTTACTTTTCACATGATTTAACTGAAGTCCAGAAACCATACCGAAGTCATTCATAATAGTAGCCAGGTTCTTTACTGAAGTTGGTTCATTTTGAAGAAAGATAAGTAAGTCATCTGCAAATGTTATATGTGATATATGAACAGAACCAGCAATGGGTACCTTAATGCTGCCATTTAAGACTGCGTGTTCCAACATACAGCTAAGTCCTTCCATCGCAATAGTAAAAAGATACGGAGAGAGTGGATCACCTTGTCGGATGCCATTCGTGCTCCCAAAAAAACCAATTGGTGAGCCATTAAAGAGTATCGAAAACTTTGGAGTTTCCAGGCAAGATTGAATCCAATTAACCCATTGCTGTGGGAAGTTCATATCGAGGAGCATCTTATAGATAAACTTCCTATTAACTGAATCAAAGGCTTTCCGTAAATCAGCTTTAAAACAGATTTTTGACCCTCTTGCTTTTGAATGCAAATCTTTGACCAAGTCATTAGCAAGCAAAATGTTATGATGTATACTTCTCCCTTTAATGGAAGCAGCTTGATTTGAGCTAATGATCTTGTGTATTACCTTTTGCATTCTATTTGCCAATACTTTGGAGATGATCTTGTAAATAAAGTTGCATAATGATATGGGTCAATAGTTCTCTAGTGAATCAGCCCCGGCATTCTTCGGAATTAAGGAAATAAAAGTGCAATTCATCTCTCTAAGAATATGACCTGAAGAGAAAAAATGTTGGCAAGCCTTGATCACATCATTTCCAATAATAGACCAAGCAGTTTGGTAAAATTCAGCTGGAAATCCATCTGGACCTGGGCTTTTGTGCTTTGGTGACTTAAAGATAACACATACAATTTCACCATCTGTAATTGGGGCATTGAGGATTGAAATAGCTTCTGAATTAAGTTTTCTAGTCGGCTCCACATGAATGTTATTAGGTTTCTCATCTTGATTGAGTAAGGAATAAAAAAATTGCTCTGTGTGTGCTTTAACCTCATCTAAATTCTCAATAAGATTATCATCTTTGTCTCTACATTTGTCGATACTGGTTAATGACCCTTCGAGTAGCAATTGAAGCATAGAAAAATTTTGTATTGGAATCCCCTAGTGTAAGCCAATGTCGTCGAGACTTCGCTTTGCAAAACTTTCCTCCTGTTTTAAGGCTTGCATGAAGTTATTTCTGGCTTACGCCTCTTTGTAGATAATATTTTCATCATTTGGTGAAGTTGCAGCTCATGTTGCAATGACATTAGTTCCTTTTCTGCAAAATTGAACTATGGTGTTAATATTGCCAAAGGTATTTGTATTCCACTCCTTTAGTGTTGCTTTTACAGGCTTTGAGCTTTTGACATAAGATGTAAGGGGGGGATCCATGCACATTAACATTCCAAGCAGATCCGATAACATCAAGAAATTGAGGATGAGTAATCCACATGTTAAAGAATCTAAACGGTTTCTTGCCTCTTGGTGTCGCTTTTTGTGTGTATATACATTAAAGAATGGTCGAAAACAAAGGAGCACCATACTCAAGAAGTGAATCTGGGTAAACCGTTAACCATTCATGATTAATCAAACACCTATCAAGTCGAGCCATTATTTTTTCTGTTAGCAGCACCTTGATTACTCCAGAGAGCCAATTACCCACAGATTTCATATCAAACAATGCTGCAGTGTCAATGTAATCATTGAAACTTTGAAGCTGGCTTTTCGAAAAGTTGTCTACCCCCTCTTTTTCATTTATGTACCGAACAATATTAAAGTCTCCAAGAACAATCCAAGGTCATTGAGACAGCCATTTACAATATTAGTCGTCGGACCAAAGAGTATTTCTTTCTTGCATCTTGTTTGAAGCATATATACCAATTGAAATTGAATTGATGACCATTCTTTTTATCCTCTACCTTAAGATGAATGAATTGATCAAGAGCAGAAATAAACCAAGCATTAATAGAGTTAGGATGCCATAAGACCCATATTCTACCAAAAAGTTTCATTTGAGTCATTGGTAAATAGTTCTGCGTCCGCCATATTAAATTCTTTTGAGCTTGAACAGCGATTGTTTAATTTTCGTTTCCACTAGAATAACAATATCACATGCGAGACTTGATTATTCTGTTGATCTCCCGACATTTTCTCCGGCTTATTAAGTCCCATGAACATTCCAAGCATGTTATCTTCATTAGTAAAAGATAGTAAGGTATTCATCCTACGACTTTGGATGGATTGTACCATCCTTTTTCTTATCCTTCGGTTTTGTATTTTCCTCCCGCACAATATCCTTACCTTTTATGGTTTTATTCCTATATTTATCCACTTCATCTACAGCTTGCAGATTTTTAAACTTTAAAATACCTTGAATCATGTGGTCTTGATTGGCAGGGTTTGTTGAAGATCGATAAGATTGTTGCATCACAATATCCTGGATAGTACTTGTTGGAGCAGTCTGGCTAGAGAGGTTTGTTGGGGCATGAGTTTGTTGAGACAGAATATCCTTGTTGGCAATGTTTGTTGTGGCTCGAGTTTGTTGAGGAATAATATCCTTGCTAGCTTAGATTTGCTTGGACCCGAAGTTCGTTGAGCTAGTGTGGATGGATCCGATGATATTGGAAGAGATGAAGTTCTGACTTATGTTTCTCCTGTTCACTAGTACCATGGGAAACCTCTTTGTGGAAGGCTCGACATTATAGGTAGAGATAAAGTTTTGGAATTGTCCTTCCGTCCGCGGTGCTTTCCTTTGCGAAGTCGGAATGCTCAATAGTTTTCGCCACCATCGGTGCTATCGCCATTAGAGAAGAATCACTTTGTTCTTTGAGGGCTTGACGTGGGTCGATAGACCTTTGTGGTTGGATTTGGGGTTTTGTCGACAAGCTCCATTTGCATGACCAAAAGATAAGCAACGCGACATCATTGTGGCTTCCGGGAATATGAGACATGTACCTTCCGAAAGTGTTCCCGTCAAGATCATGATAGAAAACCTCATTAGGAAGATCTTCATCGGAAGAAACCAGCACACATGCTCGTGCAAATGCTAATCTCGCGTCGAGCTGCTTTTGCTTTGTCGATGTAGAGTGGCTGTCCCGAGTGCTGCATAACTTTGCAATAAAACGCCGACTCAAAAGATGTACAGGCAGTCCTTGAAAGGATACCCATAATGGAATAGACTGTAGGCTATCTAACTCCAAACGGATATCAGGAGACTAACGTCAGAGAATCATTGGATGACCGCGGATAGTCCGTAATCCTTCGAGGATTCATCTTTGTAAATCTTCTTGAGTATAGCTTGCAAACAAAGAATCCGTTCTCCAAAGATATGAAGATCAAATGACGATATTCCCCATCGAAGTTTTGATAAATGAGGATAGTGGGAAATAAGATGTTTTGAGACCTACCACATAGCCAACAATCGCCATAGACCATGTCTCAATAAGCTCGATGAATCGCCAGTTTGTATACAGCAATCTTTTATCACTGAACTTCGGAGTAAAGAATTCCAAGCTTAGATCCGGACTTCCAACCGGAGCCTTGAAGAGGCTAGTCCAAGGCCGAGGATCGCTGGAAATGAGAGCAGGTCGCCAGCTATCTAGAGCGACCGCTTCGATCTTTTGCTTGGTCGAAGGAGTTTCTCTGGAAAGGATATGTTGGAAGAGCAACTTGGGGGGGTAGCGGTAGGGGAGCCTTGCCATCGTTTCAACCCTCTCGCCACCATCGCCAGCCCTAGGGGCCATCGCTGCCATGTTTGATCCCTCGGTCGCCGCTACTGTAAATGATGCCATTGGGAAAAGCCACCGCTGCAGAGATATTAGATCGCCGCTACGGTACCGTCACCCTAGGGATTTATGGTTGCTGCTCAGTAGATCGCCGCCCTTGGGGAGAAGCCGACGCTTACGGAGATCTGGTCGCCGCTTCAGTGTGTCGCCGCCCTAGATCTGGTCGCCGCCATCGCGTACCATCGCCCAAGATCTGGTCGCCGCTATGTTGTCGCCGCCGCCGCTTCTGATCTTGTCGTCCTTGGGAGATCGACGCCTCTACAAATTGTCGCCGCCCTTCGCCGTGGGAGAAAGCCGACGCCGCAGGAGTTAGATCGCCTTTAGGGAGATATGGTTGTCGCTTCTGAGCATCGCCGCCCTAGATCCGGGCCGCCGCCATTACTGAGAGAAGGCCGCCTTTGGGAGATCTGATCACCGCTTCTGAAGCCATCCCCCTTCGCCTGGGGGGAGAAAGCCAACGCTGCAGGAGTCGGATCGTCCTAGGAAGATCTGGTCGCCGCTATAGTACCGTCGCCCTAGATCTGGTCGCCGCTACAGTATCGCCGCACCGCTACAATACCCTTACGCCCGTGGGATATAGAAAGATCACCACCCTAATGACAATAACAAGGATACAGAACTGAAAGCAAAAGACTCACCACTCAAGGATACTTCCAAGAGATACAGAGTTCACAAGAGCACTCCAAGAGAGCTTCTACCAATCCTCAGCTTTTCTCCAGTCCAATCCAATCGTTCATTAGAAGAGAAGACTTTTGAAAACTGTTTTCAACAATATTCCAAAGCTCAAAATCTATTGAAATTAGAAAGATCCTCATTCTAGTCTTCCAATATATGTAATCCGTCTCATTGAGCATTGGCGGACATGTAATTGAATGACCCTCTAGGTTGCCGGCAAATGCTCTGATACTAATTGTTAGGATCAAGAGCGGCACTAACGGGGGGGTGAATTAGTATAGTAGAAAATTCTTCGATTTTTGTATAAAATATTTCATATGTACGATGAAAACCAAATCGGAAGATAGCAACTTGAAACGTATGAGAGCATAAGCAAGAGGAGGAGGAGAAGCAGTTTGCTATGAAATGATTTATAGTTAAAGTAAATTGTGCTTATAAAAATCAAACCAGAATTTAGAGTTGTTCGGTCAATGTGACCTACATCCACTTTCAGATTCCTCCTCCGACGAGGTCTCCGGCGTCTACTAAAGGCCTTCCTTCAATAGGTAAAGACCAACCACCTTTTACAGCGCTTTCTCCTTTTCACAGGTTTAGGAGAGAACCCTTACAAGTCTCACACCTCTTTTAAATGATCTCAACACTTAGAAAGGGAGGAGGAGAACTCCAGCACTTGCTTACAACACTTTTACACCCCAACAACTCAAGAATATCTCAATGCTTTCGTGCCCTTTCATGCAAAAAAGGATGAGGTTTTTATATGCCCAATGGCTTCAAAAATGGAGCCAAAAAGTATCTAATCCCGAATTTTCGAGGTCTTGGCGGTAGCACCGCCATTACTGGGCAGTACCACCGCCTGACACCTAACATTGGGCGGTACTACCGCTCAATCTGGGCGGTACCACCGCTTGACAGAGCTCGGAGACCGAGCTTTGGTGCTACCACCGCTTGACAGGGGCAGTACCACCGTTGGCAACAATAACTACCGGTGGTACCACTGCCCAGTCTGGGCGGTACCACCGCCCAAATTTCCTGGGGCACTACTTTCCAGGCGGTGCCACTACCGGCCAGGAATTCAGGGGCTGAATTGGGTGCTTAATTCGGCCCAATTCAGCCCTGTTAAGGGTCCAATTGGCCCCTAATTAAGTTAGTGGGATTACCTCCCAATCATAATTTAATTTATGCTCTAACTATGATAATTAAGACATGTTTACTGCGCTTCTTGTTTCAGTACGTCAATTACTCTTTCGGCGAGCTTCCGGCGTACTTCCGACGAACATCCGACGAACTCTCGGCAATGCTTTGGCGGACTCCCAGCAAGCTCCTAGACTTTATGATGATCTTCTTGGCAAGTTCCGATGAGCTTTTTTGGCAAGCTCTTGGACTTCTCGGTTGGTTTCGGCAAAACTTTCGACGAACGTTCGGACTTCCGACAAACTCTAGAACTCCCAATGTGATTTCGATCTTGACTCCGGTACAACACATGCTTTATATCTTACTACTATCGTAGTTAATCCTGTACACTTTTCTCAACATATATATTAGATCAAACAAATTACAATTGACTTCATCATCAAAATCCGAGATTTAACAAGTAATGCGAGAAGCACACCCGAATACAACACCAGCCCGTAGTTCCTCTCACCCCAATAGATACCGTTTGGCCTTTCGCCCAATGGGGGCTCAACCTCCTCAGGCCTTTTACCCTCACATATGGGCAAAGAAGATTCCTCATAGTAGGGGTCGATTACTTCACAAAGTGGATCGAGGTCGAGCCGCTAGCATCCATCTCAGAAAAGCTGGTGGAGGGATTCGTTTGGAAGAACATCATTACCCGGTTTGGGATCTTGAGGGCCATCAGTACCGATAATGGAGACCAATTCAATAATACAAAATTCAAAGCCTATTGCCAGTCTTACGGGATACAATTAAAGTTCAGCTCGGTCGCACACCCCCTAGACCAACGACCAGGCCGAAGCCACAAATCGGGCCATCCTAGACGACTTGAAGAAAAGGGTGATTGGGGCTAGCGGAGGTTGGGTTGATGAACTCCCGAGCATTCTATGGGGGTCCCAGACCACCCCCAAAACTGCCTTGGGTGAATCCCCATTCAGTTTGGCATACGGGATCAAGGCAGTCCTTCCGCCCGAAATGGTGTTCTCCACCCTGCGCACCAAGAATTTCGAAGAGGGCTCCTCGGAGGAAGGCCTTTGGGCAAACCCTGACCTGCTTGAAGAAAGAAGGGTTGAGGCACACCTCCGTAACTTGGCATACAAGAGGGTCGTGGCCTGGCTTTACAACCGCAGACTCCACCCACGCCAAATCAAAGCCGGAGACCTCGTTTTACGGAAGGCCGAGGTAAGCAATCCGACCTGAATTGGAGGGAAACTGGCCCCAAACTGGGAAGGACCATATCGAGTTTACAATGTAGTACGAGAGGAAACTTACCACCTCAAGACCATAGAGGGAAAACCCCTGCCAAGGATGTGGAATGCCACGAACCTCAAGAAGTTTTACCCTTAGACACGACGGCATGTCAAAAACATAAAGCATATTTTCCATAGTCAAAAGGCATGTACATTATATTCAGTCAAGATGTTACAACTCAAAACCCAACCCAACCGAGAGACAAAAGAAAAAAGACAGAAAGTACCCCTCAACTCGAGGGAACCTCAGGGCTGTCATCAAAAGGGACCTCGTCTATCATCCCGATGCTCTGGTTCTCAAGAAGATTGGTGAAGGGGTCCGACTCCACCTCCAAGTTGGGGTACTTTGCCCTGAAGTGAGCAAGGGTGACTCGGTACCTGAATTCATATGTTCCTTGTCCCGACCTCACTAGACCAAGCTTAAACCCTGGGGGCTTCTTGCATTCAGCAATTGCCTCCCTCACTATTTCAGGTGCCACCTAGCGCTCCTCGTCTAAAGCCTCTTTTGCTGCCTAGGAGGTAGACCACACAAATTCAACATTCCGTGAAAGGGTGAGTAGCTCATCGTCCAGAGCCTGAACTCACCACCAACTCTCCTTTAGCTGTTGTTGGGAATCGCCCAGCTCGACTTTCAACTGTTCGAATTCGGCTTCCAAATCCGTGGCGCATTGCTTGGTTATCGCCACAACCATCAGACCGGACCCACCTTCTAGCTCCTCGATTTCCTGACGAAGGCCCAAGTTCACCTAGCCCAAGTGCTCGATCACCCTGTCGGCATCGTAAACATGGTCAATCTGGGCCATGGTGTAATGTTGGCTCTGTATGAGAATTGATGTCAGCACTGGTTTCCGAACGGACAATGGCAGGGAGAAGCACCGAACTTACCCAAACAAGGGACTTGGCTGCCCGATCCATTAGCACCACGGAGGGCGAACAATACAACTACTTTGCTAGTGTTGGAAGGAGCACCCCTCGCGAGAACTCCTGGGCCGCCGACCCATCAGATCAAATCCTGGTCTCAACCTTGGGAGTCGACCATCTTGTGCTGTAAGGGGCCCCCGGCTCCTCCTCCGCGAGGTTGGCCATACTGAGGGCTTGGAAAGGCTCCCCCTCAGAGCGAGCTCGAATGCGACACAAGTCCGACATCGACTTCGGGCGCATCGTCGACTTTCCTGAGGGACCTTCGCCGGGGGATCCGACACGCCCCCTCTCCCACACGCATGTCAAACCTCGCCTTGGGAGACGTCGCCCGACTCACACATTCCCTGAGCTATTGCTTCGTGGGTTGCCATTCCCTCGGATACCTTCCGGGTGCCAACCTTGGCCTTCTTCTTTGGTCGACTCGCCTCCGACTCCCTGGGTGATTTCGATTCACGCGCCGGCGGGCTCTTCTTTGAAGGGACCCCGAGGTCAGACCCTTTGCGTTCCCAAGTCGGTTGTGCTGCGATCAAAGGGCGGGGCATCCCCTTCAAAGACTTGAGGTTCACCATTTCTGTGAACGAAGGTTCAGTCAGTAAGACACACAAAAAATGAAGGAAGCACTATGAGCACAAATGTTATCATACCCCTAGGGGCTGGGCTTAGACCCGCTTCGACGAACCACTCCTCGATCATTCCCCAGATTGCTCAAGAGGAAGACATGATCTCTCTTAATCGCTCCACGTGCTCGGTATTTTCATAGGAAAGAAACGGGGGAACATTATTGATGGCTCGGGAAGTCCATCTGATGTAAAACCCCCACCCCCGACTATAGGTCATAAAAAGGTAACGAGTTTTTCACCCCTTGTTATTGGAGGTGCTAGTCATAGGTACCCTACAAGCCAATCACGTGAGTGATGACACGTGTAACTTGACACGTAGTCTTTTTATTTATTATTATATTTTGATATTTTATCATTTTATATTGAATGTTGCTTGAATATATTGTATGTCCATGGATTTGTGCAATGGGAATCGAATCTTGATGAGATCACGATAATGAGACCGATTCACCTTTAAACACAAATCCTAAAAAATCTCGATCATAGGTTACTTGAGAGGGACGTCGAGATAACTGGACAGACTGGTGTGCTGTATACCCGTCCATACGATGGATGCAATTGGTCTTATAACTTCTCGTGTGGGGACACTAGGGATACAGTATAGGTGCTCATTGGAGAATGAGTTTACTGATTGATCCGCTTACAAAGTATTGGATGATTGATGATGTCTTATTATTAGACAGTGATTTAGTAGTCCTGGTGGTGTATTTGGTCATTAGACTTGAGATACTAAGGATATCTTATATGAGTACTCCACTCTTTGATACCAGACTTATAGGTCTGGAGGTTCCAGATCTAGCACAACCGATCATCGGGAGTGGTAGGCAACCTTACGAGGACTATTGAGTGTCGATAGAGGGTCATCCACTCTCGGTGTCATAAGAGGAATATCTTATGTGTTTTTACTCAGACAAATCCTTGGCCAGGGTCATTCGGATTGAGAGAGAAAGAGTTCTTCGAGAGAATCCGATTAGAGCGAGACTTGAGTAGAAACCGTATGGGTTTGATAGCACAATACCCGGTATACGGTCTTTGGGATATTAGATGGATGAGAGACTGTAGGTATATGGTAACTAAGGACAGATAGGTCAAATAGATTGGATTCTCCTATATTATCTAGGGACTACGGCGTAGTGGCCTAGTACGTCCGCAGTTGATGAGTCGAGTGAATTATTATGGAGATAATAATTCACTAAACCATAAGGAGTTATGATAGGTATGACTCACGGCCAGCTCGATATTGGGCCTAGAGGGTCATACACATATGGTAGGCATTGCGATGAGTAGAGGTTGGGATATGAGATATCCACCCGAGCCCTTATTTTATTGGATATCCAATAAGCCCCTGAATTATTGGATCATATAGATAAGAGCCAATAAGAGCCAATGAGAGATTATTGGATAGAGATCCACTAATCTAAGAGGCTTTGGTAGTTGGATGGAGATCTAATACCCAATAGGGCAAGATCCATTATGGTTAAGTTTACAATGGATCTCTATAAATAGGAGGGAATAAGTGGTTCATAGGCTAGAGCCTTTTTTGTTTGCCTCTTTTATTCTCCTCTCCTTCTCCTCTTCAAAGCAAGCCTAGAGTTTTGAGGAGCATCGTAGCAACCCTGCTATGTAGATTGCCGCTAGAGACGAGGGCACTTGACCTCCTTCACCAAGGTTTAGAAGCCATAAATTCTGAGATAGATTCTATGTACTCTAACAAGGTTTGGAACCTAGTTGATGCACCTGGGTATTGTATCCATCGGTTGCAAGTTGATCTTCAAGAAGAAGATCGGAGTAGATGGAAAGGTAAAGACCTATAAAGCAAGGCTTGTGGCTAAGGGGTATTGTGAAAGGCAATGTGTTGATTATGACGAAACCTTCTCACCCGTAGCCATGCTAAAATCCATCCGAATTCTATTGGCTATTGCAGCACTATGATTATAAGATTTGACAGATGGATGTGAAAACTGCATTCCTCAATAGCAACCTCGAGGAGGAGGTGCATATGATACAGCTTGAGGGATTCATGTCCAAGGACTGCTCAGATAAGGTGTACAGGTTATTTAGGTACATTTATGGATTAAAGCAAGCTTCCCAAAGTTGGAACATAAGATTTGATGAGGCAATCAGATCTTATGACTTCATTAAGAATGAAGATGAGCCTTTTGTGTACAAGAAGGTAAGTGGGAGTGCTATCACTTTCTTGGTGTTATATATGGATGAAATCCTGATCATTGAGAATAATGTAGGAATGCTATTAACAATAAAGATTTGGTTATCTAGACACTTCTCCATGAAGGACTTAGGGGAAGCATCATGTATCTTAGGGATTCGGATCTATAGAGAGATCCAATAGGATGTTTGGCTTGTCCTAGTCCAGGTATATAGACACCATCGTTAAAAGGTTTGGCATAGAAAATTTCAAAAGATGTCTCATACCGATGAGACATGGGATATCGCTTTCTAGGAGTATGTCCCCAAAGACTCTTGAAAAAAGGGCAAATATGGATAGAATATCCTATGCCTCAGCGATAGAGTCTATCATGTATGTTATGCTATGTACCAGGCTTGATATAGCATATGCTTTGAGTGTCATGAGTAGGTATCAGGTGGATCCAGGCTTGGAACACTGGAAAGTAGTAAAGTGTATCCTTATATACTTAAGAAGGACTAAGGATCTTTTACTAGTATATAGAGATAGTAGCCTCAACGTTGAAGGTTACGAAGACTCGAGTTTTTAATATGATGTTGATGATAGTAAGTCAAATTCGAGGTATGTGTACACCCTAAATAGAGGAGCAGTGTGCTGGAAGAGTTCCAAGTAAGATACTACTGTTGACTCGACAACAAAGGCGGAGTATATTGCTACAACAAAGGCAGCAAAGGAGGGAGTCTGGATGAAGAAATTCATCACAGATCTAGGAGTTACGCTAAGCAGCGAGGAGCTAATTCTTTTATATTACAAAAACTATAGGATGATTACCTAAATAAGAGAACTAGGGTCTCATCATAAGTGTTCTGAGGAGGTTCCAACTATTGAATCTCGTATTTTGATGATGAAACCACTTGATATGTGTTTATGTTTTAATTTGTGTTTTAAGTAACGCAGGATGCTTCGATCATGATGAGACAATTAAAGCAGGAAAAATCATGTTGTGCCGGAGAAACATGTCAGAAGATTGGATGTCGGGTCGGTGGATCGGTCGACGTATCGACAGAAGGCTTCGGGCCGTGGACTCGAGCATTGGGCCAAGAAGAGCGGGTATTGTGCCAAGGATATCAGATTTGCAGAGTCAACTGGCCGATTAGGCAATAGGCCGCAGGAGAGGACTATGCACCGAAGAATCAGACGAAGCGTCGAGGGACCAATGACATGCCAGACAACTTGGTTAATTGCTTAGGATTAATTGTCTCGATCGAAGTTTTGTTTTAAGTGTGCAGGATTAACTACGATGAAAGTAAGACATGCAACAGGAGTTGCGCCGGAGTCAAGACTATGATCATGTTAGGAGTTCGAGAGCTTGACGGAAGTCCGAACGGTCGTCAGAGGTTCTGCGGGAACAAATCCGAGAAGTCCAAGAGCTTGCCAAAAGAAGCTCATCGGAACTCGCCAAGTGGATCGTCGCAAGTCCAGGAGTTTGCTAGAAGTCCGCAGGAGCATCGTCGGAGGTCCGTCAGATGTTCGCCAGAAGTTTGCCGGAAGCACACCGGAAGAAGCGATTGACGCACCGGAGCAAGCTATAGTAAAAGTCTTTAAGAATTGTCATAGTTAGCATGATGATTAAGTTAGGAATGGGAGGTGATCCCATTAACTTAATCTAGGGGCAATTGGGCCCATGAAAGGACCAAATTGAGCCGAATGGATCAACCCATTCGGACCCTGATCTCTCGCCTAGAGGTGGCACGGCTTGGGTCGGCGGTGGCACCGCCCAGGGCTTAGTCTCCGAGTTCTGGCTGGGCGGTGCAACCGCCTCTGACAGCGGTGCAACCACCTGAGCTCGATCTCCGAGCTCTGGCTGTGCGGTGCAACCGCCCCAGTCAGGCGGTGGCACCGCCTGAGCTCGGTCTCCAAGCTCTGCCAGGCGGTGCAACCGCCCCTGACAAGCGATGGCACCGCCTAGAGGCTCAGTCTCCGAGCTCTGCCGGCGGTACAACCGCCCCAGTCATGCGGTGCAACCGCCAGACCCCAGAATTCTAGGAGATGACAGATTTGAGCTCCAAATTCAAACTGGTTTGGAGCCTATAAATACCCCTCCAATCCCTGGGTAAAAGATACAAGCATAGAGAGATGGAAAGAGATAAAACACTACTGCAATTTCTAGAATTTCCCTCCTAGATACAAGCCTATAAACAGTGCTTGTAAGGGTTGTCTCCTAAACCCAGTAAAAGGAGAAGAGGGGTGTAAGAAGGAGGTTGATCTTCGCCTAGTAAAGGAAGATCGTTAGTGGATGCCGGTGGCCTCGATGGAAGAGGAATTAGAGGAGTGGATGTAGGTTACGATTGACCGAACAACTGTAAACTCACATCTTCTCTGGTTTGCATTTACTTTGAGCTGATTATCCTTACTACAAACCTCCTTCATAGCTTACTGCCTTCTGCGCTTTTACGATTGCGTTTCCAAGCTCAGTATTTTCTGAATCGTGTTTAGACGTAAATCGCTTTTCTCGTACGAACATCGTATTTCAGTTTGTGCTTATATTCTGATTTCCATCACAACTGCAAACTGCCTTAACATATTCGTTTTAACTGCTTCTTACCTAATCTCAAGTTTAAGTAATTTACGAATCGACTTTTCTACTGAAATCGCCTTTGTCGTACGAATGCAGTTTTAAACGTTGAAAGTTTTCTGCTGCATTAATTCCCCCTCTTAGTGCTCTTGATCCTAACAATTGGTATCAGAGCCCGGTATTTCTCATTTCGGATTTACACCCAAGAGAAATGGCTCTTCATGGCTTTAAAGAGGGTTTTTCGGTTGTTCGTCTACCGTTGTTTCACGGATTGGACTACACTTATTGGAAAACTCGAATGAGAGTTTTCTTGATTTCTATGAATTTGGATTTATAGAATATTGTTGAAAATGATTTTCAACTTCCCTCTAAACCGATGAACGAATGGTCGGATTTGGAGAAGTATTTTTCTTTAAACGCAAAAGCTATGAATGCCTTATTTTGTGCACTTGACAAAAATGAATTTAATCGCGTTTCGATGTGTGATTCGGCTTTTGATATTTGGAGAACTCTTGAGGTCACTCATGAAGGCACTAGCCAAGTGAAAGAGTCCAAAATCAACATTCTCGTGCATTCTTACGAACTTTTTCGAATGAAGCCTTGCGAAACCATTGTTGACCTGTACACCCGTTTCACGGATGTCGTCAATGGTTTAAGAGCTCTTGGCAAATGTTTTTTAGATTTTGAACTCGTAAACAAGATTTTACGTTCTTTTTCTAAGAAGTGGGATTCAAAAGTAACTGCAATACAAGAAGCTAAAAACCTAAACAACTTACCACTTGAAGAACTAATTGGTTCATTGATGACATATGAAATGGTGCACAATGCACATGATGAACATGATGAACAAAACAACCTTCCAAAGAATAGGAAGGATTTGGAACCCCGGACAAATGAATATCATTTGAGCGATGACTCAAGTGATGAGGACAATGATGAACTTGAACTTCGAACACTAAATCTTAATAAGTTTATTAAACAAAAATGTGAACTTGAAAGGCGAGGTGGCAAATCAAGTGGGATGAATCGAGCTCCTCCGAAGACGAGGAGAAAATCAAGAAAGGCGAGGTGGCAAACTACGTCTTAACCGCTTTCGATGAAAAGGTAATCGAAATCCACCCTGATTTATTTTGAAATTACTTGATGCTTTCATGATGTATTTTCTTTTTTAGTTTAGAATTAATTTTCTTGAAAATTACATGTTTAAAAATAAAAATACAAAAATTATGATCATGCTAGTAATTTCGAAAATGATAACATTGTATATTTTTTGATAAACAAACAAAATGATTTTGATTGAAAATATGAAATCATGGTTAAGAAGTAATAATGTGTATCATGTTTGATTAACATTGTTGAATGAAATCATGTTTGATTTGAAGTAATGCATAATGATGTAATGAAAATATTAAATGTTTTTGATACAATGATTGACAATTTTATGCATGAGATTTTAAGTTATACATGATGATAAGCATGTGTTATTTTCATGAGTGTATTTGAAAAACATATGGCAAAACCATGTCCGAATGTATGAAAGTGTTAAACTTCATTTTCGAATTTTCTTGACCATAATAATTAATTTTTTAGAATATATTGATCTTGATGGTCTTATGACGAAATTCATTTTTCGATCCTAAACATTGATGCATGTTTTTATTTAACATAAATGAAAAAGCATGCTAACATGAAATCAAATATATTAAAAAAAGGGGGAAAATATATTATGAAATCATGAATCTACCTATGTTATGAATTTTGTGAATCATAAAAGTGATTTTTATGATTTAAATTTGAAATGAGTTTTATCAAAATCATGATATTGATTTCTTGGAATAACATGAGATTACCTTTGATGATCATTTTGATTCATGGAATTTTGGATTCATGACTTGGTCTTACATTTGCTCATGAGATGGTTGAAATCTTTGTACCTTTGAATTCTTTCTTTCTCCTTTCAAATTTTGAATTTATGCATGTTATATGTTGAAGATTTGTATCATGCATATCTAAGAAATATTGATGTGACAAATTGAATGAGTTGAAAATGAATGATGATTTTTCTCTTAAATATAACTTGTGATATTTTTTATATAAATCATCATTTTGATTTCTCGATATTCGATACATGAGATTTTATTATAAATCAAAATTTCTCATTAATCGATCTTCTATGATTTTACTTGATATTCTCTTGAGAGGAGATTTTCTAAATGAATCATGATTTTTCCTTGTGAATTCTTGGAGTTATTACTTGATTTTCTTTTAAAATAAGATATCTTCTTTATACTCCTATGATTTTTCTTGATATTTTATTTAAAGAAGATATTTACTATATGAATCATGTCTTTTGGTATTCAAATGATTTTATCCTTCATGACATGATTTCTTTGTATTTATGGCTTACATGGCTTAAAATGTTTTGATATGATACATGCAATGATGAAATATTCATGAAGTTAAAATTATGTATGCAATACTTATGAAATGATGTACATGATGTATTTATTGCATATGATGTGTATCATGAATGTTGTAAATGATGAATGTTTGGTATCATGATCAACATGTTGATAAATGCTTAAAAATTTTAATGTTTGAGTATCATGTATAATATGTCCATTATTGATGATTGATTTATTTTTCGGTATCGTGCATAAAAAAATAAGGTTTTTGAAATTATGTATGTTTTAATTTGAATATATAATGATGCACAAATAAGATTGATACTTACCTTTGTCATAATATGAAAATTGATATAAGGGTCTTCCTTGTTTTTGACAATGACAAAGGGGGAGCAAAAATTTCTAGCGTGGACATTATGAAAAGAGGCAAAAATGCAAACTTGCACATCTAGCAAAACTTGACAAATTTGCATATCTCAAGAAGCAAGAGTTGCTTTCTTGAACATCTCAAAACTGATAGCTTGCATGTTCTAAAATGTTATAATATTGCTAGTTTGCATGATGTAGAACTTGCTATCTTGAACATTACCAAAAGTGCTATCTTGTATGCTGTAAAACTTGCATATCTGAAACTTGATAGCTTAAATGTTCTAAGCATGATGTAATACTTGCTAAATTTTCTGGCTTCAAAACTGCATGATGATAAAACTTGATATTATGTTTTTCATGCAATAAGTTGAACTAATATTCCAAACACTTGATTGTGGTACTTCCTTTTTTGTTGATGACAAAGGGGGAGAAGTATGTTGATGACATGACATGTTATGCATAAGTTCATAATGATATGTTGCAAGTATTCATGATGAATATTGCAATGACTTGAATTCAGTTTGAATTCAAGGTTATATCAATATGGCATATTGATAGGGGGAGTTTGTTTAAACTCCGAGAGTTAAGGTTAACTCCGTTATCAAGTGGTTGTCATCATCAAAAAGGGGGAGATTGTTGAATCTCGTATTTTGATGATGAAACCACTTGATATGTGTTTATGTTTTAATCTGTGTTTTAAGTAATGTAGAATGCTTCGATCATGATGAGACAATTAAAGCAGAAAAAATCATGTTGTGCCGGAGAAACATGTCAGAAGATTGGACGTCGGGTCAGTGGATCGGTCGATGTATCGATAGAAGGCTTCGGGCCATGGACTCGAGCATTGGGCCAAGAAGAGTGGGTATTGTGCCAAGGATATCGGAGTTGCGGAGTCAACTGGGCGATTGGGCAATAGGCCGCAGGAGAGGACTATGCGCTGAAGAATCGGACGAAGCGTCGAGGGACCAATGACATGCCGGAAAACTTGGTTAATTGCTTAGAATTAATTGTCTCGATTGAAGTTTTGTTTTAAGTATGCAGGATTAACTATGATGAAAGTAAGACATGTAATAGGAGTTGTGCCGGAGTCAAGACTATGATCACGTTAGGAGTTCGAGAGCTAGACGGAAGTCCGAACGGTCGTCGGAGGTTCTACGGGAACAAATCTGAGAAGTCCCGGAGCTTGCCAAAAGAAGCTCATTAGAACTCGCCAAGTGGATCGTTGCAAGTCCAGGAGTTTGCCGAAAGTCCGCAGGAGTATCGTCGGAGGTCCATCGGATGTTCGCCGGAAGTTCGCCGGAAGTTCGTCGGAAGAAGCGATTGACGCACCGGAGCAAGCTGTAGTAAAAGTCTTAAGAACTGTCGTAGTTAGCATGATGATTAAGTTAGGAATGGGAGGTGATCCCATTAACTTAATCTAGGGGCAATTGGGCCCATGAAAGAACTAAATTGGGCCGAATGGATCAACCTATTCGGACCCAGATCTCTCGCCCAGAGGTGGCACCGCTTGGGTCGGCGGTGGCACCGCCCAGGGCTCAGTCTCCGAGTTCTGGTTGGGCGGTGCAACCGCCTCTGACAGCGGTGCAACCGCCCCAGTCAGGCGGTGGCACCGCCTGAGCTCGGTCTCCGAGCTTTGCCAGGCGGTGCAACCGCCCCTGACAAGCGGTGGCACCGCCTAGAGGCTCAGCCTTCGAGCTCTGCCAGGCGGTGCAACCGCCCCTAACAAGCGGTGGCACCGCCCAGAGGCTCAATCTCCGAGCTCTGCGAGGCAGTGCAACCGCCAGACCCCGGAATTCCGGGAGATGACAGATTTGAGCTCCAAATTCAAACTGGTTTGGAGCCTATAAATACCCCTCCAATCCCTGGGTAAAAGATACAAGCATAGAGAGATTAAAAGAGAGAAAACACTGCTACAATCTCTAGAATTTCCCTCCTCTAGCTTAAGTGTTAAAATTCAGTTTAAGAGAGGAGAGTGAGTGCTTGTAAGGGTTGTCATCTAAACCCAGTAAAAGGAGAAGAGGGGTGTAAGAAGGAGGTTGATCTTCGCCTAGTAAAGGAAGATCGTTAGTGGATGCGGTGGCCTCGACGGAAGAGGAATCAGAGGAGTGGATGTAGGTCATGATTGACCGAACCATTGTAAACTCCCGTCTTCACTGGTTTGCATTTACTTTGAGCTGATTATCCTTACTGCAAACCTCCTTCATAGCTTACTGCCTTCTGCGCTTTACGATTATGTTTCCAAGCTCAGTATTTTCCGAATTGTGTTTAGACGTAAATCACTTTTCTCGTACGAACATCGTATTTCAGTTTGCAGTTACATTCTGATTTTCATCACAACTGCAAACTGCCTTAACATATTCATTTTAACTACTTCTTGCCTAATGACAAGTTAAAGTGATTTACGAATCGGCTTTTCTATTGAAATCGCTTTTATCGTACGAACATCATATTTCAGTTTGCGCTTACATTCTGATTTCCATCATAACTGCAAACTGCCTTTATAGATTTGTTTTAACTGCTTCTTACCTGATCTCAAGTTAAAGTAATTTACGAATCGGCTTTTCTACTGAAATCGCCTTTATCGTATGAATGCAGTTTTAAACGTTGAAAGTTTTTCGCTGCTGCACTAATTCCCCTCTTAGTAGTCTTTGATCCTAACACCAACTTATTAGAGAGATCATGACGCGAGGAGATGTAGCAGTGGAAAGAGTTTCATCCGAAGATAACATTGCTAATCTACTAATAAAGTCATTATCTCATATTGTCTTTGAGCATCATAGGGATCTGATGGGGATTAGACACATAGGTGATTGGCTTTAGGTTAAGTAGGAGATTGCTAGTCATAGGCGCCCTGAAAGTCAATCACGTGAGTGATGGCACGTGTGTTTGACACACAATCTTTTTTGTTTATTATTATATTTGAGTATTTTATCACTTTATATTACTTATTGCTTGAATATATTATGATATCTATGGATCTGTATAATGGGAATCGGATCATGATGAGATCACGTTAATGAGACTAATTCACCTTTAAACACATATCATAAATAATCCCGGTCATAGGTTACTCGAGAGGGACATCGAGATAACCGGATAGATTAGTGTGCTGTATATCCATCCATATGATGGATGCAGCTAGTCTCATAGCTACTCATGTGGGGATACTAGGGATACAATACAAGTGCTCATTGGAGAATGAGTTCACCAATTGATCTGCTTACGAAATGCTTGATGGTTGATGATGCCTTATTGTTAGACAATGATTCCGTGGTCCTAGTGGTGTATCTGGTTCTTAGACTTAAGATACCAAAGATGTTCTATATGAGTACTCCACTCTTTGATACCAGACTTATTGGTCTGGAGGTTCCAGATCTAGCACAGCTTGTCATCGGGAGTGGTAGCCAACCTTACGAGGACTATTGAGTGTCGATAGCGGATCATCCACTCTCGATGTCATAAGAGGAATATCCCATGTGTTCTTGTTCAGACAAATCCCTGGCCAAGGTCATTCAGATTGAGAGAGAAAGAGTTCTCTGAGCGAATCCGATTAGAGCGAGACTCGAGTAGAAATCGTATGGGTCTGACAGCACAATGTCCGGTATATGGTCTTTGGGATATTAGATTGATGATGGATTATAGGTACATGGTAACTAAGAATAGATAGGTCCAATAGATTAGATTCCTCTGTATCGTATGGGGACTGCATCATAGTGACCTAGTACGTCCATAGTCGATGAGTCAAGTAAATTATTATGAAGATAATAATTCATTAAGCTAGAAGGGGTTCTGACAAGTATGACTCACAACCAATTCGATATTGGGCCTAGAGGGTCACACACATATGGTAGGCATTGTGATGATTAGAGGTTCAGATATGAGATATCCGTCGGAGCCCTTATCTTATTGGATATCAAATAAGCCCCTGAATTATTGGATCATATGGATGAGATCGAATAAGAGCCCATGAGAGATTATTGGATAGAGATCCACTAATGTAAGAGGCTTGGATAGTTGGATGAAGATCCAATACCCAATATGGCAAGATTCATTAGGGTTAAGTTGATAGGGGACCTCTATAAATAGGAGAAAATTAGTGGTTCATAGGCTAAAGTCTTTTTGGTTTGTCTTTCCTATTCTCCTCCCCTTCTCCTCCTCAGAGCAGGCCTAGAGTTTTGAGGAACATCGTCGCAGTCATGTTGTGTGGATCACCATTAGAGAGGAGGGCAATTGACCTTCTTCACCCTCTCCTAGAGATCTGTAGGGATTCAGGGATATACGATCTCCCTGGGTAACACAATCTATCTTATACGCAGTTTTAAGTTTCATAGTTTTTTATACACCAATCTTCACACAATGACAAACACATCTTTACGAATTTGGGATGTTATTTTTTATGTTCTTCTGCTGCACATGTGTTGTCGCCCCTAAGATTTCCCAACAGGAGGGTGCCCCTATAATCTTAAAGCTACCTCGGGTAGTCAATCCCTACCTCGCCCCTTGCATAGGGAAAAACAGGCTAAGAAAAGTATTCGAGTCGGCTCAATCCCATCCCACCCCCCCCCCCCCCAACACTCCCCGAGAAAAGCCACTAGGTAACGCTAGGAGTTTGGCGCCATCTGGGATGGTGAGATCCCCCACCAACGGAGGCATTCTTCGATAACCGAGTGCAAGGGGAATCTGCAGCCCCGCCTCAAGAGTATCTGTGGTTAGCCCGATCCCATTAGGAAATGGGTCGTAAGGACGCTGACCAAGATGCAGAGCATGAAGCCCATAATTCTTTGGGATATTATAATGATCCCGAATCGGACCTAAGAGTTCCTCGATCACCACCGAATCAACATCATGCCACGACCTCATCACTTAAAGGGCCGCGAAGGCCTTCGAATCCGCTAGGGGCAAGCTGCCCGATGAGAAACTGACCACTTCTATTCTAACTACCGGAACTCGAGTCGCTGATCTCAGGAACCGACTGACCCGAAGAGGAGGAAGACAAGGAAGACAAAGACATCCCGACCTCGAGGTAAGGAGCGGCGATCCAAGGCGTGAGCAGAAAAACAACGACTGAGCAATGCCACCGCAGTACACAAGAAGGGGTTTATAAAGATGAAACCCGCCGCCATAAGTCGACATTTGGCGTAACTCCCCATATTCCCCAAATTTGCTAAGTTCCCACCAAAAACCCGCAAACTGTTGGGAAATCATGGGGGGCGACATCATATGTGCAGCGGAAGAACAAGAAAACAAAAATCCCCGATTCCCAAAAAGCTGGAACCTCCTCAGAATACTTCTGATGAGACCCGGGTTCCCTTATTTGATTAATCACCCCATAGTTGTCGCAATATAAGGAAGTCGACTTGTCGCTATCTGTATCGACTCCCAAATCTGTGATGAACTTCTTCACCCAGACTCCCTCCTTTGCTGCATCTGATGCAGCAATGTACTCCGCCTCTGTGGTCGAGTCAGTAGTGGTATCTTGCTTGGAACTCTTCTAGCACACTGCTCCTCCATTCAAGGTGTACACATACCCTGAATTCGACTTGCTATCATCGACATCAGATTGAAAACTTGAGTCAGTGTAGCCTTCAACCTTAAGGCTATTACCTCCATATACTAGTAAAAGATCCTTAGTCCTTCTCAAGTACTTAAGGATACACTTTACTGCTTTCGGTGCTCCAAGCCGGATCCACCGATACCTACTGCGTGACACTTTCGAGAGCATGCGCTATATCGGGCCTAGTACATAGCATAGCATACATGATGGACCCTATTGCTTTGAGGCATAAGGTATCATATCCATGTTCGCCCTTTCTTCGGAGTCTTTGGGGACATACTCATAGAAAGCAATATCCCATGTCTCATCGGATGAGACCTCTCTTGGAATTTTCCATGCCAAACCTTTTGACAATAGTTTCTATGTACCTGGACTGGGACAAGCCAAGCATCCTCTTGGATCTATCTCTATAGATTCTAATCCCCAAGATATAAGATGCTTCCCCTAAGTCCTTCATGGAGAAGTGTATAGATAACCAAGCCTTTACTGTGGATAGCATTCCTATGTCATTCCCAATGATGAAGATGTCACCCACATATAACAACAAAAAGGTGATAGCGCTCCCACTTACCTTTCTGTATACACAAGGCTCATCTTCGTTCTTAACGAAGTCATAAGATCTGATTGCCTCATCAAATCTTATGTTCCAACTTCGGGAAGCTTGCTTTAGTCCATAAATGGATCTAAGCAACTTACACACCTTATCTGGGCAGTTCTTGGACACGAATCCCTCAGGTTGCATCATATACACCTCCTCCTCGAGGTTCCCATTGAGGAATGCAGTTTTCACATCCATCTGCCAGATCTCATAATCATAGTGTGCTGCAATAGCCAATAGAATTCTGATGGATTTTAGCATTGTTACGGGTGAGAAAGTTTCGTCGTAGTCAACACCTTGCCTTTGACGATACCCCTTAGCCACTAGCCTTGCTTTATAGGTCTCTACCTTTCCATCTACTCCGATTTTTTTCTTAAAGATCCACTTGCAACCGATAGGTACAATACCTTCAAGCATCAACTAGGTTCCAAACCTTATTGGAGTACATAGAATCCATCTCGTAATTCATGGCTTTTTCCACTTCCGGAGTCTATACTCATAATAGCCTCCTCAGAGGTCCGAGGATCAATATCCTCTACATCCCTCTGCTCTAATATGTCCCACATATCTCTCGGGAGGATGGGATACTCTATCATACCCGTAAAGTTGATACTTGTGTATTAGGTACTGAACAGCACTCGGGTCAGAGTGGTGCTTGAGCTTGGTTCTCCAACCTCGCTCAATTCTATCATTCTCCCACTGTCTCCGTCAAGAATGTGTTCCTTCTCAAGGAACACTGCTCTCTTAGCTACAAAGACCTTTTTTGGTCCTCGAGATGATAGAAATAATACCCACAAGTTTCCTTGGGGTATCTCACAAATTTGCATCATCTCTGTCCTTGATTCTAACTTATGGGGATTGTGTCTTCTAACATGGGGCAGGGCAGCCCCAGATCTTAACAACCTTAAGATCGGGCTTCTTTCCTTTCCATATCTCATATGGTGTAGACACACACCGACTTAGTTGGAACTCTGTTCAGAAGGTAAGTCGCGGTTTCTAGGGCTTATCCCCGAATGAGATGGGTAGGGGTAAACTCATCATGGACCATACCATATCTAATAATGTACGATTTCTCCTTTCAGAGACACCATTGAGCTCAGGTGTATAAGGAGGTGTCCATTGGGATAATATCCCATGGTCCTTGAGGAACTGAGTAAACTCAGACTTAAGTATTCACCTCCTCGATCCGATCGAAGAGTTTTGATACTCTTTCCACCGGTTCTCCACCTCATTCTTATACTCTCTGAATTTCTCAAAGGCCTCGGACTTGTACTTAATTAAGTACACATATCCATACCTTGAGAAATCATCAAGAATGTAATTAAGTAGGAGTAACCTCCAATGGCATGAGTTGACATGGGTCCACATACATCACTATGTATGAGTTCCAACAACTCATTGGCTCTCCCCCCAGTTCTACTAAATGGAGATTTGGTCAGTTTTCCACGAATGCAAGGCTCACAAGTTGTATATGACACATAGTCGAATGGATCTAGATATCCATCATTTAGCAACTTCTGAATCCTTCTTTCATGGATGTGACCTAGCCTACAATGCCACAGATATGCACTGTTCAACTTATCTCGTTTCCTTTTGGACATATTTATATTCATGATATGTGGAGTGGTATCTAACATAAATAAACCATTATGCAATGTTCCTTTCGTGATGATCTTATCATCTAATAATATCGAACAACCATTGTTCTCAAAAACAAATTTATATCCACTAACTGTTAAACATGAAATGGAGATAATGTTTTTGATAATAGAAGGAACAAAATAACATGCATCTAATGCAATAAAAGCTCCACTAGGTAGATGTAGGGCGACCTCGCCAACAGCTAATACAGCAACTTTTGCTCCATTACCCATCTTGAGGTCCATCTCGCCTCTCTGTAGTCTCCTAGGCCTTGCCAGAAGCTGCAACGAATTGCATATATGATAAGCACTACCGGTATCCAATACCCATGTGTTATCATAAGAGTCTGACAAATGGAGACTGATCATACGGAGCCAATCCGTATAATTTGGACCAGTAAGGCGGTTGACATCAAGTATGCCACGTAAGGGATTTGAAAACGATATTTTCTGAAAATAAAGATGTAGCAGAAATGAATAACATGCAGATTTTGCAAGAAATAAACTATCAAGATATTGACTTCTATCTTAATATGCTCCCACTATTTTACTAACGAGTCACGCGACACCCTCAGCACGTGAAACGGAAGTCTCCAGCAGACTTCTAGTGGGGATCAGGATCCAATCAGCGTCTTAGTGTAACCTCGAGGGACTCGACCAATCACACTAAGCCTAAAAGGTAGGCAACTCTTGCCGATCACAACTCCTTGTGATTCCCGCCCTGTTCGGCCTCGAAGAATCACCATGGCCTCGAGGGACTCGACCAACCATGATGCTCGGTTAAGTCAACACCTTCGTTACAAGATGAGTCCGATTTGATGAAATACCCTCAGGGACTCGACCAAGCATACCATGTCCTCGGGTCACCGGTGACATCTCTATGTCGTAAGCAAGATAGCGAATCGCGATATAGGTGAGTCTCGAGGGACTCGACCAACTCAACCTACACAGGGAATCGGTTCCTACTCATAACGATGGAAGGCCACGTGGGTCAATCTAATTGCCTCACGTTTACCGACTTAATATTATCGAGAGATGTTTCTATAATTTGGTCTTCTAATATGACATGTCACACATATACATATTTAATATATATCTACATCGCATGCAAATATATATATATATCTAGTATGTGTATAAGCAATCACATCAGATGATCATGGACCACAACCTAACATGATTAGGCCCGAGCCAGTAGGCCTAATCACTCACATCAAGATCTATGTGTGCAACGGTGCATCTCCATGCCCTGTGATCGTCCATCTCGTCCTCGTCGGTTCCGTTGACATATTGATGCATCTCCATGCATCACGATCGTCCGTCTCGTGGGTCCCGCTATCGCATCCACGCTCCCGCTGCACCTCCTTATGTGATTACAACTTAATCATAGGCACGCAGGCCCGACAATAAACGAGAAATATAATGGAGGTTCGTAGACCTCAATAATAATAATCACAAGTACACACATCACACGGTCCATGATCATCCGTCCACACATCATACATCACATGTATAAATAATCATCATCATGTAGGACTTCTAGATAATAATAAAAAATAATAATCAACTAAACCTTTTAATTAATTAATATTTTTCTGAAATCAGGGACATGTAGGAAATTTCTCAATTCCTAAGGGTATTTTCGTAATTTGGACAAAAGACAGAAACTGGAATTTCTCAAATTCACAGGGTTAAGACTGTCCTTTTTGCCCAAAACCCTAATTCCTTTCTCTGCTTTGCAGCCGCCGCCGCACACCTCGCTGGCGGTGGCTCATCTTGAGGCGAAGAGGGCTTGCCCCGCCCTGAGCAAGACGCCGTGGCGACGACGGCATGGGTGGGCGCCTCTTCGCCGCGCTGTTACCCGCGGCAGGCGGTGCTGTCCCGGCCAGACCGCCCATTGTGGGGGGTTTCGCCATGGAGGAGGTGGCGGCAGGTGGCGTGCCGCCCCCGGCGGCTGGCGCCGCCGCCATGCATGGCGGCGCCCGGCCGCTGGCGCCCTCGCCTGTGGGCTGCTAGCCTCGCCGGCACAAACCTGCTGCAAGCGCATCACCGGCCGACCCATCACTAGCAGGCAGGCTATGGCTGCCATTTGCCTTCGGGCATTTGCATGCATGCAGCGGTCGAGGGCAAGAACTGTTGCTGCCCTTCCTCGCTTTTGCGTCAATGATTTTGACGTCAATATTCTTCCTAAACACAACACACGCAGTTCAAAACCAATCATTCGCACGAACAACCTGGCTTTGATACCACAGTTGGGAAATCATGGGGGCCGACATCATATGCGCAGCGGAAGAACAAGAAAACAAAAATCCTCGATTCCCAAAAAGATGTTCGTCATCGTGCGAAGATTGGTGCGTAAAAATCCAAGAAAACAAAAAAACTGCGATAGAGATTGTGTTACCTAGGAGATCGATATCCCCTGTTTCCTTGCAGATCCTTAGGAGAGGGTGAAGGAGGTCAAGCCGTCCTCCTCTCTAACGGTGATCCACACGGCAGGGGTTGCACGACCCTCCTCAAAACTCCGGGCCTCGAGATGGAGAGGGAGAGGAGAATAGGAAAGGCAAGCAAAGACTCTAGCCTATGAGGTCAGGAATCCCTCCTATTTATAGAGATCGGAAGTGTCAAACCCTAATGGGTCCTTTCCTATTGGGTATTGGATGCGCATCCAATAAGACAAAGGCTCTGGTCAGATATCTTATATCCGAACCTCTACTCATCGCAATGCCTACCATATGTGTGTGACCCTCTAGGCCCAATATCGAAATGGGCCGTGAGTCATACCTGTCGTAACTCCATCTAACTTCGGTGAATTATTATCTCTGTAATAATTCACTCGACTCATCGACTACGGACGTACTAGGCCACTACGCAAGTAGTCCCCGCACGATCAGGGGAATCCAATCCATTGGACTGTCTTTTCCTCAATTACCATGTACCTATAGTCCCTCATCTATCTAATATCCCAGAGACCGTATATCGAGCATGGTGTTGTCAGACCCATACGGTTTCTACTCGAGTCTCGCTCTAATCGGATTCTCCCGGAGAACTCTTTCTCTCTCAACCCGAATGACCCTGGCCAGGGATTTGTCTGAGCAAGAACACATGGGATATTCCTCTCATTACGCCGAGAGTGGATGATCCTCTGTCGACACTCAATAGCCCTCGTGACACTCAGAGCATGCGCTATATCAGGCCTCGTACATAGCATAGCATACATGATGGACCCTATTGCTGAGGCATAAGGTATCATATCCATGTTCGCCCTTTCTTCTGGAGTCTTTGGGGACATACTCGTAGAAAGCAATATCCCATGTCTCATCGGTATGAGACCTCTCTTGGAATTTTCCATGCCAAACCTTTTGACAATAGTTTGAATGTAACTGGACTGGGACAAGCCAAGCATCCTCTTGGATCTATCTCTATAGATTCTAATCCCCAAGATATAAGATGCTTCCCCTAAGTCCTTCATGGAGAAGTGTATAGATAACCAAGCCTTTACTGTGGATAGCATTCCTATGTCATTCCCAATGATGAAGATGTCACCCACATATAACACCAAAAAGGTGATAGCGCTCCCACTTACCTTTCTGTATACACAAGGCTCATCTTCGTTCTTAACGAAGTCATAAGATCTGATTGCCTCATCAAATCTTATGTTCCAACTTCGGGAAGCTTGCTTTAGTCCATAAATGGATCTAAGCAACTTACACACCTTATCTGGGCAGTTCTTGGACACGAATCCCTCAAAGTTGCATCATATACACCTCCTCCTCGAGGTTCCCATTGAGGAATGCAGTTTTCACATCCATCCTGCGATCTCATAATCATAGTGTGCTGCAATAGCCAATAGAATTCGATGGATTTTAGCATTGTTACGGGTGAGAAAGTTTAGGTAAGTAGTCAACACCTTGCCTTTGACGATACCCTTAGCCACTAGCCTTGCTTTATAGGTCTCTACCTTTCCATCTACTCCGATTTTTTTTTCTTAAAGATCCACTTGCAACCGATAGGTACAATACCTTCAAGCATCAACTAGGTTCCAAACCTTATTAGAGTACATAGAATCCATCTCGAATTCATGGCTTTTTTCCACTTTCCTGAGTCTATACTCATAATAGCCTCCCTCGTGGGTCCGAGGATCAATATCCTCTACATCCCTCTGCTCTAATATGTCCCACATATCTCTCAGGAGGATGGGATACTCTATCATACCAAAGCGTAAAGTTGATACTTGTGTATTAGGTACCCTGAATGCATTCGGGTCAGAGTGGTGCTTGAGCTTGGTTCTCCAACCTCGCTCAATTCTATCATTCTCCCCACTGTCTCCGTCAAGAATGTGTTCCTTCTCAAGGAACACTGCTCTCTTAGCTACAAAGACCTTTTGGTCCTCGAGATGATAGAAATAATACCCACAAGTTTCCTTGGGGTATCTCACAAATTTGCATCGCTCGTCCTTGATTCTAACTTATCGGGATTGTGTCTTCTAACATGGGCAGCCCCCCAGATCTTAACAACCTTAAGATCAGGCTTCTTTCCTTTCCATATCTCATATGGTGTAGACACTACCGACTTAGTTGGAACTCGTTCAGAAGGTAAGCTGGGTTTCTAGGGGTATCCCCAGAATGAGATGGGTAGGTCGTGAAACTCATCATGGACCGTACCATATCTAATAATGTACGATTTCTCCTTTCGAGGAGACACCATTGAGCTCAGGTGTATAAGGAGGTGTCCATTGGGATAATATCCCATGGTCCTTGAGGAACTGAGTAAACTCTGACTTAAGTATTCACCTCCTCGATCCGATCGAAGAGTTTTGATACTCTTTCCAGTCTGGTTCTCCACCTCATTTCTTATACTCTCCGAATTTCTCAAAGGCCTCGGACTTGTACTTAATTAAGTACACATATCCATACCTTGAGAAATCATCAGTAAATGTAATTAAGTAGGAGTAACCTCCAATGGCATGAGTTGACATGGGTCCACATACATCACTATGTATGAGTTCCAACAACTCATTGGCTCTCTCCGATTCTACTAAATTGAGATTTGGTCCGCTTTTCCATTTAATGCAAGGCTCACAAGTTGTATATGACACATAGTCGAATGAATCTAGATATCCATCATTTAGCAACTTTTGAATCCTTCTTTCATGGATGTGACATAGCCTACAATGCCACAAGTATGCACTGTTCAACTCATCTCGTTTCCTTTTGGACACATTTACATTCATGATATGTGGAGTGGTGTCTAACATAAATAAACCATTATGCAATGTTCCTTTCGTGATGATCTTATCATCTAATAATATCGAACAACCATTGTTCTCAAAAACAAATTTATATCCACTAACTGTTAAACATGAAATGGAGATAATGTTTTTGATAATAGAAGGAACAAAATAACATGCATCTAATGCAATAAAAGCTCCACTAGGCAGATGTAGGGCGACCTCGCCAACAGCTAATACAGCAACTTTTGCTCCATTACCCATCTTGAGGTCCATCTCGCCTCTCTGTAGTCTCCTAGGCCTTGTCAGATGCTGCAACGAATTGCATATATAATAAGCACTACCGGTATCCAATACCCATGTGTTATCATAAGAGTCTGACAAATGGAGACTGATCATGAATGTACCTAAAGCTTCATCAAGCTTTTATTTCGCCCTTTCTGCAAGGTACTCTTTGCAGTTTCTCTTCCAATGCCCATCTTTACCACAGTGGAAGCACTGGCCTTTGTCCTTTGTTGGGTCTTTCTTAGCAACCTTTGCTTTTACCTTTGTTTGCCCTTGCCCTTTTCCCATCTTAAGGGACCTTTCGCTTTCCTTTTCTTTTTCTGGTCTCACCAGTGTAGAGAACTGGCTTCTCTTTCTTAATAGTACTCTCTGCCTCCCTCAACATATTGAGGAGCTCTGGGAGAGTCACCTCAAGCTTGTTCATATTAAAATTCATTATGAACTGTGAAAAGGAATCTGGTAGGGACCAAGCACAATGTCCCACACAAGTTATCCTCTAGGACCATTCCTAGACCTGTGAGTTTCTCTATCCATTCAATCATCTTTAGGACATGGTTTCAACGGTGTCCCCTCAGTCATCCTAGCTGGAAAAAGGCTCTTGGATATCTCATATCGTTGAGTCCTTCCCTGTTCCTCAAACAATTTGCGGACATGTAGGAGAATGGATCTGGCATCCATCTTTTCATGTTGTCTCTGTAACTCTGGAGTCATAGAGCCCAACATATAGCACTGTGCAAGAGTGGAGTCATCAATGTACTTCGCGTAGCGAGCGATCTCATCCTCGCTTGCCCCTTCTTCGGGCGTAGGCATCACTGTATCAAGGACGTACACGATTTTCTCCGCTGTGAGAACAATTCTCAAGTTACGGAGCCAATCCAGTATAATTTGGACCAAGAAGGCGGTTGACATCAAGTATGCCACGTAAGGGATTTGAAAACGATATTTTCTGAAAATAAAGATGTAAAAAAAATGAATAACATGCAGATTTTTCAAGAAATAAACTATCAAGATATTGACTTCTATCTTAATATGCTCCCACTATTTTTTACTAACGAAGTCACGCGACACCCTCAAAGACGTGAAACGGAAGTCTCCAAGCAGACTTCTAGTGGGGATCGGGATCCAATCAGCGCCTTAGTGTAACCTCGAGGGACTCGACCAATCACACTAAGCCTAAAAAGGTAGGCAACTCTTGCCGATCACAACTCCTTGTGATTCCTCGCCCTGTTCGCCTCCTCCGAATCACCATGGCCTCGAGGGACTGGGACCAACCATGATGCTCGGTTAAGTCAACACCTTCGTTACAAGATGAGTCCGATTTGATGATATACCCCGAGGGACTCGACCAAGCATACCATGTCCTCAGGTCACCGGTGACATCTCTATGTCGTAAGCAAGATAGCTTAATCGCGATATAGGTGAGTCTCGAGGGACTCGACCAACTCAACCTACACAGGAATCTGGTTCTACCATAACGATGGAAGGCCACGGGTCAATCTAATTGCCTCACGTTTGGGACTTAATATTATCGAGATGTTTCTATAATTTGGTCTCCTAATATGACATGTCACACATATACATATTTAATATATATCTACATCGCATGCAAATATATATATATATCTAGTATGTGTATAAGCAATCACATCAGATGATCATGGACCACAACCTAACATGATTAGGCCCGAGCCAATAGGCCTAATCACTCACATCAAGATCTATGTGTGCAACGGTGCATCTCCATGCCCCGTGATCGTCCATCTCGTCCTCGTCGGTTCTGTCGACATCTTGATGCATCTCCATGCATCACGATCGTCCGTCTCGTGGGTCCCGCTTATCGCATCCACGCCCCGCCACGCTTCCTCATGTGATTACAACTTAATCATAGGCACGCAGGCCCAACAATAAACGAGAAATATAATGGAGGTTCAGTAGACCTCAATAATAATAATCACAAGTACACACATCACACGGCCCACGATCATCCGGCCCACACATCATACATCACATGTATAAATAATCATCATCATGTAGGACTACTAGATAATAATAAAAAAATAATAATCAACTAAACCTTTTAATTAATTAATATTTTTCTGAAATCGGGGACATGTAGAGAATTTTCAATTCCTAAGGGTATTTTCGTAATTTGGACAAAAGAAGAAACTGGAATTTCTCAAATTCCACAGGGGGCAAAACTATCCTTTTTGCCCAAAACCCTAATTCCTTCTTTCTTTGCTGCTGCCGCCGCCACCGCCCGCCGGGCTGGCGGCGGCGGCATGGGCGAGGGCACCGCCCTCACCTCTGGGCGACGCGCCCGTGGGCGGCGACGCCATCTGGTGGTGGGCTCCCGGGCGTTGCTGTTGCCTCCGCAGCGGTGTTTGTCGTCCCGCCAGCTACGGGGGGGGGGTTTTCGCCCACGGAGCAGCGGCGGCGTCGCCTGGGCTGGCAGGCGGCGCCTTCCCTTCGGCGGTGGCCGGCCGTCAAGGGCGCCCTCTGCTCTGCCTGGTGGGCTGCCGACCTCGCCGGCAGCAAGCCTCATCAGCAAGCAGATCGCCGGCCGGTCTTTGTCAGGGGCTTTGCTTTACTACCGCCGGCCTTCGCTGCATGCATGCGCGAGATCGAGGGCAGCAACTGTTGCTGCCCTTCCTCGCTTTTAAGGCGTCAACGATTTTGACGTCAATATTCTTCCTAAAAACACAACACACGCGGTTCAAAACCAATCATTCGGAACGAACAACCCCAGCTCGATACCACCTTTGTTGGGAAATCATGGGGGCGACATCATGCGCAGCGGAAGAACAAAAAAAAAATCCCCGATTCCCAAAAAAAAAAGATGTAGGTCGTCGTATGAAGATTGGCGCGTAAAATCCAGAAAACACAAAACTGGCGATAGAGATTGTGTTACCTAGGGAGATCAGATATCCCTGTTTCCTTGCAGATCCTTAGGAGAGGGTGAAGGAGGTCAAGCGCCCTCTTCTAGCGGTGATCCACACAATGGCGGGGTTGCGACGACCCTCCTCAAAAACTCCGTGCCCTCGAGGTGGAGAGGGAGAGGAGAATAGGAAAGGCAAGCAAAGACTCTAGCCTATGAGGCTGTGAATCCCTCCTATTTATAGAGATCCCGTGTCAAACCCTAATAGGTCCTTCCCTAGTGGGTATTGGATCTGCATCCAATAAGACAAGGGCTCCGTCGGATATCTTATATCCGAACCTCTTCTCATCGCAATGCCTACCATATGTGTGTGACCCTCTAGGCCCAATATCGAGCTGGCCATGAGTCATACATGTCAGAACTCCTTCTAACTCAGTGAATTATTATCTCTGTAATAATTCACTCGACTCATCGACTATGGACGTACTAGGCCACTACGCCATAGTCCCCAGACGATATAGGGGAATCCAATCCATTGGACATGTCTTTCCTCAGTTACCATGTACTTATAGTCCCTCATCCATCTAATATCCCAGAGACCGTATATCGAGCATGGTGTTGTCAGACCCATACGGTTTCTACTCGAATCTTGCTCTAATCGGATTCTCCCGGAGAACTCTTTCTCTCTCAACCGAATGACCCGGCCAGGGATTTTTTCTGAGCAAGAACACATGGGATATTCTCTCATGACGCCAGGAGTGGATGATCCTCTGTCGACACTCAATAGCCCTCGTGAAGGTCGACTACCACTCCCAATGACCAATCGTATTTAGATGCGGGACAGCCAAACCTATAAGTCCGGTATCAAAGAGTGGAGCACTCATACAGGACATCCTTGGTGTCTCAAGTCTAAGGACCAGATACACCACTAGGACTACGGAATCGCTATCTGACAATAAGGTATCATCAACCATCCAGCATTCCGTAAGCGGATCAATCAGTGAACTCATTCTCCATTGAGCACCTGTATTGTATCCCTAGTATCCCTACACGAGCAGCTATGAGACCAACTGCATCCATCATATGGACGGGTATACAGCACACCAGTCTATCCGGTTATCACGATATCCCTCTTGAGTAACATATGACCGGGATTATTTATGATATGTGTTTAAAGGTGAATCGATCTCATTATCGTGATCTCATCACGATCCGATTCCCATTGCACAAATCCAAGGACATCACAATATATATATGCATTTATGCAATAGTTATAAAGTGATATACGCCAAAATATAATAAGCAAAAAGATTCTGTATCAAGTCACATGTGCCATCACTCACGTGATTGGCTTGCTGGGCACCTATGACTAGCACAAACCACCATAAATTTCTTGCCAAAAACATATGATGCGATGAATCATGAACAACTTCCCTCTAAGTTGACAAGGAACCACTCGACCAATAGAATCAGTCTTTGCCCGAGTCATACAACTCGGTTAGTAGTCACATGAGCAACGCCTCGTCTAACTAGTCCATCCAGTGCCCGAGTTGAGTTGCTTGGCCAGTAGGATTAGTCTTTGCCCGAGTCGTACAACTTGGCCAGTAGTTGCACGAGCAACGCCTCATCCAACCAGTCCATCCAGTGCCCGAGTTGAGTTGCTCGGCCAGCAGGATCAATCTTTGCCCAAGTCATACAACTCGGCCAGTAGTCGCATAAGCAACGCCTCGTCCAACCAATCCATCCAATGCCTGAGTGGAGTTGCTCGGCCAGTAGGATCAATCTTTGCTCGAGTCGTATAACTCGGCCAGTAGTCGCACGAGCAATGCCTCGTCCAACCAGTCCATCCAATGCCTGAATTAAGTTGCTCAGCCAGCAGGATCAGTCTTTGCCTGAGTTGTACAACTTGACCAATAGTCGTATGAGCGACGCCTTGTCCAACCAGTCCATCCAGTGCCCGAGTTAAGTTGCTCGGCCAGTAGGATCAGTCTTTGCCCGAGTCGTACAACTCGGCCAGTAGTCGCATGAGCGACACCTTGTCCAACCAGTCCATCCAGTGCCCGAGTTGAGTTGCTCGGCCTGCAGGATCAATCTTTGCCCGAGTCATACAACTCAGCCAGTAGTCGCACGAGCAACGTCTCATCCAACCAGTCCATCCAATGCCCGAGTTGAGTTGCTCGGCCAGCAGGATTAGTCTTTGCCCGAGTCGAACAACTCGACCAATAGTCGCACGAACAACGACTCATCCAACCAGTCCATCGAGTGCCCAAGTTACACGACTCGGCCAGTTGATACTCGACCGCTGCTTTAACGACCCAACCGTGCCCTCAGCTCCTCATGAGGACCCCGGGGCATGACTTATTAGGGGGAAGAAGTGATAGAGCATATTATGGATTTCGCCACGAGGACACGACCCCCACCACGTCAGCCCAAGTTTGAAGCCTCAAGAGGCAGACGCAGCGCCACGTCGGATGTGCCACCAGAAATCTGGGATAACGATTGTTCTCCTCCCGCGCCATCTGGGGCCACACCAACCAGCATCGCTGCAACAAAGACCGCTCTGAGAAATTCTAGACGGTGTCGCATGGCGCCGTCCCACATATCCCGGGCGATGAACGTCCAAAGGTACACTCATCGCTCGGGGAGTCGGCCGTCGTGCGAAGGCCGCGTACGACTGACCCCCAAGCACTATGATTAAAACCCTTTGCCAACATCTGACAAGGGATATCGGGTATAATAAAATTTCACTAACTTGATCTTTGGAGGGGCCTAAGTTCGGATCCCCCTCCCCATCCCGATCTTGGCTAGTGTGCAGGAATCTCGCTGAAGAGGCACATCCCAACCAAATCCAAGCTCGACCCGATCAGACGAAGACCTTGTCCTTGAGACGATCCTGGACATTGCCAATCAGACTAAGCCGTATCAATCCCGCGGCTATGACATAAGGTTCAATGAGAGTAGGAATGCGATAGAAACCCTAGTTTGGAGGTGGAAGTAAGGCGGACTTGAAACATGAGCTTGTTGTGGAGGCAGCGTTCCGCTAAGCAACATGCTTTTGTACACGGTGAAGCAAAATGGTGCCCACGTGAGCCGCACAAGTCGTGTTCACGAAATGTGTGTTTAGAATATTTTAAGATGCTGTGCAGTGACAAAACTACCCCTTTAGATGTGACTCGTGATGGGCCGATCTCATGTTTATAGTTATCAGAAGGCCCTCGTAACCCATGTGTTCCTCGTGCCTAACCATTTGCCCTACCGCTTCCATCGTCTTCCTTCTCCATAAATTGACCGTATCCTCGATCCACTTCAGCTCCATCAGCCGCAGCAATGTCTTCCCCGACTCTCTCCGTTGCATTCTTCCTCCTCCTCGTATCCTCCTCCACGCTTCCGGTTGCATCCATGGACTGTAATAAGGGCGACCGTGAAGCCCTCCTTAAGATCAAGGAGGGCCTCGGCAACCCTCCCCAGCTCTCGACTTGGATCCCCGCCACCAACTGCTGCACGTGGGATAACCTCTACTGCGACGACACCGGCCGCGTGTACAATGTCTACATCTACAATGCCGATGTCACCGCTGCACTCCCAGTGGCCTTCGGCGACCTCTCCGCCCTCCAGAGCCTCTCACTGCAGGACATGCCGGGGCTCACCGGCCCCATCCCTCGCTCCTTCGCCAAACTGTCACAACTCTACCTCCTATGGATCTCCAACACCTCCATCACCGGCCCCGTCCCGGACTTCCTCACGGGTACTAACCTCAGCGCCCTCACCCTCCCCAGCAACAAGCTCTCCGGACCCATCCCACCCGCGCTGAGCCGCCTCCCTTACCTCCGCTACGTGGACCTCAGCCACAACATGCTCTCCGGTCCAATACCGCAGGGGCTGCTGCACGGAGAGTACCAGTTCCTGATACTCTCCGACAACCGGCTGACGGGGGCGATTCCCAGCTCGTACGGCCAAGGAGACGTGAACACCATCGACCTGGGGCACAACCGGCTCACCGGCTACCCGTCGTTCCTGTTCGACAGAACGAGGCCGACGGTCAAGCTCGACCTGTCGTGGAACGAGCTGGCGTTCGACATCACCAAGGCGGCGCTGCCATGGCACCTGGAGTACCTGGATCTGAGCCACAATCGGATCAGGGGCGGGGTCCCCAAGTCTCTCAAGGACCTGTACAAGCTTCTGGTGCTCAACCTCACCTACAACGAACTCTGCGGGGAGATCCCGACGGGGCGAGCGATGGCGTATCACGGCGCCGAGTGCTATCTCCATAACAAGTGCCTCTGCGGGACACCACTCCCACCCTGCCGCCACTGAGCCTGCTACGGTAGGCGCTCAAAAGCCACACAGTTGTAAGCATCTTCTATTTATTATCTATCTGCTTTTGCGCCAATGACGATGTCTGCGCGTCTTGAAATGAGTAAGCAAACGCATGCTTTTTAATCTGCTAATGAAGAAAGAAGGAGCAGCAATTCAAGGATGTGTGTAAGCTTAGAACCGTGTTGACCGATGGTCAAATACATTCATCGGTGACGCGTCCTTCAATAGTTTACCTGTCGATGAGGTACAGCTTGCTGGTCAAAAGAATCCAAAGTCAATGAGACAGTCTCCTTGGTAGATTTCCTGTATATCCACGTTGTGGCCACCAATGCCGATGTGGAAAGTACACGTGAAGGTTCCTCCATTTGCGGATCAAAAAGTGAGATGCATCGTCACCTTCTTTATCGCCCCCCAAATGTTTTGGATATCATAAAAAAGAAGATACATCATAAATCATAATTTCAACTAATATTAACTTGCGCTGACAGAAATTAACTACAATAATAAGATTTTATTTTTGAAAAGATTATATATATTGTACTTAAAATATTTGTTCGATAGGAATCTCATTTAATAATTTTTAAAATTAAAAAGCACTAATTTTATACATATATATATATATATATTTGCAGCAGAATATTATTATTATGTGGAGCCCTCATAAATTATTTGGACTGCACGTATGCGACAAAGCTGCATGGCGAGCCACGTGGGAGGCTGACCAAGTCAAACACCAGCCGCCATTCGACATGCAAACATTACATCGATTAAACGACATAATTAATTACTTAGTGCGTATCAAACGTGCTTGTAATTCAATTTCCTCATCAACCAAATCCTGATTTGCTATCAACATAATTAATACCGATCTAAATAATACGCCCTAATTGATATTTATTGATTTGATAAATATAATTGTTATTAATACTGAAAAGTACAGACATTGCTTGGTTTCTGGGTGTTGTGCTGGCTTCACAACGTTATGAAATTTGTAATTACATCATCAATGATGATGTTATTACACCATGGAGTTATAATTTCGGGAATAGAAAGTAGTTGAAGGAGAGGTGGAGGATGGATTAGCTTTCCATCACACTTGATTAGCTAAGCATTATTAGCGAAAGGGATTTGGGCTAAATTATAATAGGAATATTTGTGATCAATAAGAGCATGTGGTTGCACAAAATCCGGCACATCATGAGGTCAAGTCTTGAGCTCTAAAACTAAATCAAGTGGCACTTAACTTAAAGAAGGAAAAGAAAACATTTTAAGAAAATTAATATTAAGATAAATAAAGAAACAAAAGGATTTAACCCCAACAAAGTTAGTTTTAATGTGTGTGTGTGTGTGAATATATATATATATATATATCTCACCAACAAGGCCCAACAGTGTCTGATATGGTGAGCAGAATCCACTTGATTTGGTCCACCCATCACAGTACAATTAGGACAGAATTCTGCTTACAGATCACTTCCCTCTATTGCCTTGTCTCATGGACTGGTAAAGGCTTCTTTGATCCTATATTTTTATTGTTTATCTCAATTTTGATTGCTTTTTATTTATTTATTGTGATTCCAATCTAATGATATAAATTACTCACAATTAAGTGCTTAATAATGAACTATGGTAATATAAATAATATCCATAGATGTATAGTTTTGGGCTATGAAGCAAGTGAGATGTCACCACGCTTCTCTTCTCTCTCTCTCTTCTATTCCTTCTTTTGTGCTCTGCAGCGTCCTCTGCTGGTTCTGTGGTTTCTCTCTCAGTGAATCTTTTCTTCTTCTTCTTCTTCTTCTTCTTCTTCTTCTTCAAGTCAAATCCTGTTTCTTCCTTTTGTGATGCAAGGCTTGACTGATTCATCCAGTGATCGGTACCTGAACCACTAAATCTTGCTGCTTTTGCTTCTGCTGCGTTAAAAATTTGATCTTTTTTCTAGCCTTCTTCCCTTGTTTTGTTTCTCAGGTATCGGGTCGGAGCAAATGGGATTTCCTTGGTCAACGGAGATGCGGCTTTGCTTGTGTAAGGTCAGTTGTGAAGATTGAATCTTCTCATCCTGAAACATCTTTCTTGCTCCTGTTTTGGGATTTCGTGTTGTAAAGATCGTAGCTTTTTTGCTTGTGACTGCTATCTGTAGCAAATCCTTTTGGGGTTTCTTCAAATTGTAGAGCTGTCGTTTCGTTTTTCCTGAAATTCCAGATCATGCACTCTATGCAATCTTGAAAAGCTCAGGTCATTTCTCGATCGTTTTCCTTCAGGATTAAATGTTCTTCAAAACAAGGGCAATCTTGTCAGTAATGATTTGCAATCTGTCTTTCGATCAAGAAAGCGATTGCTTTTGTCTTTCTTGTTGATCTTTTTGAGGAGATCCTACCGGTTATTTGCTTTTGATGGTTTGCTTTTCTGAACATCTAAAACCCCCAGTTCATAGCCTTCACTGGATCTAATCGTTCGAGTAATCTGGTCTCGTCTTGAAGCATCAGTCTTTCCAAAAATCATGTGGTATTTGGAATTAGTTGCATGCTTAATATTTGATGGTTTGCTTTTCTGAACATCTAAAACCCCCAGTTCATAGCCTTCACTGGATCTAATCGTTCGAGTAATCTGGTCTCGTCTTGAAGCATCAGTCTTTCCAAAAATCATGTGGTATTTGGAATTAGTTGCATGCTTAATATTTGAGTTCTCTTACCTTATAACCATTTCCTAGATCATTTTGGTGAACAAAATACCTTCAGCTCTTTTCTCTTTATTTTATTTTGCTTTTCTGAAATTTCGCTCAGATTACGAGGTTCTTAACTACTGTGGCAACTAACAATGAATCTTTCCTTTTACTGTTCTCTTTGTTGAATCATTTAGTAGCTTAGGATTTTGGATTCATTTGTTTAGCAGCTTAGAACCTTTTACAGATTTAGTCCACATGATAAAGCTTTTCAGTACATTATCTCCTGGATATGCAGTCAATCATGAAATTTGCAGTGTTTGGAACTAACTTTTCCCAATCTCATTTCCTATAATTGCCAGTACATGTGACTGTTCAAGTTGTTTTGATCGTCTATCTGTGGGTTAATGGGAAGAGGCAGAGGAAAGGGGAAGAAATTGACAGCGGTCACAAGTCATGAGGATCTGGAGAATGGTATCGAAGATCCCCTTCCTGCATATAGGAGGAGGGGAAGGCTGCAGAAGCCCTTGAAGGATGACATCGGCGAAGATGATGCCGAGAAGAATGAAGGCGGGGCAGATGATACGAAAATTACTGTGACAAGCAAAGAGCTTAAGGGTTCGACGGTGCAGAAGGGGAGGAAGAGGAAGAGGAGTTCACTAGTAAAAGACAAGTCTGATTCGGTTTCAGAGGAGAATGGTGATGAATTGAAACCAAATAATGAAGAGTCAACTGGGTCCAATGGTTTTCGGCATAATGGAAACCGACGGAAGAGCAAACCTCACCGGGCTGCCGAGGCATGAGTCCTGTGCAAGCCAGTTTTGCAGCTTGCTATTATTGTGACTCTTGTTGCCATTACAAAACCGGACATGGTGAAAACTTCGAATCCTTTGCAGTTGACTCTTTTGCTCCTAGTTTCCATCTTTTTCTCCTCTATTCTTCATGAGCAAACTAAACAGGAAGCTTGGGACTAGATATACCACTTCCTGATCTTTGTTGGCATCCAAGTGCTGTAAAAATATCTTTTCTTTTATTTTGTTTCAGAGGAAGAGCTGCGTGCATAACATTTTCTTATCTGTTACTCGTGCCGTTTCTTTTACTAACTTTGCCATGCAACATTCAAATACCTCCTATTGTAGACATTTCTTGTCTTCCTTGATTGCTTTTAGTTGTGGTTCTCTGTGGTTCTTATTTGTTAAAATCATCTGTTTTGACTTCTCTAATTATATGTTCTCACTTGGTAGACTCTTGTTGATATATGTATGCTCTCGAACAATCATTGTGATTGAACCTCAAGTTTCCTGTGGATTGACTCGAATTGTATCTATCTTCTTGCATTATCTTTTGGTGTATGTAT
This sequence comes from Musa schizocarpa, assembly GCA_900464855.2. Taxonomy (NCBI): domain Eukaryota; kingdom Viridiplantae; phylum Streptophyta; class Magnoliopsida; order Zingiberales; family Musaceae; genus Musa; species Musa schizocarpa. The sequence continues at coordinate 20,681,882 of LS990921.1, forward strand.
ACAATTTGGGTGAACCATGAAGATAATTCATGGCCACATGTGTTACAATATTTTTATTATATTCATTCTTTTCCGGCTCCAAGGGTGGTAGCCCTCTTTAGTTGTCTGAATTTGGTGACCTTTTGTTGCATTTTATATTCACTATTTTGTTTATTGGTTTTCAAATTAAATGCTTTTCCTCCTGCATACGTATGTCCACGCATTGTCTGTCTTTAAATTAGTGGCATGAACAAATTGTTGAATTGCTTGTAATCTGTAATTATAATATGTAGTAAAAGCATAGCTCTGACATCATACTGCAGTTTTGCTTGCAATTCTGATTCTAGTATGCTTTTCTTTCAAGTTGTAAAGTTGTCAATTCTGGAAAAAGCATATCTTGATATCTTCATTGTTCCTTATTTTCTCCAGATTTCCTAATCTCCAGCCAATTATAACTCCAACAAGTGTCAGACATAACACTTTTGTAGGAATTTTTCTTTCCAACTCTTAATTGGTGCACTAGACATAAAGTTATTCAAAATTTTTCGATGCATTTGTTGTAAAGATAATTCATCTGAGGACTGTTAAATTGTCTGATAGGAGTAATAGCGAACCAAGCATGTCAAATATTTACATCCTCTCTAGCTGATGTCTCTCAGTTTTAATTGTAAATGGTTCTTTGATTCCTAATTGGGCTATGTTTTGCTTGTCTTATATTTAAATTATTTTGTCCATTCATGCGGATAAATTTCGAAACAGGATGTTTGATGTAATGCTTATGTATGTTCGTGTCTTTTGGTATGTTTATTCTTTACCTAGCATTTAGAGGGACAGTCCAAGGCTTAATAATTCTATTTTAGTTGGGTTTGGTGGCCGTTTTAGGCTTGTAAATAAATGTTGTGTCATGTGGATACTTGTGAGGGATTTTCGATCTGTAGTGGACAATTTTGACCCTTTGTTGTGCAACTGTTCAGAGCTTGTAAAGTCTGTTTGTAATTTGCATTGTCTATGAAGTGTTTCCTGGAATGTTTGCTTGTGGATCCCGAGTGAGGCATTTTTTCTAACCCGTTTTCTCTTTTATGGGTCCTAAGGGACCATAGGAGGCTTCGGGGAGGCTGACCTTTGCGGACGGACACGCAAGGGTACCGCACGACTTAGGCAAAACCAGCTAAGTCTGTGACAGATGGTACGAGAGCGAGACAAGCACTCATATAAACACTTAGCATACAAACGTGGGGGACCTAGCGGGGTTGCGTTGAGGGCAATCAGCACACGTGCGACCGTTTGGGGGAAAACGGGCATGGAGATGTAGGGAAAATGAGTCGCTCGGAGGAGCGGGCATCTGAGATTGGCATTCAGAGGAATGACCAACCCTTCGCGCAAGAGGCACCACGAGAACAGGCAAGGTTGGGATGGTTGAGTTTTAGCTACGACTCAACGTTGACAACTATACTTGATGATGCTCAAGACAAGCGAGGCGCTTGGTAAAGGATGAGACCATGCAAAGTGGAATGAGTTGCTCAACGACCGAAAGAGTTGTGCAAAGCTCACAGAGGTGAGGGGAATTGGTAACTCAAAGAATTCGATACTCATATATGGGCTTGTATATGGACGATAGAATGTTCACGGCCATCCCAAGGCGATCGAAACTCAGCGCCATGGAGCATTAAAACTTTCTCTTCGACATGTGAAGGATACGTCCGTAAGAGGCTTAAGTGTGCAACGAGTTCAGCATGTTGCTAGGCCTTGAGTGGTGCAGCGGGGGTTGTATTGACGTGGAGTCACAATCTAGCAATTGCGTTTGCAGGAGGCAAAACAATGCACAGTTTGTTCAGCAAATCGAAGTAGTCCAAGGGGATGGTGGTCTCCGAAACGAAGAGAGATATTGTTCCAACGGGACAGTTATCCAGGAGGGATAAGTCACGGCTCTCTAGAGGGAGAATCATGTGGGACGAACCTCACATATTGAGGAGGAGTATCTCAACAAACAACAACTCCACGAAGCTTAATGGACTAAGCAAGCGGCGAGGAGTCGTCGTATGATCTCGCTCGAGAGAATGCATTGGTGGATGCATTGCGAGATCAAGTGGGGGAGCGACCCAAAGCAACACAAATGAAGGCACACTTGGAGTCGATATGGAGATTGGACTCAAGGGAGGGCTGACCCGTGGAATGGTTGGCGCGAGGGCCACCATCATCTCAATGCAAAAATGAGGAGCGGAGCAACTTGGGTGTAACTTGGCGAAGTACCCAAGCCGCATGAAGGGAGCCAGTATAGAAGATGGAACATGGAGCGGAGGCACAGTGCTTTCCTTGGACGAAGGTCGAGGATATGAACTCTTGCAAAGACAAGAGCAGGATCATGTTGTTTCATGGGTCCTTCATTCTGACGGTGCAGACTCATCTTGCATGGTGCCAAAGACGAAGGAAGCTTCTGGGCATATGCATCTTATCTCGGAAAGGCATTTGATGGAGGAACTAAAGCGACTCAATTTGCAGAGGCGAAGTTTGGTTTAGAAGGCCTTGGCATGGGGCAAGAGGACGCGGAGGCGGGTACTCTTGAAAAATATGCCATAGTGTTGCCATTCAAGTTGCCATGAAGGAAGCGGTGCGCAGCGAAAATTGTGTTGGTAGGGGCAGAGGCCCAGAATCCAGACAATGGTGCACTAATTGCAGCGAAGTCGGGGGACTTCGGGAGCTACTAGGCGACGGACTGTCCTAGAGCGGTGCTTCATCTAGGTGTGACCCAAGAGTGGGTGGATGAAGGTCGATTGCCAAAGGAGCGAACAAAATCGAAGGTGGAAGAGACCCTGCGATGTATTGGCAAAGGCCACACATGGAGGGATCACAATTCGAGTTCATCCCACAAGGATCAGAATGCAATAGAGATGTCACTAGGAGGTGACATGGTGTAGCGGATCATGGTGGAACAGTTCGTGACAATGCGATACACACGAGAAAATCCCATGAGGGACTAGATCATACGGAGGTATGATCAGGAGCTACTGGAAGCTCCACTTCGGTGAACAACACGACGACAAGAAGCGCTATGGATTCAATGAGTGAAGGCCATGGTACCGCAGAGGCGGGTCTTCCGTGCATGTATCGAATTTTGCATCGGATGAAAGCTTTGGTCATCAACATATGGGGGCTGTATTCCACCGAGGGAAAAGTTCGAATGCAAGTACCAGTGAGTCCCAGGGGAGGGACTTGATCATGCAGAGGTATGATTAAAGCAGTTGGAGAGTTGGATTGCTCAAGAGCCCATATTCGCTTAAGGGAGCCCGGCAAGTCAGAGGACAAGATCGAGTAAACGAACGTTGCTATTAAGGAAGCTAAGGAGAACAGAATCGATGCAAATCCTACAACGTGATGGTAGAGGCCATGCATGGGAGTTGTAATCTGTCTTTCCATCGACCAAAGGGAGCTGCTTGGAGAACACAGAGGTGTTGAAGTAGGGGGTCGAAAGGGGCGAGGAAGCGACGATGAGTTCAGAGGGACTTAGCTACCCAAAATCAAGCATAAGTTAGAATGAAGGTGGACTCGGAGGAGTGCCATAGAGACATATCTACTGATCGTGAAGAAAGGGATGCAGATGCGAGGTGACGAATAGTAGGGCAATGGGCATAGCAGCGCTATGGTACTGCAGAGGCGGGACTTTCGTGAAAGTCATTGATCCCTTACTCTCATAAAGGGAGAGCGCTTGGTCGTGAAAGGGATCGAGGAGGTGGAGCATGCAGAGGCAAACTCCAAGTACCGAGACAAGGCTGAAGGGCAGAGGCCAAGGAACTTCGTAAGATCGGTGTCAACGAGCTTCTCATCAGTTGGGAAATCCTTGGGGGCGACATCATATGCGCAACGGAAGAACAAGAAAAACAAAATCCCCGATTCCCAAAGAGATGTTCGTCGTCGTGCGAAGATTGGTACGCAAAAATTCGCAAAACATGAAACTGCGTATAGAGTAGATTGTGTTACCTAGGGAGATCGTATATCTCTGTTTCCTTGCATATCCTTAGGAGAGGGTGAAGGAGGTCAAGCGTCCTCCTCTCTAGTGGTGATCCACACAGTAGGGTTGCGACGACGCTCCTCAAAACTCCAGACCTACTCTGAGGTGGAGATGGAGATGGAGAGGAGAATAGGAAAAGACAAACAAAAGCTCTCTAGCCCATGGGGCTCTGAATCCCTCCTATTTATAGAGGTCCCCTGTCAAACCCTAATGGGTCCTACCCTAGTGGGTATTGGATCTGCATCCAATAAGACAAGGGCTCCGTCGGATATCTCATATTTGAACCTCTATTCATCGCAATGCCTACCACATGTGTGTGACCCTCTAGGCCCACAATATCGGGGCCGTGAGTCATACCGTCGAGAACTCCTTCTAACTTCAGTGAATTATTATCTCAGTAATAATTCACTCGACTCATCGACTACGGACGTGCTAGGCCCTGGCTGTGTAGTCCCCAAACGATCTGGGGAATCCAATCCATTGGACATGTCCGTCTCGCCATCGAGTGTACCTATAGTCCTCATCTATCTAATATACCGAGACCAGTATATCGAGCATGGTGTTGTCGGACCCACACGGTTTCTTCTTGAGTCTCGCTCTAATCGGATTCTCGGGAGAACTCTTTCTCTCTCAACCCGAATGACCCCGGCCGGGGATTTGTCCGAAAGCAAGAACACATGGGATATTCCTCTCATGACGAGAGTGTATGATCCTCTATCGACACTCAATAGCCCTCGTAAGGTCGACTACCACTCCCAATGACCGGTTGTACTAGATCCGGGACGCCCAAACCTATAAGTCACGGTATCAAAGAGTGGAGCACTCATACATGACATCCTTGGTGTCTCAAGTCTAAGGACCAGATACACCACTAGGACTATGGAATGTTTATCGACAATAAGGCATCATCAACCATCCAAAGCATTAAAAAAGCGGATCAATCAAGAAACTCATTCTCCAATGAGCACACATCTTGTATCCCTAGTGTCCATACACAATACGGCTATGAGACCATTTTGCATCCATCATATGGACGAGTATACAACACACCAGTTTGTCCGGTTATCACGATATCCCTCTCGAGTAACCTATGACCGGGATTATTTAGGATATGTGTTTAAAGGTGAATCGATCTCACTATCGTGATCTTATCGCGATCCGATTCCCATTGCACAAATCCAAGGACATCAAAATATATGTATGCATTTATATAAAGTGATATATGCCAAAATATAATAAGCAAAAAGATTCTATATTAAGTCACACGTGCCATCACTCACGTGATTGGCTTGCTGGGCACCTATGACTAGCAATCTCCCACTTGACCTAAAGCCAATCACCTATGTGTCTGATCCCCATCAGACCCATGTGACGCTCAAAACAAATCTGAGACAACGGCTTTGTTAGTAGATTTGCAATGTTATCTTCGGATGGAACTCTTTCCACTACTACATCTCCTCGGGTCACGTTCTCTCTGATAAGGTGGAACCTCCTCAGAACATGCTTAGATTTCTGATGAGACCTAAGTTCCTTTGCTTGAGCAATCGCCTCGTTGTTGTCGCAATATAGGGAGATCGGCTCTTCGCTACCCGGCATGACTCCCAAATTTGTGATGAACTTCTTCACCCAAACTCCCTCCTTTGCTGCATCTGATGCAGCAATGTACTCCGCCTCTGTGGTCGAGTCAGCAGTGGTATTTTGCTTGGAACTCTTCCAACACACTGCTCCTCCATTCAAGGTGTACACATATCCTGAATTCGACTTGCTATCATCGACATCAGATTGAAAACTTGAGTTAGTGTAGCCTTCAACCTTAAGGCTATTACCTCCATATACTAGTAAAAGATCCTTAGTCCTTCTCAAGTACTTAAGGATATACTTTACTGCTTTCCAGTGCTCCAAGCCTCGATCCGCCTGATACCTGCTCGTGATACTCAGAGCATGCGCTATATCAGGCCTAGTACATAGCATGACATACATGATAGACCCTATTGCTGAGGCATAAGGTATCATATCCATGTTCGCCCTTTCTTCTGGAGTCTTTGGGGATATACTCATAGAAAGCGATATCCCATGTCTCATCGGTATGAGACCTCTCTTGGAATTTTCCATGCCAAACCTTTTGACAATGGTTTCTATGTACCTGGATTGGGACAAGCCAAGCATCCTCTTGGATCTATCTCTATAGATTCTAATCCCCAAAATATAGGATGCTTCCCCTAAGTTCTTCATGGAGAAGTGTCTAGATAACCAAGCCTTTACTGTGGATAGCATTCCTACGTCATTCCTAATGATCAGGATGTCATCCACATATAACACCAAAAAGGTGATAGTGCTCCCACTTACCTTTCTGTATACATAAGGCTCATCTTCGTTCTTAACGAAGTCAAAAGATCTGATTGCCTCATCAATCTTATGTTCCAACTTCGGGAAGCTTGCTTTAATCCATAAATGGATCTAAGGAACCTATACACCTTATTTGGACAGTTCTTGGACACGTATCCCTCAGGTTGCATCATATACACCTCCTCCTCGAGGTTCCCATTGAGGAATGTGGTTTTCACATCCATCTGCTAGATCTCATAATCATAGTGTGCTGCAATAGCCAATAGAATTCTGATGGATTTTAGCATTGCTACGGGTGAGAAGGTTTCGAAATAGTCAACACCTTGCCTTTGACGATACCCCTTAGCCACTAGCCTTACTTTATAGGTCTCTACATTTCCATCTACTCCGATCTTTTTCTTAAAGATCCACTTGCAACCGATTGATACAATACCTTCGGGCACATCAACTAGGTTCCAAACCTTATTGGAGTACATAGAATCCATCTCAGAATTCATGGCTTCTTGTCACTTCCCGGAGTCTATACTCATAATAGCCTCCTCGTAGGTCTGAGAATCAATATCCTCTGCATCCTCTCCTCTAATATGTCCCACATATCTCTCAGGAGGATGAGATACTCTATCAGATCTGCGTAAAGTTGAAACTTGTGTATTAGGTACCTGAACAGACTCGGGATGTAGAGTGGTGCTTGAGTTTGGTTCTCCAACCTCGCTCAATTCTATCATTCTCCCACTATCACCACCAAGAATGTGTTCCTTCTCAAGGAACACTGCTCTCTTAGTTACAAAGACCTTTTGGTCCTCGAGATGATAGAAATAATACCCACAAGTTTCCTTGGGGTATCCCACAAATTTGCATCGCTCTTTCCTAGATTCTAACTTATCGGGGTTGTGTCTTTTAACATTTGCAAGACAGCCCAAAATCTTAACAACCTTAAGATCAGGCTTCTTCCCTTTCCATATCTCATATGGTGTACACAATGTTGGGAAATCCTTGGGGGCGACATCATATGCGCAGCGGAAGAACAAGAAAAATAAAATCCCCGATTCCCAAAGATATGTTTGTCGTCGTGCGAAGATTGGTACGCAAAATATCGGCGAAATATGAAACTGCGTATAGAGTAGATTGTGTTACCTAGGGAGATCGTATATCCCTGTTTCCTTGCAGATCCTTAGGAGAGGGTGAAGGAGGTCAAGCGTCCTCCTCTCTGGCGGTGATTCACACAGCAGGGTTGCGACGACGCTCCTCAAAACTCCAGACCTACTCCAGCGTAGAGATGGAGAGGAGAATAGGAAAAGGCAAACAAAAGCTCTCTAGCCCATGAGGCTCTGAATCCCTCCTATTTATAGAGGTCCCCTATCAAACCCAAATAGGTCCTCCCCTAGTGGGTATTGGAACTGCATCCAATAAGACAAGGGCTCCGTCGGATATCTCATATCCGAACCTTTATTCATCGCAATGCCTACCATATGTGTGTGACCCTCTAGGCCCAATATCGAGCTAGCCGTGAGTCATACATGTCAGAACTCCTTCTCTTTCGGTGAATTATTATCTCACGTAATAATTCACTCGACTCATCATCGACTGGACGTACTAGGCCACTACAGCGTAGTCCCCGAACGATCTGGGGGAATCAAACCATTGGACTGTGCGTCTCGATTCACCAATGTACCTATAGTCCTCATCCATCTAATATACCAGAGGACCAGTATATCGAGCATGGTGTTGTCAAACCCACACGGTTTCTACCGAAGTCTCGCTCTAATTAGATTTTTTGGGAGAACTCTTTTCTCTCAACCCGAGCGACCCGGCCCGGAGATTTTATGCGAGCAAGAACACATGGGATATTCCTCTCATGGCCAGAGAGTGGATGATCCTCTATCGACACTCAATAGCTCTCGTAAAGGTCGACTACCACTCCCAATGACCAACTGTACTAGATGGGACAGCCCAAACCTATAAGTTCGGTATCAAAGAGTGGAGCACTCATACACGACATCCTTGGTGTCTCAAGTCTAAGGACCGAGATACACCACTAGGACTACGGAATCGCTATCGACAATAAGGCATCATCAACCATCCAACATTCGTAATCAATCAATAAGTGAACTCTTTCTCCAATGAGCACTGTGATTTGTATCCCTAGTGTCCTTACATAGCAGCTATGAGACCGTTTGCATCCATCATATGAGCGGTATACAAAGACACACCCTATCTATCAGGTTATCACGATATCCCTCTTGAGTAACCTATGACCGGGATTATTTAGTATATGTGTTTAAAGGTGAATCGATCTCACTATCGTGATCTCATCACGATCCGATTCCCATTGCATAAATCCAAGGACATCACAATATGTGTATGCATTTATATAAAATGATATATGCCAAAATATAATAAGCAAAAAGACTCTATATTAAGTCACACGTGCCATCACTCACGTGATTGGCTTGCTGGACACTTATGACTAGCAATCTACCACTTAACCTAAAGCCAATCAACTATGTGTCTGATCCCCATCAGACCCCTGTGACGCTCAAAACAAATATGAGACAACGACTTTGTTAGTGGATCTGCAATGTTATCTTCGGATGAAACTCTTTCCACTACTACATCTTCTTGGGTCACGATCTCTCTGATAAGGTGGAACCTCCTCAGAACATGCTTAGATTTCTGATAAGACCTAGGTTCCTTTGCTTAAGCAATCGCCCCGTTGTTGTCGCAATATAGGGAGATCGGCTCTTCGCTACCCGGCACGACTCCCAAATCTGTGATGAACTTCTTCACCTAAACTCCCTCCTTTGCTGCATCTGATGCAGCAATGTACTCCGCCTCTGTGGTCGAGTCAGTAGTGGTGTCTTGCTTGGAACTCTTCCAGCACACTGCTCCTCCATTCAAGATGTACACATACTCTGAATTCAACTTGCTATTATCGACATCAGACTGAAAACTTGAGTGTCGCATTCAACATTAAGGCTATTACCTCCATATACATGTAAAAGATCCTTAGTCCTTCTCAAGTACTTAAAGATACACTTTATTGCTCTCCAGTGCTCTAAGCCTGGATTGGCCTGATACCTGCTCGTGACACTCAGAGCATGCGCTATATCAGGCTTAGTACATAGCATGACATACATGATAGACCCTATTGCTGAGGCATAAGGTATCATATCCATGTTCGCCCTTTCTTCTGGAGTCTTTGGGGACATACTCGTAGAAAGCGATATCCCATGTCTCATCGGTATGAGACCTCTCTTGGAATTTTCAATGCCAAACCTTTTGATAATGATTTCTATGTACCTGGACTGGGACAAGCCAAGCATCCTCTTGGATCTATCTCTATAGATTTTAATCCCCAAAATATAGGATGCTTCCCCTAAGTTCTTCATGGAGAAGTGTCTAGATAACCAAGCCTTTACTGTGGATAGCATTCCTACGTCATTCCCAATGATCAGGATGTCATCCACATATAACACCAAAAAGGTGATAGCGCTCCCACTTATCTTTCTGTATACACAAGGCTCATCTTCGTTCTTAACGAAGTCATAAGATCTGATTGCCTCATCAAATCTTATGTTGCAACTTCGGGAAGCTTGCTTTAATCCATAAATAGATCTAAGCAACCAACACACTTTATCTGGACAGTTCTTGGACACGTATCCCTCAGGTTGCATCATATACACCTCCTCCTCGAGGTTCCCATTGAGGAATGTGGTTTTCACATCCATCTGCCAGATCTCATAATCATAGTGTGCTGCAATAGTCAATAGAATTCTGATGGATTTTAGCATTGCTACGGGTGAGAAGGTTTCGTCATAGTCAACACCTTGCCTTTGACGATACTCCTTAGCCACTAGCCTTGCTTTATAGGTCTCTACCTTTCATCTACTCCGATCTTTTTCTTAAAGATCCACTTGCAACCGATGGTTACAATACCTTCGGGCGCATCAACTAGGTTCCAAATCTTATTGGAGTACATAGAATCCATCTCAGAATTCATGGCTTCTTGCCACTTCCCGGAGTCTATACTCATAATAGCCTCCTCGTAGGTCTGATGATCAATATCCTCTGCATCCTCTCATCTAATATGTCCCACATATCTTTCAGGAGGATGGGATACTCTATCAGATCTGCGTAAAGTTGAAACTTGTGTATTAGGTACCTGAACAGACTCGGGCTGTAGAGTGGTGCTTAAGCTTGGTTCTCCAACCTCGCTCAATTCTATCATTCTCCCACTATCTTCACTAAGAATGTGTTCATTCTCAAGGAACACTGCTCTCTTAGCTACAAGGACCTTTTGGTCCTCGAGATGATAGAAATAATACCCATAAGTTTCCTTGGGGTATCCCACAAATTTGCATTGCTCTGTCCTTGATTTTAACTTATCGGGGTTGTGTCTTTTAACATTTGCAAGGCAGCCCCAAATCTTAACAAACTTAAGATCAGACTTCTTCCCTTTCCATATCTCATATGGTGTAGACACTACCGACTTAGTTGGAACTCTGTTCAGAAGGTAAGCTGCGGTTTTTAGGGCATATCCCCAGAATGAGATGGGTAGGTTAGCGAAACTCATCATGGACCGTACCATATCTAATAATGTATGATTTCTCCTTTCAGAGATACCATTGAGCTGAGATGTATAAGGAGGTGTCCATTGGGATAATATCCCATGACCCTTGAGGAACTAAGTGAACTCTGTACTTAAGTACTCACCTCCTCGATCTGATCGAAGAGTTTTGATACTCTTTCCAGTCTGATTTTCCACATCATTCTTATACTCTCTGAATTTATCAAAAGCCTCGGACTTGTACTTCATTAAGTACACATATCCATACCTTGATAAATCATCAGTAAATGTAATGAAGTAGGAGTAACCTCCAATGGCATGAGTTGACATGGGTCCACATAATCACTATGTATGAGTTCCAATAACTAAGTGGCTCTCTCTTTAGTTCCACTAAATGGAGAGTTGGTCAGTTTTCCACGAATGCAAAGCTCACAAGTTGCATATGACACTTAGTCGAATGGATCTAGATATCCATCATTTAGCAACTTTTGAATCATTCTTTCATGGATGTGACCTAGCCTACAATGCCACAGGTATGCACTGTTCAACTCATCTCGTTTCCTTTTGGACACATTTACATTCATGATATATGGAGTGGTGTCTAATATAAATAAACCATTATGCAATATTCCTTTCATAATGATCTTATCATCTAATAATATCGAACAACCATTGTTCTCAAAAACAAATTTATATCCACTAACTGTTAAACATGAAATGGAGATAATGTTTTTGATAATAGAAGGAACAAAATAACATGCATCTAATGCAATAAAAGCTCCACTATGCAGATGTAGGGCGACCTCGTCAACAGCTACTACAGCAACTTTTGCTCCATTACCCATCTTGAGGTTCATCTCGCCTCTCTCTAGTCTCCTAGGCCTTGCCAGAACCTGCAACGAATTGCATATATCATAAGCACTACCAGTATCCAATACCCATATGTTATTATAAGAGTCTGACAAATGGAGACTGATCATAAATGTACCTGAAGCTTCATCAAGCTTTTGTTTCGCCCTTTCTGCAAGATACTCTTTGCAGTTTCTTTTCCAGTGCCCATCTTTACCACAATGGAAGCACTGGCCTTTGTCCTTTGCTGGGTCTTTCTTAGCAACCTTTTCTTTACCTGGTTTGACCTTGCCCTTTCCCTTCTTAAGGGACCTTTCTACTTTCCTTTTCCTTTTGGTCTCACCAGTGTAGAGAACTGGCTTCTCTTTCTTAATAATACTCTCTGTCTCCCTCAACATATTGAGAAGCTCTGGGAGAGTCACTTCAAACTTGTTTATATTAAAATTCATTATGAACTGTGAAAAGGAATCTGGTAGGGACTGAAGCACAATGTTCACACACAAGTTATCCTCTACGACCATTCCTAGACCTGTGAGTTTCTCTATCTACTCAATCATCTTTAGGACATGGTTCTGAACCGGTGTCCCCTTAGTCATCCTAGCGCGGAAGAGGCTCTTAGATATCTCATATCGCTGAGTCCTTCCTTGTTCCTCAAACAATTTGCGGACATGTAGGAGAATGGATCTAGCATCCATCTTTTCATGTTGTCTATGTAACTCAGGAGTCATAGAGCCCAACATATAGCACTAAGCAAGAGTGGAGTCATCAATGTACTTCACGTAGCGAGCGATCTCATCCTCGTTTGCCCCTTCTTCGGGCGCATGCATCACTGTATCAAGGACGTACACGATTTTCTCCGCTGTGAGAACAATTCTCAAGTTACAGAGCCAATCCATATAATTTGGACCAGTGAGGCTGTTGACATCAAGTATGCCACGTAAGGGATTTGAAAGCAACATTTTCTGAAAATAAAGATGCAGCAGAAATGAATAACATGCAGATTTTGCAAGAAATAAACTATCAAGATATGGACTTCTATCTTAATATGCTCCCACTATTTTACTAACGAGTCACGCCACACCCTCAGCACGTGAAACGGAAGTCTCCGGCAGACTTCTAGTGGGGATCAGGATCCAATCAGCGTCTTAGTGTAACCTCGAGGGACTCGACCAATCACACTAAGCCTAAAAGGTAGGCAACTCTTGTCGATAACAACTCCTTGTGATTCTCGTCCTGTTCGGCCTCCGAATCACCATGGCCTCGAGGGACTCGACCAACCATGATGCTCGGTTAAGTCAACACATTCGTTACAAGATGAGTCTGATTTGATGATATACACTCAAGGGACTCGACCAAGTATACCATGCCCTTTGGTCACCGGTGACATCTCTATGTCGTAAGCTAGATAGCGAATCGCGATATAGGTGAGTCTCGAGGGACTCGACCAACTCAACCTACACCGGGAATCGATTCATACTTATAACGATGGAAGGCCACGTGGGTCAATCTAATTGCCTCACGTTTACCGACTTAATATTATCGAGAGATGTTTCTATAATTTGGTCTCCTAATATGACATGTCACACATATTCATATTTAATATATATCTACATCGCATGCAAATATATATACATATCTAGTATGTGTATAAGCAATTACACCATATGATCATGGAACACAATCTAATATGATTAGGCACGAGCCAGTAGGCCTAATCACTCACATAAAGATTTATGTGTGCAACGGTGCATCTCCATGCCCTGTGATCGTCCATTTCGTCCTTGTCGGTTCCGTCGACATTTTGATGCATCTTTATGCATCACGATCGTCCGTCTCGTGGGTCCCGCTATTGCATCCACGCTCCCGCTGTGCCTCCTCATGTGATTACAACTTAATTATAGGCACGCAGGCCCGACAATAAACGAGAAATATAATAGAGGTTCGTAGACCTCAATAATAATAATCACAGGTACAGACATCACACGGTCCATGATCATCCGTCCACACATCATACATCATATGTATAAATAATCATCATCATGTAGGACTACTAGATAATAATAATAATAAATAATAATCAACTAAACCTTTTAATTAATTAATATTTTCTGAATTCAGGGACATTATAGGGAATTTCTGAATTCATATGGGTATTTTCGTAATTTGTACAAAAGACAAAAACTGGAATTTCTCAAATTCCGAGGGGCAAAATTGTTTTTTGCCCAGAAAACTCTAATGTCCTTTCCCCTTTTAGCTACTGCCACCACCGCCACCCTATCGGTGGACCTATCTTGATGGGGCGAGGAACGCTTGCCCTCGCGTCTGCGCGACAGCCCGGGTAACGCCGCTGCCCATTTGGTGGGCGCCCCTTCGGCGCCGCCGCTCCGCAAGCAGTCTTTGTCGCGTCGAGGCGATCGCCCCTTGGGGGTTTCGCCCATGAGAACATCGGCGGCGGCGGGCTGTGGCCCTCTGCTTATCTACCCGATGGTACGCGACCCGCCGACAAAGAAGCAAACTGCTGCAAAGCAGGCCCCGGCTGGCTGCAGCAGACGCAGCCCCCAATGTTGCCCGGGCCGGTACGTTGCGTAATACCGCACGCAGATCGAGGGCAACAATTTGTTCTTGCCCTTATTTTTGCGTCAACAATTTTGATGTCAAAATTCTTCTAAACACAACACACGAAGTTCAAAACCAATCATTCGCAGACGAACAACCTAGCTCGATACCAGCATTTGGGAATGTTAGGATCAAGAGCACTAAGAGGGGTGAATTAGTGCGGCGGAAAACTTTTGCGATTAAAAACGAAACTGCGTTGAACGATAAAAAACGATTTTTGTTTAAAAGCCGATTCTAAGATTACTTTAACTTAAGATCAAGCAAGATGATGTTAAAGTCAATCTATGAAGGCAGTTTGCGATTATGATGAAAACCGAGAATATAGCGGAAGGCGAAATACGACGTTAGATGCGAAGAAACCGATTTACGTCTAAATGCTGATTAAGTAAATCACTTGATTAGGCGAGATCTTTGTTTAAGCAAGGGTATAAAAGCAGTTTGCAGTTATGGTAAAAATCAAAACGTAAACGTAATCTCGAAATATGATGATCGCATCAAAAAAAGCAGATTTATGTCTAAACGCTGATTCGGAAAGTGCAAAGCTTGAAACCCGATCGTATATCGCGCAGAAAAGCAGTAAGCTTCAGAGGAGGTTTGCAGTAAATATAATATGCTCAAAGTAAATGCAAACGGAGATTTAGAGTGGTTGGTCAATCTTGACCTACTCCACTTTTGGCTTCCTCCACCGACGAGGTCACCGGCGTCAACTAGAGGCCTTCCTTCAATAGGCTGAAGGCCAACCACCTTTTTAGTTTCACTCCTTTTGGCGGGCTTAGAGACAACCCCAGAAATTTTTTTCTCCTCTCTTTACAACTCAAAACTTTGAAGAACAGAGGGAGGAGAATTTTTGGCCATTACAACAATTTTGAGCTCTAAGAATCACAGAAAGAGATCATGATTTGAGTGTAAGTTCGTTCTTTCGATCTTGAATGGGTGGGGTATTTATAGGCCCCAACCCAGTTCAAATTTGGAGCTCAAAACTGTCAATTCCGTAATTCGGGATCGGCGGTTGCACCTCTGGACTGGGCGATTGCACCGCCTGGCAGAGCTTCAAGGCGAGCCTCCTGGCGGTGCCACCTGTCAGGGCGGTTGCACCTCTCGCCAGAGCTCGAAGATCGAGCTCAAGCGGTTGCACCTCCGATCAGGCGGCGGTTGACGCCGCCGAGCTCAAGGCGAGCTCAGGCGACGCTACCTCCTGTCAGGGGCGGTTACACCTCTCTGCCAGAGCTCGAAGATCGAGCTCAGGCGGTTGCACCTCCTGATTGGGGCGGTTGCACCGCCTGCCAGAGCTCGAAGACTAAGCTCAGGCGGTGCTACCTCCTATCAGGGGAGGTTGTACCGCCTAGTCTCGCTCGGAGACTGAGCCCAGGCAGTGCTACCTCTTGGCTGGGGCGGTTGCACCACCTAGTCTCCCTGGGAGACTTAGCCCAGGCGGTGCTACCTCTTGGCTTGGGCGGTTGCACCTCCCACAGCAATCAGGGTCCGAATGGGTAGATCCATTCGGCCCAATTTGGGTTTTTCAGGGGCCCAATTGCCCCAAGATTAAGCTGATGGGATCACCTCCCATTTCCAACTTAATCATTGTGCTAACTACGATAAATCCTAAGACAATTTCTGCAGCTTGCTCCGGTGCGTCAATCGCTTCTTCCGGCGAGTTTCCGACGAACTTCCGTCGATCATCCAATGAACCCTCGGTGATGCTCCTGCGGACTTCCGGCAAACTCCTGGACTTACGACCATCCACTTGGCGAGTTCCGACGAGCTTCTTTTGGCAAGCTTATGGACTTCTCGGATTTGTTCCCGCAGAACCTCCGACGACTGTCTGAACTTCCGTCGAACTCTCGAACTCCCAACGTGATCATTGTCTTGACTTCGGCGCAACTCCTACTGCATGTCTAACTTTCATCGTAGTTAATCCTGCACACTTATCTCAACACATAGATTAGACAACAAATGACAATTGACTTCATCATCAAAATCCGAGATTCAATAATCTCTCCTTTTTTGATGATGACAATCAATTGATAATGGAGTTAACCTTAACTCCCCCTGTCTATATGCCATACTTGAGATAAGTCATTCTTGAATTCAAGACCTAAGAATTCAAGCGACATATTGATAAGTTAAATCATTTGAACTTATCAATACTCCCATCATGATTCTCATCATGATGTATCTCTTTGAAGATGATGTCAAGGCTTGACATTCATTTTCAGATTTTACATTACAAGTTTGAATAATGGTAATAGTAACAATTCATCATATTGTAAGATATCAACATGTAAAGTTGTGAAGTAAGATTTTGATATCATTACATGATGTACACATTTCAAATATTTTAGCAAGTGTTGCATTTCTTCACATGGTAAGATATCAACTCAAGGCATAATGCAAATTATAGCATCTGTTCATATATCTCTTGGTGATGCAAGCATGGCATAATCATAGCATCAGTGTTTATAGCATCAATTCATATATTTCTCCCCTTTTGTCATCAACAAAAAGCATGATAGTTGTGATATCAGGAAAATAATATAAGCAAGTTATCAAAGCATATAAAGGAAGGCATGATATGTAGATTGCTTTGAATACTTCTTCCTTCTTTTTTTTTATTGTTATAATCCTTTGTGCATGAAGGAGGAAAGTCATTTGTGATTCCAGCTATTTGTGAGTTTACTTTGAGTCAAGATGTGTTTGAAACAACTTTTTGCAAGTAAAAATACTATCATCCATATTTCAAGATGGAATTCATAAGCAGGAATCATTTCATCAAATCCATTTCAGAAAAAAAATATTTTTCATAAGAGTGTATGAGAAAATTTGATTTTTAGCATTCCAACTATTAAGTGAATCTGAAAATGAGATGCATTCGGACAAGACTATGCTACAGTTTTTCAAATACAATCATGAAGACAAAATATTTCAACACATGTTATGTAATGGCAATCAGTGATTTGATCATTCAATAAAGTCCGAAAAATAATTTTAACTAGTTTATCTATTCGGACACATCAACATTCCTAATTCTCTTCTTATGAAATCAAATTGTTCTTCACTTATAGGTTTTGTAAAAATGTCAGCTAGTTGATGTTTAGTATCAATGGCAATGACTTATCAACTATATTGGTATATCACTTTTTCAGCCTATATTTATCATGGAAATCAAAGCACAAGGTTTACAAAACTTTTAGTTTCAATATAAAATCCGAGATAACCATTTAGTTTATATTTACCACAAGGCACAAGGCATATATTTACCATGATAGATGTTTACAACTCTACATATGCTCAAAATATATCAGGTAACCATATCAAGGATCAAGGCAAAGTACATCATGGTGAGTAACATAAGGAGTTTTCAATAACAACAGATGATTGTGTTCATACAAGCTCATTAATGAGGTGAAAAATTAAAGTGCCTAAACAAGGAGTCAAATTGATGATGAATTTGCTACAGCTCAGATAGGATTTGATCTTGTCGTTGTTCAAGTCGTTCTTGTCTTTGTTCGAATCGGTCCATCCGAATCCCAATATCTTCGACAGATGATGTATGAGTTTGCTCAAATGGATGTGTTTCCTCAAAGGAATAGATCGGAGGAGATTGGGTACCCCTAAATACTGGTGTTTCCGGTTCTGGTTCAGGTTAAGGGGGATCAGTTCTTCTTGGCATTCTAACCCAGTTACCGTTTCTATAAAAACATCTTAATCGGTGAAGTAGATTTTTATTTATTATGCTAAATCTATCTATTTTTATTACTTCTTCTTCCGGTGGTATTAGAATATCGTAGGCTTTCATTATTCTAGTGATTATACCACCATATGGGAGCATCATGTCTTTCTTATATAGTTCTAACATGTTTTGTTGGATAAGATAACCAAGATAGATGTCATGTCCTTTCATGATCAAATACATAGTTCCTAATTCTAATTGACTTACTTCATCATTATGGTATTGTTTAGGGAGAATGATGCTAGTTAGGATATGATGAAGTACTTTAGTGTTTAGAGGCAGTAGATGTTCACAACTTTTAGGAACAAATGCTAAGTTGGGATTGGCAAAAATTGTTCCTAAGGCTTCAACATATGTTGTTCCAATAGTTTCATCATCCCATGATCCTCTAAAGTAAAGTCCTCTACTTTTCATGGGAATGCCTATCATGTCACAAATGAATCTATCTGTAATTGAGATGTGTTGTCCTAAAAGATAGGTGGACATTCTTTCTTCTTCATCAATTTGTATGTTGTTGTAAAACAATCTAACAAGTCTTGGATAGATGGGTTCGTTAATTTGCAAGATTGGAAGTAGATCTAAGTTTGCAAACCATTGGATTGTCTCTAAGTCTCTTAGTTTATTTAAATCTACGTATTTTCCCTTATTGACACTCCTAAGTTCGAAATAGGAAAATTTTTCAGCATGGTATTTTGAATCGAAAAGGGTGAGATCAAAATCTTCTACTAATCTCCTCTTTCCTTTGTCCCTTGAGGATCTTCTAGATCCCATAACTACTGCTGTTTAGAAGAATAGTGATGAGTAAGAGTAAATGAAAAAAAACAGAGTTTAAGGGCTTCTTAGAGAGTACCTTAGTGAGATCTTCAAGAGAGGGAAGGATTGTTGACGTTTTGCTTCGAAATGAGGGGTATTTGGGATGCTAAGAGGGGTGAAATGGGGATGGAGGAGGCTTGGAAGAGTAGAGGAGGGAAGGGAGTGAGTTGGGGTCGGTTTCACTGCCGGCCCTAGCTTGGGTTAAAAAGGGCAGAGTTGTGGGCGGTTAAACCTCTGGCTGGAGCGGTGCAACCGCTTGTAACACGTGACAGTTGGAGGTGCTACCTCCAGCTGGGGCAGTGCCACCGCTTGCAGGCGGTGAGCACTTGTTCTTATCAGTGTGATCTGATCTGAGAGTTTTTTTGTCTTGAGAAGAATTTTCATTTAGAGCAATCAACTTTACTTACGTAATTACGTAAGAGTTTTCATTTTAAGGCAAGGACTTTTGTACGATCAAGATAGATCTTTTAACGTGCATACTCTCAATGTCGTACACATGTTTGTGATAGTTTGTTCAAGTTGGTAAGCCTTGCAAGTTCATGACAGACTTAGTTACTTCATGATACAGAGTTGGATTCGAAGGTTATGAACGGATGAAATTGATGGGTTCGAAAATCCAGAGGATATGTGAATTTGGGAATCATACGTTTCTAATTCTGAAAAGTCAAATAAGGTTGTATATAAATCGCATTTGTGATTTTAAATTTATAATCTCCATCTGTTATTTAGGCTAGAGAGCATTGCGAGTTCCTTTTTGGATCTTGGGTCATGACTATTGAGAATCAAGGAGCAGAATATTATTCTTGCTCCAGCTTAAAATTTTTTTTTTTTAATATTTTTACAGGAAAGGATGATTTTTAGGTACCCATTTGCTTTTGAGTGCCTCACAAATAGATCTACATTGTCTATCATGTTGCATAGAATTTATCATGGTTCCTTTAGGAACCCAGATCAATTTGTTTGGACTAATTTTCTTGAATGGACAATAATGCGTCTTGTGTCCAAATTTACAACAAAAGTTGCATTTGTTTTGATGTCGAAGATGTAAGATGGGGCCTTTTATGAAGGTGGTTGGATTTTGGTGAGGACTTCTCACAAATCCAATTCCACTTCTTTTGGGAACGTGACCCTTGTTTATAAGGATCATGTTTAATGACTTGCTACCAACCTCGAATTTCTTCAAGGTGTCCTTAAGTAGCAAGTTTTCCTTTTGGAGAGTTTCTAGATCATGGCATTTTATGCATGAGCTTAAACTATCATGATGTTCAGCTTTTAACTTATCGAAATTACAAATAAGACTATCTCTTTTTTAGCAATTTGTATTTTCTACTAATTGTCTTACATTCATCAAATAATTCATGGAAAGCATTTAATAATTCATGATAAGGTAAATCTGCATCAATTAAATTTGTTACCTCATCTCCGATGGCCATTAAGGCGTAATGAGCAACTTGCTCGGTGTTGGACTCATCTTCTTCGGATGCGCTCGAATCATCCCATGTTGCTTTGAGCGCCTTCTTCTTTGATGTTCTCTTCTTGGCTTGGAGACAATCACTCTTGTAGTGTCCCGGCTTTTTGCACTCATAGCAAATAACTTGGTCCTTCTTGGGTTCAAGTTTATTTTTTGCGTCATTCTTAAACTTGTTTCTTTTAAAGAATTTTTTAAATTTTCTTGTTAGAAGTGCCAAGTCATCATCACAGTTCTCATCACTTGAGTTTTCTCTCAAATGGCCTTCTGAAGTTTTAAGTGTCATATCCTTCCTGTTCTTTGGAAGGATGTCTTCTTGCTCTTCATGAGCTTTACAAGTCATCTCGTAGGTCATTAATGACCCGATTAGTTCTTCAAGAGGGAAGTTGCGTAGATCTTTTGCCTCTTGAATAGTAGTGACTTTATGATCCCAACTCTTAGGAAGGGATCTTAGAATCTTATTTACGGGCTCAAAATCCGAAAAACTTTTTCCGAGTCCTTTTAGACCATTGACGACATCCGTGAAACGGGTAAACATGTCGCCAATGGTTTCACTCGGTTTCATCCGGAAAAGTTCAAAAGAATGTAACAGAAGATTGATTTTTGACTCTTTCACTCTACTTGTGCCTTCGTGAGTCACTTCGAGTGTGTGCCAAATATCAAATGTGGTTTCACAAGTTGAAACACGGTTAAAACTCGTTTTTATCAAGTGCACAAAATAAGGCATTCATAGCCTTTGCATTAAGAGCGAAAGCCTTCTTCTCCAATTCATTCCAATCGATCATTGAAGAGAAGACTTGAAAAATCCGTTTTCGACAAGATTCCAAAGTTCAAAATCCATAGAAATAAGAAAGATCCTCATTCGGGTCTTCCAATGGGTGTAGTCCAGTCCCACTTGAACATGGGTGGACGTGTAATAGAATGGCCCTCTTGGTTTCGGCGTATGCCATCTCTTGGGTTTTAACCGTTAGAGAGTTAACCCACTCGATACCAATTGTTAGGATCAAGAGCACTAAGAGGGGGGGAGGAATTAGTGCGCAGAAAACTTTCGCGATTAAAACGAAAACTGCGTTCGAACGATAAAAAAACGATTTCTGTTTGAAAGCCGATTCTAAGATTACTTTAACTTAAGATCAAGCAAGATGATGTTAAAGTCAATCTATGAAGGCAGTTTGCAGTTATGATGAAAAACAGAATATAAGCGCAAACTGAAATACGACGTTCGTACGAAGAAACTGATTTACGTCTAAATGCTGATTTGTAAATCACTTGATTAGGCGAGATGCTGTTTAAGCAAGGGTATAAAGGTAGTTTGCAGTTATGGTAAAAATCAAAACGTAAACGTAATATGAAATATGATGATCGTACGAAAAAGCAGATTTTCGTCTAAACGCTAATTCGGAAAGTGCAAAGCTTGAAACCCGATCGTATATGCGTAGAAAGCAGTAAGCTTCAGAGGAGGTTTGCGGTAAAGATAATATGCTCAAAGTAAATGCAAACCGAGATTTAGAGTGGTTCGGTCAATCTTGACCTACTCCACTTTTGGCTTCCTCCACCGACGAGGTCACCGACATCAACTAGAGGCCTTCCTTCAATAGGCGAAGGCCAACCACCCTTTTACAATTTCACTCCTTTTGACGGGCTTAGGAGACAACCCTTACAGAAATTTTCTCTCATCTCTTTACAACTTAAAACTTTGAAGAACAGAGGGAGGAGAACTTTTGGCCTTTACAACAATTTTGAGCTCTAAGAATCACAGAAAGAGATCAAGATTTCGAGTGTATGTTATGTTGATTCAGTGCTGAATGGGTGGGGTATTTATAGGCCCCAACCCAGTTCAAATTTGGAGCTCAAAACTGTCAATTCCCGGAATTCCGGAATCAGGCGGTTGCACCTCCAGACTGGGGCGATTGCAATGCCTGGCAGAGCTCGAAGACTGAGCCTCTGGGCGATGCCACCTCTGTCAGGGGCGGTTGCACCTCTCTGCCAGAGCTCGAAGACCGAGCTCAGGCGGTTGCACCTGCTGACTGGGGCGGTTGCACCGCTTGCCAGAGCTCGAAGACCGAGCTCAGGCGGTGCTACCTCCTGTCAGGGGAGGTTGCACCGCCCAATCTCGCTCGGAGACTGAGCCCAGGCGGTGCTACCTCCTGGGTGGGGCGGTTGCACCGCCCAGTCGCCCTGGGAGACTTATCCCAGGCGGTGCTACCTCTTGGCTTGGGCGGTTGCACCTCCCACAACAATCAGGGTCCGAATAGGTAGATCCATTCGGCCCAATTTGGGTTTTTCAGGGGCCCAATTGCCCCAAGATTAAGCTAATGGGATCACTTCCCATTTCCAACTTAATCATTGTGCTAACTATGATAAATCCTAAGACAATTTCTGCAGCTTACTCCGGTGCGTCAATCGCTTCTTCCGGCGAGTTTCCGACGAACTTCCGTCGATCATCCGTTGAACCCTCGGTGATGCTCCTGTGGACTTTCGGCAAACTCCTGGACTTGCGACGATCCACTTGGCGAGTTCCGACGAGCTTCTTTTGGCAAGCATATGGACTTCTCGGATTTGTTCCCGCAGAACCTCCGACGACTCTCCGAACTTCCGTCGAACTCTCGAACTCCCAACGTGATCATTGTCTTCACTCCGGCGCAACACCTGCTGCATGTCTAACTTTCATCATAGTTAATCCTTGGGGGCGACATCATATGCGCAGCGGAAGAACAAGAAAAACAAAATCCCCGATTCCCAAAGAGATGTTCATTGTCGTGCGAAGATTGGTACGCAAAAATCCGCGAAACATGAAACTGCGTATAGAGTATATTGTGTTACCTAGGGAGATTGTATATCCCTGTTTCCTTGCAGATCCTTAAGAGAGGGTGAAGGAGGTCAAGCGTCCTCCTCTCTAGCGGTGATCCACACAGCAGGGTTGCGACGACGCTCCTCAAAACTCCAAACCTACTCTGAGGTGGAGATGGAGAGGAGTATAGGAAAAGGCAAACAAAGGCTCTCTAGCCCATGGGGCTCTGAATCCCTCCTATTTATAGAGGTCCCCTGTCAAACCCTAATGGATCCTCCCCTAGTGGGTATTGGATCTGCATCCAATAAGACAAGGGCTCTGTCGGATATCTCATATCCGAACCTCTATTTATCGCAATGCCTACCATATGTGTGTAACCCTCTAGGCCCAATATCGAGTGGCCGTGAGTCATACCGCCGGAACTCCTTCTAACTTCGGTGGAATTATTATCTCTGTAATAATTCACTCGACTCATCGACTACGGACGTACTAGGCCACTACGCCAGTAGTCCCCGGACAATACACAAGTGAATCCAATCCATTGGATCTGTCATGCGTCCTCGCCACCATGTACCTATAGTCCCTCATCCATCTAATATACCAGAGACCATATATCGAGCATGGTGTTGTCGGACCCACGGTTTCTACTCGAAGTCTCGCTCTAATCGGAGTCTCCGGGAGAACTCTTTTTCTCTCTCCCGAATGACCTGGGGCCAGGGATTTGTGCGAGCAAGAACACATGGGATATTCCTCTCATGCCAGAGTGAATGATCCTCTATCGACACTCAATAGCCCTCTCGAAGATCGACTACCACTCCCAATGACCATCTGTACTAGATCTGGGACAACCAAACCTATATGTCTGGTATCAAAGAGTTGAGCACTCATACAGGACATCCTTGGTGTCTCAAGTCTAAGGACCAGATACACCACTAGAACTACGGAATCGCTGTCTGACAATAAGGCATCATCAACCATCCAGCATTCCGTAAGCGGATCAATCAGTGAACTCATTCTCCAATGAGCACCTGTACTGTATCCCTAGTGTCCCTACACAAGCAGCTATGAGACCAGCTGCATCCATTATATGGACGGGTATACAGTACACAAGTCTGTCCAGTTATCACGATATCCCTCTCGAGTTACCTATGACCGGGATTATTTAGGATATATGTTTAAAGGTGAATCGATCTCACTATCATGATCTCATCACGATCCGATTCCCATTGCATAAATCCAAGGACATCACAATATATGTATGCATTTATGCAATAGTTATAAAGTGATATATGCCAAAATATAATAAGACAAAGATTCTATATTAAGTCACACGTGCCATCACTCACGTGATTGGCTTGTTGGGCACCTATGACTAGCAGACACTACCGACTTAGTTGGAACTCTGTTCAGAAGGTAAGCTACGGTTTCTAGGGCATATCCCCAGAATGAGATGGGTAGGTTAGCGAAACTCATCATGGACCGTACCATATCTAATAATGTACGATTTCTCCTTTCAGAGACACCTTTGAGCTGAGGTGTATAAGGAGGTGTCCATTGGGATAATATCCCATGGTCCTTGAGGAACTGAGTGAACTCTGTACTTAAGTACTCACCTCCTCGATCTGATCGAAGAGTTTTGATACTCTTTCCAGTCTGGTTTTCCACCTCATTCTTATACTCTCTGAATTTCTCAAAGGCCTCGGACTTGTACTTCATTAAGTACACATATCCATACCTTGAGAAATCATCAGTAAATGTAATGAAGTAGGAGTAACCTCCAATGGCATGAGTTGACATGGGTCCACATACATCACTATGTATGAGTTCCAACAACTCAGTGGCTCTCTCTCCAGTTCCACTAAATGGAGAGTTGGTCAGTTTTCCACGAATGCAAGGCTCACAAGTTGCATATAACACATAGTCGAATGGATTTTGATATCCATCATTTAGCAACTTTTGAATCCTTGTTTCATGGATGTGACCTAGCCTACAATGCCACAGGTATGCACTGTTCAACACATCTCGTTTCCTTTTGGACACATTTACATTCATGATATGTGGAGTGGTGTCTAATATAAATAAACCATTATGCAATGTTCCTTTCATGATGATCTTATCATCTAATAATATCGAACAACCATTGTTCTCAAAAATAAATTTATATCCACTAACTGTTAAACATGAAATGGAGATAATGTTTTTGATAATAGAAAGAACAAAATAACATACATCTAATGCAATAATAGCTCCACTAGGTAGATGTAGGGCGACCTCGCCAACAGCTACTACAACAAATTTTGCTTCATTACCCATCTTGAGGTCCATCTCGCCTCTCTCTAGTCTCCTAGGCCTTGCCAGAACCTACAACGAATTGCATATATGATAAGCACTACCGGTATCCAATACCCATATGTTATCATAAGAGTCTAATAAATGGAGACTGATCATAAATGTACCTGAAGCTTCATCAAGCTTTTGTTTCGCCCTTTCTGCAAGGTACTCTTTGCAGTTTCTTTTCCAGTGCCCATCTTTACCACAGTGGAATCACTGGCCTTTGTCCTTTGCTGGGTCTTTCTTAGCAACCTTTGCTTTACCTGGTTTGACCTTGCCCTTTCCCTTCTTTAGGGACCTTTCTGCTTTCCTTTTCCTTTTGGTCTCACCAGTGTAGAGAACTGGCTTCTCTTTCTTGATAGTACTCTCTGCCTCCCTCAACATATTGAGAAGCTCTGGAAGAGTCACTTCAAGCTTGTTCATATTAAAATTCATTATGAACTGTGAAAAGGAATCTGGTAGGGACTGAAGCACAATGTCCACACACAAGTTATCCTCTAGGACCATTCCTAGACCTATGAGTTTCTCTATCCACTCAATCATTTTTAGGACATGGTTTCTCAACCCGTGTCCCCTCGGTCATCCTAGCGGAAGAGGCTCTTAGATATCTCATATCGCTGAGTCCTTCCCCTGTTCCTCAAATAATTTGAGACATATAGGAGAATGGATCCGGCATCCATTTTTTTCATGTTGTCTCTCAGTAACTCGAGTCATAGAGCCCAACATATAGCATCGAAAGCAAGAGTGGAGTCATCAATGTACTCCACGTGGAAAGTGATCTCATCCTCGCTTGCCTTCTTTTTGGACTTGAGGCATCATCTGTATCAAGGACGCATACCCGATTTTCTCCATTTGTGAGAACAATTCTTAAGATACTGAGCCAATCCGTATAATTTGGAGCAGTGGAGAGGTTGACATAAAGTATGCCACGTAAAGGGATTTGAAAGCGACATTTTTCAAAATAAAGATGCATGCAGAAATGAATAACATCTAGATTTTGCAAGAAATAAACTATCAAGATATGGACTTCTATGTTAATATGCTCCCCACTATTTTACTAACGAAGTCACATAACACCCTCAAAGATTTGAAACGGAAGTCTCCGGCAGACTTCTAGTGGGGATCGAGGATCCAATCAAGATCTTAGTGTAACCTCGAGTGACTCGACCAATCACACTAAGCCTAAAAGGTAGGCAACTCTTGTCGATCACAACTCCTTGTGATTCCCGCCCTGTTCGCCTTTGAATCACCATGGCCTCGAGGGACTCGACCAACCATGATGCTTTCGGTTAAGTCAACACCTTCGTTATAATATGAGTCCGATTTGATGATATACCCGAGGGACTCACCAAGTATACCATGCCCTCAGGTCACCGGTGACACCTCTATGTCAGTAAGCAAGATAGCTTAATCGCGATATAGGTGAGTCTCGAGGGACTCGACCAACTCAACCTACACCGAATCGGTTCCTACTTATAACGATGGAAGGCCACGTGGGTCAATCTAATTGTCTCACGTTTACCGACTTAATATTATCGAGAGATGTTTCTATGATTTGGTCTCCTAATATGACATGTCACACATATACATATTTAATATATATCTACATCGCATGCAAATATATATACATATCTAGTATGTGTATAAGCAATTACACCAGATGATCATGGACCACAACCTAATATGATTAGGCCGAGAGCCAAGAGGGCCTAATCACTCACATCAAGATCTATGTGTGCAATGGTGCATCTCCATGCCCATTGATCGTCCATTTCGCCTTGTTCGGTTCCGTCGACATCTTGATGCATCTTCATGCATCACGATCGTCCGTCTCGTGGGTCCCGCTTATCGCATCCACGCCTCCCGCAAAGGCCTCCTCGCGTGTGATTACAACTTAATCATAGGCACGCTTGAGGCGACAATAAACGAGAAATATAATGGAGGTTCGCAGACATTAATAATAATAATCACAGGTACAGACATCACATGGTCCATGATCATCCGTCCACACATCATACATCACATGTATAAATAATCATCATCATGTAAGACTACTAGATAATAATAATAAAAAATAATAATCAACTAAACCTTTTAATTAATTAATATTTTCTAAAATCAGGGACATTATAGGGAATTTCTGAATTCATAGGGGTATTTTCATAATTTGGACAAAAGAGAGAAATTGGAATTTCTCAAATTCCGAGGGGCAAAATTGTCTTTTGCCCAGAAAACCCTAATGCCCTTTCCCCTTTTCACTGCTCCCACCGCCGCCACCCTACCGGCGTGCTAGTCATAGGTGCCCAGCAAGCCAATCACGTGAGTGATGGCACGTGTGACTTGATACAGAATCTTTTTGCTTATTATATTTTGGCGTATATCACTTTATAACTATTGCATAAATGCATATATATATTGTGATGTCCTTGGATTTGTGCAATGAGAATCGGATCGTGATGAGATCACGATAATGAGATCGATTCACCTTTAAACACATATCCTAAATAATCCCCGGTCATAGGTTACTCGAGAGGGACATCGTGGATAACCGGATAGGCGGTGTGTCAGATACCCGTCCATATGATGGATGCACTGGTCTCATAGCCGCCGTGTAGGGACACTAGGGATAAAGACAGGTGCTCATTAGAGAATGAGTTCATCTGATTGATCCGCTACGGAATCTTTGGATGGTTGATGATGCCTTATTGTCGACAATGATTCCAGAGTCGATGGGTGTATCTCGGTCCTTAGACTTGAGACACCAAGGATGTCCCAGATAAGTGCTCCACTCTTTGATACCGGACTTATAGGTTTGGATGTCCCAGCATCTAGTCTGTACCGGGTCATTGGGAGTGGTAGTCGACCTTACGAGGGCTATTGAGTGTCGATTGAGGATCATCCACTCTACGGCCATGAGAGGAATATCCCATGTGTTCTTGCTTAGACAAATCCTTGGCCAGGGTCATTGGGTTGAGAGAGAAAGAGTTCTCCCGGAGAACCGATTAGAGCGAGACTCGAGTAGAAACCGTATGGGTCCGACAACACCATGCTTTCGATATATCACGGTCTCCGGGATATTAGATGGATGAGGGACTATAGGTACATGGTAACCGAGGACGAGATAGGTCCAATGGATTGGATCCCCAGATCGTTTGGGGACTCTGCGATAGTGGCCTAGCACGTCCAGTAGTCGATGAGTCGAGTGAATTATTACAGAGATAATAATTCATTCGAAAGTTAGAAGAAGGAGTTCGATTGTGTATGACTCACGGCCACTTCGATATTGGGCCTAGAGGGTCACACACATATGGTAGGCATTGCGATGAGTAGAGGTTCGGATATGAGATATCCGGACGGAGCCCTTTGTCTTATTGGATGCAGATCCAATACCCACTAGGGAAGGACCCATTAGGGTTTGACATGGGATCTCTATAAATAGGAGGGATTCACAGCCTCATAGGCTAGAGTCTTTGCTTGCCCTTTCCTATTCTCCTCTCCCCTCCTCCACCTCGAGGCCGGGGAGTTTTGAGGAGGCTCATCGCAACCCCGGCCGTGTGTGGATCACCGCCAGAGAGGAGGACGCCTTGACCTCCTTCACCCTCTCCTAAGGATTTGCAAGGAAACAAGGATATACGATCTCCCTAGGTAACACAATCTCTATACGCCAGTTTTGTGTTTTATGGATTTTTGGCGCATCAATCTTCGCAGACGACGACGAACATCTTTTTGGGAATCGGGATTTTGTTTTCATGTTCTTCCTTCCTGATATGATGTCACCCCCATGATTTCCCAACAAAGGGTATCGAGAGCCAGTTGTTCGGCAAATGATTGGTTTTGAACCGCGTGTGTTGTGTTTAGGAACAATTTTGACGTCAAAATCGCTGACGAAAAGCTTGGCAGAAAGGGCAGCAACAGGTTGTTGTCCTCGACCTGCGGCGCAGCACCGGCACCGGCGGCATGAAGGCTCGCGTCTGCCGTCAGCACGTGACCTTTTTGCAGCAGGTTTGCTGTCGGGCGGGCTAGCAACCCACGCGCAGAGGGCACCCGAGGGCAGCGGGCGCCGCCGAAAGGAAGCGGGCTTGTCAGGCAGGCAGGCGAGGAATTACCGGCCCACCGCTCCATTTAAACCCCCCCCATGTGTGGCGGCGGGATCATGGATAGCACCACCCGCAGGCTTTAACCAGAGGGGGCAGCACCCGCCTTGGCGTTGCCTCCGCAGAATCCGCCCCCCGAGGCGGCGACCTTCGGGGGGCGCCACACTGGCAATGGCATTGCCGTGGGCGTCTTGCGCCCAGTGGGGCGGGGGGCCCTTCGCCCCGAAAGCCGCCATAAAGCAGGGTGGGGCGGCGGCGGCAAAGATCGAAAGGGCATCAAGGTTTGGGGGGAAAAAAGACAATTTTGCCCCTCGAATTTGAGAAATTCCAGCCGGCTTTTGTCAAAATTATGAAAATACCCTTAGAATTGAGAAATTCCCTACATGTCCCTGATTTTAGAAAAATATTAATTAATAAAAAGGTTTAGTTGATTATTATTTTTTTATTATTATCTAGTAGTCCTACATGATGATGATTATTTATACATGTGATGTATGATGTGTGGACGGATGATCATGGACCGTGTGATGTGTGTACTTGTGATTATTATTATTGAGGTCTGCGAACCTCCATTATATTTTCGTTTATTGTCGGGCCCACGCGCTCTATGATTAAGTTGTAATCACATGAGGAGGCGCAGCGGGAGCGTGGATGCGATAGAAGGGACCCACGAGATGGACGACGATCGGATGCATGGAGATGCATCAAGATGTCGATTTAAAACCGACGAGGACAAGATGGACGATCACAAGGGCATGGAGATGCACCGCTGCACACATAGATCTTGATGTGAGTTATTAGGCCCATCGCTCGCCGCCTAATCATATTAGGTTGTGGTCCATGATCATCGATGTGATTGCTTATACATATACTAGATATGTATATATATTTGCATGCGATGTAGATATATATTAAATATGTATATGTGTGACATGTCATATTAGGAGACCAAATTATAGAAACATCTCGATAATATTAAGTCGGTAAACGGAGGCAATTAGATTGACCCACGTGGCCTTCCATCGTTATGAGTAGGAACCGATTCCGTAGTAGGTTGAGTTGGTCGAGTCCCTCGAGACTCACCTATATCGCGATTCGCCATCTTGCTTACGACATAGAGATGTCACCGTGACCGAGGACATGGTATGCTTGGTCGAGTCCTCGAGGGTATATCATCAAATCGACTCATCTTGTAACGGAAGGTGTTGACTTAACCGAAA
Source organism: Musa schizocarpa (assembly GCA_900464855.2). Taxonomy (NCBI): domain Eukaryota; kingdom Viridiplantae; phylum Streptophyta; class Magnoliopsida; order Zingiberales; family Musaceae; genus Musa; species Musa schizocarpa. The sequence continues at coordinate 20,712,692 of LS990921.1, forward strand.
GCATCATGGTTGGTCGAGTCCCTCGAGGCCATGGTGATTCGGAGGCCCAACAGGACGGGAATCACAAGGAGTTGTGATCGGCAAGAGTTGCCTACCTTTTAGGCTTAGTGTGATTGGTCGAGTCCCTCGAGGTTACTCTAAGACGCCGATTGGATCCCCGATCCCCATTAGAAGTCATGGAGACTTCCGCTTCACGGCCGAGGGTGTCGCGTGACTCGTTAGTAAAATAGTGGGAGCATATTAAGATAGAGGTCCATATCTTGATAGTTTATTTCTTGCAAAATCTGCATGTTATTCATTTCGCTACATCTTTATTTTCAGAAAATGTCGCTTTCAAATCCTTTTTACGTGGCATACTTGATGTCAACCGCCTTCATTGGTCCAAATTATACGGATTGGCTCGTAACTTGAGAGAATTGTTTCTCACAAGCGGAGAAAATCATGTACGCCCTTGATACAAATGATGCCTACGCTTTGAAGAAGGGCAAGCGAGGATGAGATCGCTTCGCCACGCGGAAGTACATTGATGACTCCACTCTTGCTCAGTGCTATATGTTGGGCTCTATGACTCAGAGTTACTGAGAGACAACATGAAAAGATGGATGCCGATCCATTCTCCTACATGTCCAAAAAATTGTTTGAGGAAGGGGAAGGACTCAATGATATGAGATATCCAAGAGCCTTTTTCCGCTTAGGATGACTGAGGGGACACCGGTTCAGAACCATGTCCCAAAGATGATTGAGTGGATAGAGAAACTCACAGAATGGTCCTAGAGGATAACTTGTGTGTGGACATTGTGCTTCAGTCCCTACCAGATTCCTTTTCACAGTTCATAATGAATTTTAATATGAACAAGCTTGAGGTGATTTCTCCCAGAGCTCCTCAATATGTTGAGGGAGGCAGAGAGTACTATTAAGAAAGAGAAGCCAGTTCTCTACACCGGTGAGACAGAAAAGAAAAGGAAAGCAGAAAGGTCCCTTAAGAAGGGAAAGGGCAAGGGCAAACAAACAAAAAAAGCAAAGGTTGCTAAGAAAGACCCAAAGAAAGGACAAAGGCCAGTGGTTTCCACTGTGGTAAAGATGGGCATTGGAAGAGAAACTACAAAGAGTACCTTGCAGAAAGGGCTTAAACAAAAGCTTGATGAAGCTTTAGGTACATTCATGATCAGTCTCCATTTGTCGACTCTTATGATAACACATGGGTATTGGATACCGGTAGTGCTTATCATATATGCAATTCGCTGCAGTGTTCTCGGGCAAGACCTAGGAGACTACGAGAGAGGCTTAGATGGACCTCAAGATGGGTAATGGAGCAAAAAGTCTTTGATTAGCTGTTGGTTGAGGTCGCCCTACATCTACCTAGTGGAGCTTTTATTGCATTAGATGCATGTTATTTTGTTCCTTCTATTATCAAAAAAACATTATCTCCATTTCATGTTTAACAGTTAGTGGATATAAATTTGTTTTTGAGAACAATGGTTGTTCGATATTATTAGATGATAAGATCATCAATGAAAGGAACATTGCATAATGGTTTATTTATGTTAGACACCACCCACATATCATGAATGTAAATATGTCCAAAAGGAAACAAGATGAGTTGAACAAAGGCATACACTGTGGCATTGTAGGCTAGGTCACATCCATGAAAGAAGGATTCAAAAGTTGTTAAATGATGGATATCTAGATCCATTCGACTATATGTCATATACAACTTGTGAGCCTTGCATTCGTGGAAAACTGACCAAATCTCCATTTAGTAGAACTGGAGAGAGAGCCAATGAGTTGTTGGAACTCATACATAGTGATGTATATGGACCCATGTCAACTCATGCCATTGGAGGTTACTCCTATTTCATTACATTTACTGATGATTTCTCAAGGTATGGATATGTGTACTTAATGAAGTACAAGTCTGAGGCCTTTGAGAAATTCAGAGAGTATAAGAATGAGGTGGAGAACCGACCGAAAGAGTATCAAAACTCTTCGATCAGATCGAGGAGGTGAATACTTAAGTACAGAGTTTACTCAGTTCCTCAAGGACCATGGGATATTATCCCAATGGACACCTCCTTATACACTGAGCTCAATGGTGTCTCTGAAATGAGAAATCGTACATTATTAGATATGGTACGGTCCATGATGAGTTTTCACGACCTACCCATCTCATTCTGGGGATATGCCCTAGAAACCGCAGACTTACCTTTTTTGAAGAGTTCCAACTAAGTCGGTAGAGTGTCTACACCATATGAGATATGAAAAGGGAAGAAGTCCGATCTTAAGGTTGTTAAGATCTGGGGCTGCCCTGCCCATGTTAGAAGACACAACCCCGATAAGTTAGAATCAAGGACAGAGCAATGCAAATTTGTGGGATACCCCAAGGAAACTTGTGGGTATTATTTCTATCATCTCGAGGACAAAAAGGTCTTTGTAGCTAAGAGAGCAGTGTTCCTTGAGAAGGAACACATTCTTGACGGAGACAGTGGGAGAATGATAGAATTGAGCGAGGTTGGAGAACCAAGCTCAAGCACCACTCTGACCTGAGTCCGTTCAGGTACCTAATACACAAGTATCAACTTTACGCAGGGTCGATAGAGTATCCTATCCTCCGAAAGATATGTGGGACATATTAGAGTAGAGGATGTAGAGGATATTGATCCTCGGACCTCACGAGGAGGCTATTATGAGTATAGACTCAGGAAATGGAAAGAAGCCATGAATTAGAGATGGATTCTATGTACTCCAATAAGGTTTGGAACCTAGTTGATGCTTCCAAGGTATTGTACCCATCGGTTGCAAGTGGATCTTTAAGAAAAAGATCGGAGTAGATGGAAAGGTAGAGACCTATAAAGCAAGGCTAGTGGCTAAGGGGTATCGTCAAAGGCAAGGTGTTGACTACTGACGAAGCTTTCTCACCCAGTAGCAATGCTAAAATCCATCAGAATTCTATTGGCTATTGCAAAGACACTATGATTATGAGATCTGGCGATGGATGAAAACCGCATTCCTCAACGGAACCTCGAGGAGGAGGTGTATATGATGCAACCTGAGGGATTCGTATCCAAGAACTCCCCAGATAAGGTGTGTAGGTTGCTTAGATCCATTTATGGACTAAAGCAAGCTTCCCGAAGTCGGAACATAAGATTTGATGAGGCAATCAGATCTTATGACTTCGTTAAGAACGAAGATGAGCCTTGTGTATACCGAAAGGTAAGTGGGAGCTTATCACCTTTTGGTGTTATATGTGGATGACATCCTCATCATTGGGAATGACATAGGAATGCTATCCACAAGAAAGGCTTGGTTATCTAGACACTTCTCCATGAAGGACTTAGGGGGAAGCATCTTATATCTTGGGGATTAGAATCTATAGAGATAGATCCAAGAGGATGCTTGGTTTGTCCCAGTCCAAGTACATAGAAACTATTATCAAAAGGTTTGGCATGGAAAATTTCAAGAGAGGTCTTATACCCGATGAGACATGGGATATCGCTTTTCTACTAATATGTCCCCAAAGACTGAAAGAAAGGGCTTAACATGGATCTGATACCTTATGCCTCCAAAGAATAGGGTCTATCATGTATGCCATGCTATGTACTAGGCCTGATATAGCGCATGCTCTTAGTGTCACGAAAGTATCAAAAGGATCCGTGCTTGGAGACCTTTGGAAAGCAAAGAAAGTGTATCCTTCAAAGATTTTGAGAATGACTAAGGATCTTTTACTAGTATATGGAGGTAATAGCCTTAAGGTTAAAGGCCACACCGACTCAAGTTTTCACCGATGTCGATGATAGCAAGTCAATTGTGGTATGTGTACACCTTGAATGGAGGAGAAGCAGGCCGAAGAGTTCCAAGCAAATATACCACCACGACCACCACCCGAGGCGGAGTACATTGCTGCATCGATGCAGCAAAGGAGGGAGTCCGGGTGAAGAAGTTCATCACAGATTTGGGAGTCGATACTGATAGCGACAAGTCGACTTCCTTATATTGCGACAACTATGGGGTGATTACTCAAATAAGGGAACCCGGTCTCATCGAAGTGTTCGAGGAGGTTCCGGCTTATAAGAGAGATCGTGAACCCGAGGAGATGTAGCAAGTGGAAAGAGTTCCATCCGAAAATAACATTGCAGATCCACCGACAAAGCCGTTTGTCCGCATTGTCTTTGAAGCGTCACGGTGAGTCCGATGGAGATCGACACATATAGGTGATTGGCTTTAGGTCAAGTGGGAGATTGCTAGTCATAGGTGCCAAAGAAGCCAATCACGTGAGTGATGGCACGCGGTGACTTTGGATACAGAATCTTTTGCTTATTATATTTTGGCGTATATCACTTTATAACTATTGCATAAATGCATATATATATTGTGATGTCCTTGGATTTGTGCAATGAGAATCGGGATCGTGATGAGATCACGATAATGAGATCGATTCACCTTTAAACACATATCCTAAATAATCCCGGTCATAAGTTTCGAGAGGACATCGTGATAATAGGATAGATCGGTGTGTCAGTATACCCGTCCATATGATGGATGCAGCTGGTCTCATAGCCGCTTTCGTGTAGGGACACTAGGGATACAAATACAAGTGCTCATTGGAGAATGAGTTCATCGATTGATCCGCCATTGGAATCTTTGGATGGTTGATGATGCCTTATTGTCAAACAAATGATTCCGAGTCCGATGGTGCATCTGGTCCTTAGACTTGAGACACCAAGGATGTCTGTATGAGTGCTCCACTCTTTGATACCAGACTTATAGGTTTTGCTGTCCCAAATCTAGTAGGTGGTCATTGGGAGTGGTAGTCGACCTTGACGAGGGGCTATTGAGTGTCGATAGAGGATCATCCACTCTCGGCGTCATGAGAGGAATATCCCATATGTTCTTGCTCAGACAAATCCTCGGCCGGGTCATCCGGGTTGAGAGAGAAAGAGTTCTCCGGGAGAATCCTGATTAGAGCGAGACTCTAGTAGAAACCGCATGGGGTCGACAACACCATGCTCGATATACGGTCTCGAGTAGAAATCGAGGACGAGCAGGTCCAATGGATTGGATTCCCTCAGATCGATGGGGACTAGGGCATGTAGTGGCCCTAAAGCACGCCCAGAATCGATGAGTCGAAAGTGAATTATTACAGAGATAATAATTCAATCGAGTTAGAAGGATTGGGACAGGTATGACTCACGGCCCTTCGACATTGGGCCTAGAGGGTCACACACATATGGTAGGCATTGCGATGAGTAGAGGTTCGGATATGAGATATCGACGGAGCCCTTTGTCTTATTGGATGCAGATCCAATACCCACTAGGGAAGGACCCATTAGGGTTTGACATGGGATCTCTATAAATAGGAGGGATTCATAGCCTCATAGGCTAGAGTCTTTGCTTGCCTTTCCTATTCTCCTCTCCCTCTCCACCTCGTGAGGCCTGGAGTTTTGAGGAGGGTCATCGAACCCCTGCCGTGTGGATCACCGCAGAGAGGAGGACGCTTGACCTCCTTCACCCTCTCCTAAGGATCTGCAAGGAAACAGGGATATACGATCTCCCTAGGTAACACAATCTCTATACGCAGTTTTGTGTTTTCTTGGATTTTTTGCGCACCAATCTTCATCTGATTTGCTAACATCTTTTTTTTGGAAATCGGGGATTTTTGTTTTCTTGTTCTTCCGCGCGCGATATGATGTCACCCCCATGATTTCCCAACACGGGCGGTGGCTTAGGCGACGGGCGAGGGGACCGCGCCCGCCGCAGCAGCGGCACGCCTCGGTGGCAGTCGCCGCATGGGGGGGGGCCCCCGGGCGCGCCACCGGCCTCCGTAGCGGTGTTGTCCCACCGGCGACCGCCCTGTGGGGGTTCATGGGAGCAGAAGGGGCCGCCCGCTGCGCCCTGCAGCTCCTCTCCACCGGGCTGCCAGCCCCACTGGCAAGAAGCCTCGCTGCAAAGCAGGCCCCGACCGACCGCAGCAAAACGCAGCCCCCTGTGCTGCCCGCGCTGCGATTTGCACACGACGCAGATCGAGGGCAACAACTATTGCTGCCCTTCCTTGTTTTTGCGTCAATAATTTTGACGTCAAAATTCTTCCTAAACACAACACACGCAGTTCAAAATCAATCATTCGCACGAGCAACCTGGCTCCGATACCACTGTTGGGAAATCCTTGGGGGCGACATCATATGCGCAGCAGAAGAACAAGAAAAACAAAATCCCCGATTCCCAAAGAGATGTTCATCGTTGTGCGAAGATTGGTACGCAAAAATCCGCAAAACATGAAACTGCGTATAGAGTAGATTGTGTTACCTAGGGAGATCGTATATCCCTATTTCCTTGCAGATCCTTAGGAGAGGGTGAAGGAGGTCTAGCGTCCTCCTCTCTAGCGGTGATCCACACAGCAGGGTTGCGACGACGCTCCTCAAAACTCCAGACCTACTCTGAGGTGAAGATGGAGAGGAGAATAGGAAAAGGCAAACAAAAGCTCTCTAGCCCATGGGGCTCTGAATCCCTCCTATTTATAGAGGTCCCCTGTCAAACCCTAATGTGTCCTCCCCTATTGGGTATTAGATCTGCATCCAATAAGACAGGGGCCGGATATCTCATATCCGAACCTCTATTCATCGCAATGCCTACCATATGTGTGTGACCCTCTAGGCCCAATATCGAGCTGGCCGTGAGTCATACCGTCGAGAACTCCTTCTAACTCGGTGAATTATTATCTTTGTAATAATTCACTGACTCTCTCGACGACGGACGCATTAGGCCACTACGCCGTAGTCCCCGACGATCTGGGGAATCAAATCTATTGGACCTGCTCGCCCTCGCCATCGGTACCTATAGTCCCTCATCCATCTAATATACCAGAGACCGTATATTAAGCATGGTGTTGTCGCATCCACACGGTTTCTTCTCGAAGTCTCGCTCTAATCGGATTCTCCCGGAGAACTCTTTTCTCTCAACCCGAATGACCCCGCCGGGGATTTGTCCGAGCAAGAACACATGGGATATTCCTCTCATGACGCCGAGAGTGGATGATCCTCTATCGACACTCAATAGCCCTCGTGAAGGTCGACTACCACTCCCAATGACCCGGTTGTACTAGATTTGGGACAGCCAAACCTATAAGTCTGGTATCAAAGAGTGGAGCACTCATACAGGACATCCTTGGTGTCTCAAGTCTAAGGACCAGATACACATCGACGGACGGAATCTTTGTTTGACAATAAGGCATCATCAACCATCCAAAGCATTCCGTAAGCGGATCAATCAGTGAACTCATTCTCCACGAGCACTGTGATCAGTATCCCTAGTGTCCCTACACAAGCAGCTATGAGACCAGCTGCATTCATCATATGAACGGGTATACAGCACACCAGTCTATCCGGTTATCACGATGTTCCTCTCGAGTAACCTATGACCGGGATTATTTAGGATATGTGTTTAAAGGTGAATCGATCTCACTATCGTGATCTCATCACGATCCGATTCCCATTACACAAATCCAAGGACATCACAATATATGTATACATTTATATAAAGTGATATATGTCAAAATATAATAAGCAAAAAGATTCTATATTAAGTCACACGTGCCATCACTCACGTGATTGGCTGCTAGGCACCTATGACTAGCATCATCAAGATAGCCGAAAGTGAAGGACTTCGAGTTATGCAAGAGTTTACGACCAAGGAACGAAACAGGCAGTACGCGGTGCTGTACCTTTGCTACTTAATGGAGTAGGCGGTAGGGTTGATGGAGAAGACGGTACAATCCCAGAGGCAACCAAATCTATTAGAGAATTACTCCAAGTTGGGGTGAAAACTTCTTGCATTACAAAAGTTCGATGGCATTAAGAAGGTGAATCACAGTAACTAACTCAACGCAAGGAGTGCAAACACTTCAAGTGCTTCAGAAGTGTGAGCAAAGAGCAGGCGAAGGCTAGTAACCAGCTCGATGCATAGAGTACAACCTCGAGGAGGCGGGCGAAGTCAAGTAACCTTTGCTTTCTCAACCCTTAAGAGAATGGGTGAAACTGAGTACCATAATTCTCTTATCTATTCAGCAGAGGAGCTCTGCACAGGTTCAAAGACCTTTCGAAGATATTAGAAGACAATAGTTGTCAAATCCTCACCATTAGTGATCAGTGCTACTAAGAGTAGAGTATCCACCTCATTTCCCAACAGAATGCCAATCGAAAGCGGAAGTGATGCGAATCTACTTGGAAGTGACAACTAAGTGAAAGAAGAGTCGATGAGCAAATTTTGTGGAGGAAGGACCAAAAACTTTGAAAGTTTGCGAGGCAATGCTCATTAAAGCTCCAACAAGCATCTACCCAGTTCAAGCAGCATGAGGCATCTGAAAGACTGGCACATAGTAAGGATGATCTTTTCCTTCATCTGGAGGATCCGTAGGAATCAACAAGAATCAATACAACTCAGCCAACCCCACACCAGAGTCAGAGTCATTGGTGAGTTGAAGCAACATAGCGGATCAAAGGTTCGACTACTCAAAAACAGCAGCGGAGAGCAGTTGGGAGCCAAGAGGCACATTACAACTAGAGAAGAAGATTGAAGACTTAGCAAAGGCGAGGAGTTGCAGTGTTCACAAAGGCTTCGACGAGGACGTCGAAGGAATAAGTGGGGGAGAATGTCACGGACAAACTTCGAAACAGGATGTTTGATGTAATGCTTATGTATGTTTGTGTCTTTTGGTATGTTCATTCTTTGCCTAGCATGTAGAGGGACAGTTGAAGGCTTAATAGTCCCATTTTAGTTATGTTTGGTGGTCGTTTTAGGTTTGTAAATAAAGGTTGTGTCATGTTGACACTTGTGAGGGATTTTCGGTCTGTAGTGGACCATTTTGACCCTTTGTTGTGGAACTGTTTAGAGCTTGTAAAGTCTGTTTGTAATTTGCATTGTCTATGAAGTGTTTCCTGGAATGTTTACTTGTGGATCCCGATTGAGACATTTTCTCTAACCCGTTTTCTCTTTCATGGGTCCTAATGGACCATGGGAGACTTCGGGGAGGCTAACCTTTACGGACGGACACGCAAGGGTGCCGCATGACTTAGGCAAAACCAGCTAAGTCTGTGACAGTTACGCAACGAAACTTTTCCTCATTATTAGAATCTCTAGAAAGATGAGGAGAGCTATTGATGTTACTGTTAAGAAAGAGTTTAGGATAGTGATCTGATTGGGGCTTTACTCAATTTTTAATTTCCTACAATTTTGTGGAATTCAAACATGTTTAAGAAAACAGGAAGATTTGGATATAGAATGAGATCTACATTCATGTACGAACTATGGTCAAATGTGATCTTAAGGAGAAATATAAATCGTGCAAATCGGAATCTACAGCAATAAATGCTAATGTGTACTGAAATAAAGACTTTGCAGATAATGCACAGACTATATTTTCGACATGGGGATCTGAAACTGTTCAGTCGTACCTGTTGGATAGAATAAAAGATAAGAAGAATTATTGTAGAAGTTTTATTAAAAAAACTGAGAAAGCTATAGCAGAGGTGGAAAAACCTAGTCAGTGCAAACAACGCCGGTAAAAAAGAAGGCCGCATTAAGGAGAAGAGGGAAGGAGCGTGCAAGGGATGTGGTGAATGACAAGCTTCGATGACCGTGGAGCCTCGCTCGGCTCACATGCTCTGATACCATGTTGGAAAGAATAAAAGACAAGAAGAATTATTGAAGAAGCTTTATTGAAAAAGCTTTATCGAAGAAGCTTGAATACATTAACATGTTTCTCTCCTATTTATACTTATACAGATTATGAGGGAAGATTTCCCCAATAGAATAGAGGATTTTTCTCGTAATCTTATCTATCATCACTACCATATACGATGTCATGAATGTTACCTTTGCTGTGATCACGAAGTAGGATTCTACACACATTTGAGCGGCAAAGGACAACTAGAGATTGCGATAAGTGACACTAAGCGTATGGACTTGGTAGAAGGTGAGGAAGTAATGTATGCAGTCACATGGAGAGGCAAAAAAAACCTAGAAAGTCACACATCAAATTACCAGATGAAGCTGCCCTAGGCAACCTTTTTTTTTTTGTTTTTTGTTTTTTGTACTTGTTCCTTCCTCCACTCTTCATCTCCTCTTGTGTACAGTTCCTTGGACGATTAAACTCTTGGTTCGATGGTGCATATGATCCTGGATAATCATTCTGTGAGTTTTACTAGATGTGTAGTGATTTTGCAATGGCAGGTTAATGGACTTGCATAGAAAGGCAGGCAAAATGTTCCTTGGGAAGGAAGGATTGTGTGTAACTTGCAAGGCTTTTTCAGTGAGAAAGAGAAGCCCCCATGGTCGTCGTCGTCGTCGTCGTCATCGGAAGGACTGATCCTGCCACCAACATGGGAACAATGTCAAATCTGACCAACTCGAAAGCTGCAAGACATTCTTGCAACATGATCACGAAAGGTTGGTTCATTACTGATGCATCAGTTTGTATCACTTGTGATGATGATCAGCTGGTAAGGGTGATTTGCCCTGCATATGTTGCTTCTTTTGAAAAGATTATATGGCTTCATATAAGTTAAATTTATGTTGTAACTTCAGAAAGTTGAAATGTTTTCATGTGTCTATTACAGAGCAGTGATTGTATACTTGGGTTTTTTGTTTATACATGAATAATATTAGATTGTATAAAAGAAGAAGACTTGGTATAATATATATATATATATATATATATATATATTGTATACCAACAAGTTGACATGGTCTCGTAATGTATTATTCTACTCTTCTGCTACATGATTTTGCATTTGATTCAGTGAGATAGATACATTGAGTCGTAAGTTCTCGTGTGTTCCTCCAGCATTTTCTACCCAAAGTTACACATGTTGTTGGGTTGCCAGTAGTATCGTCGGTGGTGTGCCAATTGATAACTGAGATATTTCCTCTGATAACAAAGAGATAGATCTCCTCAATTGCATAGCAGATGAGATGAGGAAATCTCGTTGCTTAAATTATCTTTTAAATAGATCATATGATACTAATTGGAATGTGCTTTCTTGCCCTTATAATTTCACTCGGCATCCTGCCATTGGATAAGAGAACAAAAATCTTATATATCGAAGGGTAGATATGGGATTGAATACTATAAATATGACATGAAACAAGATAGATGATGAGCATATGAGAGACTATCCTATCGAGGTCCAACCATTGAACTCTTCCATCCGAATGCGTTTGAACTTCTTGCTTCCAAGTGACATCACATCGAACGCGACAAGCCTCGGAAGAAGAAACGAGGTCGGAGCGACGATCAAAATGTGCACCGACGATATATCAATCGGATACTTGGAATTCTGGGTTGGATCAGCAAATACCAGCAGGTCTTATAATTGAATTACTTATTACCATTCAACGATCGGTTTGTTTGTATCTTGGTCTGGAAAACTGTCAACCTTCGGAAGGACGTAACTTTAGATTCAAATCTCTCTGCTTCTTTCTCTTGGAGAAGAAACAGTCACTGGTTTTTGCTGGGTGTCGGAGCTTCACGTCGCCATGGCGAACTCAAATCTCCTTCGCCGAACAGAGTTGGTGGAGAGGTAGGTCCACGCCACGGGCGCCGCTGCCGCTTCGCCATTTGCTTCGCCATTAACGTGCTCTGCTGTCCTTTTTTTCTCTTCTCTCGCTGCACTGGCGCTCTTAATGGCGTCCCTGCACCCGACTGCTGCTACTTGGATGGCATCACCACTACTATCCGAAGGCCAAGGCTCAGAGAGCAGGCCACGATGATGATGATGCCCACCCATTTCAATGGCATGTTGTCATCGTTCTACTCTCGAGGTATGTATGAGTCAATTAATATCATCATAACTATCCTATGGTCCACCATGGTGTGCATCAACAAAGTGCATGAAAGAAGCACTGCTTTATTTATGGATCTCGCGGAGGAACACATGCATGATTTTATATTTGAGGAAACTAAGCCATCGACCGACCGACCAATCTATATCAAAATTTGCAAATAATTACGAATGCCAAAGCAAAAAAAAAAAAAATAACTTTGTTGCGAGCTCACTGTAGGACATGGCAATGGGATCGATTCTTAGTAAGCGGTGGTGAAATCAAACCGGGAAACACTGTTTATGCAATGGAGGGCAGCTGCTCGTGAGAGACGACTGAGCTCCTTCCTACCTAACTTTTTATCGAAGTCGTTAGTTAATGATCTTAATCACTTTTTATTGAAGTTGTTGGCTAATGATCTTGATCACTTTTTATCGAAGTCGTTAGTCAATAGACTCGTTACGATCACTTTTTATCGAAGTCATTAGTCAATGACCTCATTACGATCGATCACTTTTTATCGAAGTCGTTAGTTAATGACCTCGTTACAATCACTTTTTATCGAAATTATTAATTAATGAACTCGTTACAATCAATCACTTTATATCGAAGTCGTTAGTTAATGACCTCGTTACAATCACTTTTTATCGAAATTATAAGTTAATGAACTTGTTACAATCAATCACTTTTTATTGAAGTCGTTAGTTAATGAACTCGTTACAATCATTTTTTATCGAAATTATTAGTTAATGAACTCGTTACAATCAATCACTTTTTTATCAAGTCGTTAGTTAATGAACTCGTTATAATCAATCACTTTTTTTATCAAGTCGTTAGTTAATGAACTAGTTACAATCATTTTTATCAAAATTATTAGTTAATGAAATCAATACAATCAATCACTTTTTATTGAAGTCGTTAGTTAATGAACTCGTTACAATCAGTTTTTTATCGAAATTATTAGTTAATGAACTCGTTACAATCAATAACTTTTTTTTTATCAAGTCGTTAGTTAATGAACACGTTACAATCATTTTTTGTCGAAATTATTAGTTAATGAACTCGATACAATCAATCACTTTTATCAAGTCGTTAGTTAATGAACTCGTTACAATTATTTTTTTATCGAAATTATTAGTTAATGAACTCATTACTATCAATCACTTTTAATCAAGTCGTTAGTTAATGAACTTGTTACAATCATTTTTATCAAAATTATTAGTTAATGAACTCATTACAATCATTCACTTTTTTATCAAGTCGTTAGTTAATGAACTCGTTACAATCATTTTTTATCGAAAACTATTAGTTAATGAACTGTTACGATCAATCACTTTTTTTATCGAAGCCGCTAGTTAGTGAACTCGTTACAATCAATCACTTTTTTTATCAAGTCATTAGTTAATGAACTAGTTACAATCATTTTTTATCAAAATTATTAGTTAATGAACTCAATACAATCAATCACTTTTTATTGAAGTCGTTAGTTAATGAACTTGTTACAATCATTTTTATCAAAATTATTAGTTAATGAACTTGTTACAATCATTTTTTATCAAAATTATTAGTTAATGAATTCGTTAGAATCAATCACTTTTTTTATCAAGTCGTTAGTTAATGAACTCGTTACAATCATTTTTTATCGAAATTATTAGTTAATGAACTCGTTACAATCAATTACTTTTTTTATCAAGTCGTTAGTTAATGAACTTGTTACAATCATTTTTTATCGAAATTATACGTTAATGAACTCGTTACAATCAATCACTTTTTTTTATCGAAGTCATTAGTTAATGAACTCGTTACAATCAGTTTTATCGAAATTATTAGTTAATGAACTCGTTATAATCATTTTTTATCGAAATTATTAGTTAATGAACTCATTAAAATCAATCACTTTTTATCGAAGTCATTAGTTAATGAACTCATTACAATCATTTTTTATCGAAATTATTAGTTAATGAACTCATTACAATCAATCACTTTTATCGAAGTCGTTAGTTAATGAACTCGTTACAATCATTTTTTATCAAAATTATTAGTTAATGAACTCGTTATAATCAATCACTTTTTATCGAAGTCGATAGTTAATGAACTCGTTACAATCATTTTTTATCGAAATTATTAGTTAATGAACTCGTTACAATCAATCACTTTTTATCGTAGTCGTTAGTTAATGAACTCGTTACAATCGTTTTTTATCGAAATTATTAGTTAATGAACTCGTTATAATCAATCACTTTTTATCGAAGTCGTTAGTTAATGAACTCGTTACAATCATTTTTTATCGAAATTATTAGTTAATGAACTCGTTACAATCAATCACTTTTTATCAAGTCGTTAGTTAATGAACTCGTTACAATCATTTTTTTATCGAAATTATTAGTTAATCAACTCGTTACTATCAATAACTTTTTTATCAAGTCGTTAGTTAATGAACTCGTTATAATCATTTTTTATCAAAATTATTAGATAATGAACTCGTTAAAATCAATCACTTTTTTTTATCAAGTCGCCGTTAATGAACTCGTTAAAATCATTTTTTATTGAAATTATTAGTTAATGAACTCATTACAATCAATCACTTTATATCAAGTCGTTAGTTAATGACCTCGTTACAATCACTTTTATCGAAATTATAAGTTAATGAACTCGTTACAATCAATCACTTTTTTTATTGAAGTCGTTAGTTAATGAACTCGTTACAATCATTTTTTATCGAAATTATTAGTTAATGAACTCGTTACAATCAATCACTTTTTTATCAAGTCGTTAGTTAATGAACTCGTTACAATCAATCACTTTTATCAAGTCGTTAGTTAATGAACTAGTTACAATCATTTTTTATCAAAATTATTAGTTAATGAAATCAATACAATCAATCACTTTTTTATTGAAGTCGTTAGTTAATGAACTCGTTATAATCAGTTTTTATCGAAATTATTAGTTAATGAACTCGTTACAATCAATAACTTTTTTTTATCAAGTCGTTAGTTAATGAACACGTTATAATCATTTTTTGTCGAAATTATTAGTTAATGAACTCGATACAATCAATCACTTTTTATCGAAGTCGTTAGTTAATGAACTCGTTACAATTATTTTTTATCGAAATTATTAGTTAATGAACTCATTACTATCAATCACTTTTAATTGAAGTCGTTAGTTAATGAACTTGTTACAATCATTTTTTATCAAAATTATTAGTTAATGAACTCATTACAATCAATCACTTTTTATCGAAGTCGTTAGTTAATGAACTCGTTACAATCATTTTTTATCGAAATTATTAGTTAATGAACTCGTTACGATCAATCACTTTTTATCGAAGCCGCTAGTTAATGAACTCGTTACAATCAATCACTTTTTATCGAAGTCATTAGTTAATGAACTAGTTACAATCATTTTTTATCAAAATTATTAGTTAATGAACTCAATACAATCATTCACTTTTTATTGAAGTCGTTAGTTAATGAACTTGTTACAATCATTTTTTATCAAAATTATTAGTTAATGAACTTGTTACAATCATTTTTTATCAAAATTATTAGTTAATGAATTCGTTAGAATCAATCACTTTTTATCGAAGTCGTTAGTTAATGAACTCGTTACAATCATTTTTTATCGAAATTATTAGTTAATGAACTCGTTACAATCAATTACTTTTTATCGAAGTCGTTAGTTAATGAACTTGTTACAATCATTTTTTATCGAAATTATCGTTAATGAACTCGTTACAATCAATCACTTTTTTATCAAGTCATTAGTTAATGAACTCGTTACAATCAGTTTTTATCGAAATTATTAGTTAATGAACTCGTTATAATCATTTTTTATCGAAATTATTAGTTAATGAACTCATTAAAATCAATCACTTTTTTATCGAAGTCATTAGTTAATGAACTCATTACAATCATTTTTATCGAAATTATTAGTTAATGAACTCATTACAATCAATCACTTTTTATCGAAGTCGTTAGTTAATGAACTCGTTACAATCATTTTTTATCAAAATTATTAGTTAATGAACTCGTTATAATCAATCACTTTTTATCGAAGTCGATAGTTAATGAACTCGTTACAATCATTTTTTATCGAAATTATTAGTTAATGAACTCGTTACAATCAATCACTTTTTATCGAAGTCGTTAGTTAATGAACTCGTTACAATCGTTTTTTATCGAAATTATTAGTTAATGAACTCGTTATAATCAATCACTTTTTATCGAAGTCGTTAGTTAATGAACTCGTTACAATCATTTTTTATCGAAATTATTAGTTAATGAACTCGTTACAATCAATCACTTTTTATCGAAGTCGTTAGTTAATGAACTCGTTACAATCATTTTTTATCGAAATTATTAGTTAATCAACTCGTTACTATCAATCACTTTTTATCGAAGTCGTTAGTTAATGAACTCGTTATAATCATTTTTTATCAAAATTATTAGATAATGAACTCGTTAAAATCAATCACTTTTTTATCAAGTCGCCAGTTAATGAACTCGTTAAAATCATTTTTATTGAAATTATTAGTTAATGAACTCATTACAATCAATCACTTTATATCAAGTCGTTAGTTAATGACCTCGTTACAATCACTTTTTTATCGAAATTATAAGTTAATGAACTCGTTACAATCAATCACTTTTTTATTGAAGTCGTTAGTTAATGAACTCGTTACAATCATTTTTTATCGAAATTATTAGTTAATGAACTCGTTACAATCAATCACTTTTTATCAAGTCGTTAGTTAATGAACTCGTTACAATCAATCACTTTTTTATCAAGTCGTTAGTTAATGAACTAGTTACAATCATTTTTTATCAAAATTATTAGTTAATGAAATCAATACAATCAATCACTTTTTATTGAAGTCGTTAGTTAATGAACTCGTTATAATCAGTTTTTATCGAAATTATTAGTTAATGAACTCGTTATAATCAATAACTTTTATCAAGTCGTTAGTTAATGAACACGTTACAATCATTTTTTTGTCGAAATTATTAGTTAATGAACTCGATACAATCAATCACTTTTTTATCAAGTCGTTAGTTAATGAACTCGTTACAATTATTTTTTTTATCGAAATTATTAGTTAATGAACTCATTACTATCAATCACTTTTAATTGAAGTCGTTAGTTAATGAACTTGTTACAATCATTTTTTTATCAAAATTATTAGTTAATGAACTCATTACAATCAATCAATTTTTTTATCGAAGTCGTTAGTTAATGAACTCGTTACAATCATTTTTTATCGAAATTATTAGTTAATGAACTCGTTACGATCAATCACTTTTTATCGAAGCCGCTAGTTAATGAACTCGTTACAATCAATCACTTTTTATCGAAGTCATTAGTTAATGAACTAGTTACAATCATTTTTTATCAAAATTATTAGTTAATGAACTCAATACAATCAATCACTTTTTATTGAAGTCGTTAGTTAATGAACTTGTTACAATCATTTTTTATCAAAATTATTAGTTAATGAACTTGTTACAATCATTTTTTATCAAAATTATTAGTTAATGAATTCGTTAGAATCAATCACTTTTTATCGAAGTCGTTAGTTAATGAACTCGTTACAATCATTTTTTATCGAAATTATTAGTTAATGAACTCGTTACAATCAATTACTTTTTATCGAAGTCGTTAGTTAATGAACTTGTTACAATCATTTTTTATCGAAATTATACGTTAATGAACTCGTTACAATCAATCACTTTTTATCGAAGTCATTAGTTAATGAACTCGTTACAATCAGTTTTTATCGAAATTATTAGTTAATGAACTCGTTATAATCATTTTTTATCGAAATTATTAGTTAATGAACTCATTAAAATCAATCACTTTTTATCGAAGTCATTAGTTAATGAACTCATTACAATCATTTTTTATCGAAATTATTAGTTAATGAACTCATTACAATCAATCACTTTTATCAAGTCGTTAGTTAATGAACTCGTTACAATCATTTTTTATCAAAATTATTAGTTAATGAACTCGTTATAATCAATCACTTTTTATCAAGTCGATAGTTAATGAACTCGTTACAATCATTTTTTTATCGAAATTATTAGTTAATGAACTCGTTACAATCAATCACTTTTTTATCAAGTCGTTAGTTAATGAACTCGTTACAATCGTTTTTATCGAAATTATTAGTTAATGAACTCGTTATAATCAATCACTTTTTTTTATCAAGTCGTTAGTTAATGAACTCGTTACAATCATTTTTTTATCGAAATTATTAGTTAATGAACTCGTTACAATCAATCACTTTTTATCAAGTCGTTAGTTAATGAACTTCGTACAATCATTTTTTATCGAAATTATTAGTTAATCAACTCGTTACTATCAATCACTTTTTATCAAGTCGTTAGTTAATGAACTCGTTATAATCATTTTTTTATCAAAATTATTAGATAATGAACTCGTTAAAATCAATCACTTTTTTATCAAGTCGCCGCTAATGAACTCGTTAAAATCATTTTTTATTGAAATTATTAGTTAATGAACTCATTACAATCAATCACTTTATATCAAGTCGTTAGTTAATGACCTCGTTACAATCACTTTTATCGAAATTATAAGTTAATGAACTCGTTACAATCAATCACTTTTTATTGAAGTCGTTAGTTAATGAACTCGTTACAATCATTTTTTTATCGAAATTATTAGTTAATGAACTCGTTACAATCAATCACTTTTATCAAGTCGTTAGTTAATGAACTCGTTACAATCAATCACTTTTTTATCAAGTCGTTAGTTAATGAACTAGTTACAATCATTTTTATCAAAATTATTAGTTAATGAACTCAATACAATCAATCACTTTTTATTGAAGTCGTTAGTTAATGAACTCGTTACAATCAGTTTTTATCGAAATTATTAGTTAATGAACTCGTTACAATCAATAACTTTTTTTATCAAGTCGTTAGTTAATGAACACGTTACAATCATTTTTTGTCGAAATTATTAGTTAATGAACTCGATACAATCAATCACTTTTATCAAGTCGTTAGTTAATGAACTCGTTACAATTATTTTTATCGAAATTATTAGTTAATGAACTCATTACTATCAAACACTTTTAATCAAGTCGTTAGTTAATGAACTTGTTACAATCATTTTTTATCAAAATTATTAGTTAATGAACTCATTACAATCAATCACTTTTTATCGAAGTCGTTAGTTAATGAACTCGTTACAATCATTTTTTATCGAAATTATTAGTTAATGAACTCGTTACGATCAATCACTTTTTATCGAAGCCGCTAGTTAATGAACTCGTTACAATCAATCACTTTTTATCGAAGTCATTAGTTAATGAACTAGTTACAATCATTTTTTATCAAAATTATTAGTTAATGAACTCAATACAATCAATCACTTTTTATTGAAGTCGTTAGTTAATGAACTTGTTACAATCATTTTTTATCAAAATTATTAGTTAATGAACTTGTTACAATCATTTTTTATCAAAATTATTAGTTAATGAATTCGTTAGAATCAATCACTTTTTATCGAAGTCGTTAGTTAATGAACTCGTTATAATCATTTTTTTATCGAAATTATTAGTTAATGAACTAGTTACAATCAATTACTTTTTTATCAAGTCGTTAGTTAATGAACTTGTTACAATCATTTTTTATCGAAATTATACGTTAATGAACTCGTTACAATCAATCACTTTTTTTATCGAAGTCATTAGTTAATGAACTCGTTACAATCAGTTTTTATCGAAATTATTAGTTAATGAACTTCGTTATAATCATTTTTTATCGAAATTATTAGTTAATGAACTCATTAAAATCAATCACTTTTTTTATCGAAGTCATTAGTTAATGAACTCATTACAATCATTTTTTATCGAAATTATTAGTTAATGAACTCATTACAATCAATCACTTTTTTATCAAGTCGTTAGTTAATGAACTCGTTACAATCATTTTTATCAAAATTATTAGTTAATGAACTCGTTATAATCAATCACTTTTTTATCAAGTCGATAGTTAATGAACTCGTTACACAATCATTTTTTTTATCGAAATTATTAGTTAATGAACTCGTTACAATCAATCACTTTTATCAAGTCGTTAGTTAATGAACTCGTTACAATCGTTTTTTATCGAAATTATTAGTTAATGAACTCGTTATAATCAATCACTTTTTATCGAAGTCGTTAGTTAATGAACTCGTTACAATCGTTTTTTATCGAAATTATTAGTTAATGAACTCGTTACAATCAATCACTTTTTATCGAAGTCGTTAGTTAATGAACTCGTTACAATCATTTTTTATCGAAATTATTAGTTAATCAACTCGTTACTATCAATCACTTTTTATCGAAGTCGTTAGTTAATGAACTCGTTATAATCATTTTTTATCAAAATTATTAGATAATGAACTCGTTAAAATCAATCAATTTTTATCGAAGTCGTCAGTTAATGAACTCGTTAAAATCATTTTTTATTGAAATTATTAGTTAATGAACTCATTACAATCAATCACTTTATATCGAAGTCGTTAGTTAATGACCTCGTTACAATCACTTTTTATCGAAATTATAAGTTAATGAACTCGTTACAATCAATCACTTTTTATTGAAGTCGTTAGTTAATGAACTCGTTACAATCATTTTTTATCGAAATTATTAGTTAATGAACTCGTTACAATCAATCACTTTTTATCGAAGTCGTTAGTTAATGAACTCGTTACAATCAATCACTTTTTATCGAAGTCGTTAGTTAATGAACTAGTTACAATCATTTTTTATCAAAATTATTAGTTAATGAACTCAATACAATCAATCACTTTTTATTGAAGTCGTTAGTTAATGAACTCGTTACAATCAGTTTTTATCGAAATTATTAGTTAATGAACTCGTTACAATCAATAACTTTTTATCGAAGTCGTTAGTTAATGAACACGTTACAATCATTTTTTGTCGAAATTATTAGTTAATGAACTCGATACAATCAATCACTTTTTATCGAAGTCGTTAGTTAATGAACTCGTTACAATTATTTTTTATCGAAATTATTAGTTAATGAACTCATTACTATCAATCACTTTTAATCGAAGTCGTTAGTTAATGAACTTGTTACAATCATTTTTTATCAAAATTATTAGTTAATGAACTCATTACAATCATTCACTTTTTATCGAAGTCGTTAGTTAATGAACTCGTTACAATCATTTTTTATCGAAATTATTAGTTAATGAACTCGTTACGATCAATCACTTTTTATCGAAGCCGCTAGTTAATGAACTCGTTACAATCAATCACTTTTTTTATCAAGTCATTAGTTAATGAACTAGTTACAATCATTTTTATCAAAATTATTAGTTAATGAACTCAATACAATCAATCACTTTTTTATTGAAGTCGTTAGTTAATGAACTTGTTACAATCATTTTTTATCAAAATTATTAGTTAATGAACTTGTTACAATCATTTTTTATCAAAATTATTAGTTAATGAATTCGTTAGAATCAATCACTTTTTATCGAAGTCGTTAGTTAATGAACTCGTTACAATCATTTTTTTTATCAAAAATTATTAGTTAATGAACTCGTTACAATCAATTACTTTTTTTATCAAGTCGTTAGTTAATGAACTTGTTACAATCATTTTTTATCGAAATTATACGTTAATGAACTCGTTACAATCAATCACTTTTTATCAAGTCATTAGTTAATGAACTCGTTACAATCAGTTTTTTTATCGAAATTATTAGTTAATGAACTCGTTATAATCATTTTTTTATCGAAATTATTAGTTAATGAACTCATTAAAATCAATCACTTTTTATCGAAGTCATTAGTTAATGAACTCATTACAATCATTTTTTATCGAAATTATTAGTTAATGAACTCATTACAATCAATCACTTTTTATCGAAGTCGTTAGTTAATGAACTCGTTACAATCATTTTTTATCAAAATTATTAGTTAATGAACTCGTTATAATCAATCACTTTTTATCGAAGTCGATAGTTAATGAACTCGTTACAATCATTTTTTATCGAAATTATTAGTTAATGAACTCGTTACAATCAATCACTTTTTATCGAAGTCGTTAGTTAATGAACTCGTTACAATCGTTTTTTATCGAAATTATTAGTTAATGAACTCGTTATAATCAATCACTTTTTATCGAAGTCGTTAGTTAATGAACTCGTTACAATCATTTTTTATCGAAATTATTAGTTAATGAACTCGTTACAATCAATCACTTTTTATCGAAGTCGTTAGTTAATGAACTCGTTACAATCATTTTTTATCGAAATTATTAGTTAATCAACTCGTTACTATCAATCACTTTTTATCGAAGTCGTTAGTTAATGAACTCGTTATAATCATTTTTTATCAAAATTATTAGATAATGAACTCGTTAAAATCAATCACTTTTTTTATCAAGTCGTCCGTTAATGAACTCGTTAAAATCATTTTTTATTGAAATTATTAGTTAATGAACTCATTACAATCAATCACTTTATATCAAGTCGTTAGTTAATGACCTCGTTACAATCACTTTTTTTATCGAAATTATAAGTTAATGAACTCGTTACAATCAATCTTTTTTTATTGAAGTCGTTAGTTAATGAACTCGTTACAATCATTTTTTATCGAAATTATTAGTTAATGAACTCGTTACAATCAATCACTTTTTTATCGAAGTCGTTAGTTAATGAACTCGTTACAATCAATCACTTTTTTATCAAGTCGTTAGTTAATGAACTAGTTACAATCATTTTTATCAAAATTATTAGTTAATGAACTCAATACAATCAATCACTTTTTATTGAAGTCGTTAGTTAATGAACTCGTTACAATCAGTTTTTATCGAAATTATTAGTTAATGAACTCGTTACAATCAATAACTTTTTATCGAAGTTATTTAGTTAATGAACACGTTACAATCATTTTTTGTCAAAATTATTAGTTAATGAACTCGATACAATCAATCACTTTTTATCGAAGTCGTTAGTTAATGAACTCGTTACAATTATTTTTTATCGAAATTATTAGTTAATGAACTCATTACTATCAATCACTTTTAATCGAAGTCGTTAGTTAATGAACTTGTTACAATCATTTTTTATCAAAATTATTAGTTAATGAACTCATTACAATCAATCACTTTTTATCGGAGTCGTTAGTTAATGAACTCGTTACAATCATTTTTTATCGAAATTATTAGTTAATGAACTCGTTACGATCAATCACTTTTTATCGAAGCCGCTAGTTAATGAACTCGTTACAATCAATCACTTTTTATCGAAGTCATTAGTTAATGAACTAGTTACAATCATTTTTTATCAAAATTATTAGTTAATGAACTCAATACAATCAATCACTTTTTATTGAAGTCGTTAGTTAATGAACTTGTTACAATCATTTTTTATCAAAATTATTAGTTAATGAACTTGTTACAATCATTTTTTATCAAAATTATTAGTTAATGAATTCGTTAGAATCAATCACTTTTTATCGAAGTCGTTAGTTAATGAACTCGTTACAATCATTTTTTATCGAAATTATTAGTTAATGAACTCGTTACAATCAATTACTTTTTATCGAAGTCGTTAGTTAATGAACTTGTTACAATCATTTTTATCGAAATTATCGTTAATGAACTCGTTACAATCAATCACTTTTTATCGAAGTCATTAGTTAATGAACTCGTTACAATCAGTTTTTTATCGAAATTATTAGTTAATGAACTCGTTATAATCATTTTTTATCGAAATTATTAGTTAATGAACTCATTAAAATCAATCACTTTTTATCGAAGTCATTAGTTAATGAACTCATTACAATCATTTTTTATCGAAATTATTAGTTAATGAACTCATTACAATCAATCACTTTTTTATCGAAGACGTTAGTTAATGAACTCGTTACAATCATTTTTTTATCAAAATTATTAGTTAATGAACTCGTTATAATCAATCACTTTTTCGAAAGTCGATAGTTAATGAACTCGTTACAATCATTTTTTATCGAAATTATTAGTTAATGAACTCGTTACAATCAATCACTTTTTTATCAAGTCGTTAGTTAATGAACTCGTTACAATCATTTTTTTATCGAAATTATTAGTTAATGAACTCGTTATAATCAATCACTTTTTTATCAAGTCAGTTAGTTAATGAACTCGTTACAATCATTTTTTTCGAAATTATTAGTTAATGAACTCGTTACAATCAATCACTTTTTATCGAAGTCGTTAGTTAATGAACTCGTTACAATCATTTTTTATCGAAATTATTAGTTAATCAACTCGTTACTATCAATCACTTTTTATCGAAGTCGTTAGTTAATGAACTCGTTATAATCATTTTTTATCAAAATTATTAGATAATGAACTCGTTAAAATCAATCACTTTTTATCGAAGTCGTTAGTTAATGAACTCGTTAAAATCATTTTTTATTGAAATTATTAGTTAATGAACTCATTACAATCAATCACTTTATATCGAAGTCGTTAGTTAATGACCTCGTTACAATCACTTTTTATCGAAATTATAAGTTAATGAACTCGTTACAATCAATCACTTTTTATTGAAGTCGTTAGTTAATGAACTCGTTACAATCATTTTTTATCGAAATTATTAGTTAATGAACTCGTTACAATCAATCACTTTTTATCGAAGTCGTTAGTTAATGAACTCGTTACAATCAATCACTTTTTATCGAAGTCGTTAGTTAATGAACTAGTTACAATCATTTTTTATCAAAATTATTAGTTAATGAACTCAATACAATCAATCACTTTTTATTGAAGTCGTTAGTTAATGAACTCGTTACAATCAGTTTTTATCGAAATTATTAGTTAATGAACTCGTTATAATCAATAACTTTTTATCGAAGTCGTTAGTTAATGAACACGTTACAATCATTTTTTGTCGAAATTATTAGTTAATGAACTCGATACAATCAATCACTTTTTATCGAAGTCGTTAGTTAATGAACTCGTTACAATTATTTTTTATCGAAATTATTAGTTAATGAACTCATTACTATCAATCACTTTTAATCGAAGTCGTTAGTTAATGAACTTGTTACAATCATTTTTTATCAAAATTATTAGTTAATGAACTCATTACAATCAATCACTTTTTATCGAAGTCGTTAGTTAATGAACTCGTTACAATCATTTTTTATCAAAATTATTAGTTAATGAACTTCGTTACGATCAATCACTTTTTTTTATCGAAGCCGCTAGTTAATGAACTCGTTACAATCAATCACTTTTTTTATCGAAGTCATTAGTTAATGAACTAGTTACAATCATTTTTTATCAAAATTATTAGTTAATGAACTCAATACAATCAATCACTTTTTATTGAAGTCGTTAGTTAATGAACTTGTTACAATCATTTTTTATCAAAATTATTAGTTAATGAACTTGTTACAATCATTTTTTATCAAAATTATTAGTTAATGAATTCGTTAGAATCAATCACTTTTTATCGAAGTCGTTAGTTAATGAACTCGTTACAATCATTTTTTATCGAAATTATTAGTTAATGAACTCGTTACAATCAATTACTTTTTTATCAAGTCGTTAGTTAATGAACTTGTTACAATCATTTTTATCGAAATTATCGTTAATGAACTCGTTACAATCAATCACTTTTTTTATCGAAGTCATTAGTTAATGAACTCGTTACAATCAGTTTTTATCGAAATTATTAGTTAATGAACTCGTTATAATCATTTTTTTATCGAAATTATTAGTTAATGAACTCATTAAAATCAATCACTTTTTTTTTATCGAAGTCATTAGTTAATGAACTCATTACAATCATTTTTATCGAAATTATTAGTTAATGAACTCATTACAAT
Source organism: Musa schizocarpa (assembly GCA_900464855.2). Classification (NCBI taxonomy): domain Eukaryota; kingdom Viridiplantae; phylum Streptophyta; class Magnoliopsida; order Zingiberales; family Musaceae; genus Musa; species Musa schizocarpa. The sequence goes on from LS990921.1 coordinate 20,738,369, forward strand.
CATTTTTTATCAAAATTATTAGTTAATGAACTCGTTATAATCAATCACTTTTTATCGAAGTCGATAGTTAATGAACTCGTTACAATCATTTTTTATCGAAATTATTAGTTAATGAACTCGTTACAATCAATCACTTTTTATCGAAGTCGTTAGTTAATGAACTCGTTACAATCGTTTTTTATCGAAATTATTAGTTAATGAACTCGTTATAATCAATCACTTTTTATCGAAGTCGTTAGTTAATGAACTCGTTACAATCATTTTTTATCGAAATTATTAGTTAATGAACTCGTTACAATCAATCACTTTTTATCGAAGTCGTTAGTTAATGAACTCGTTACAATCATTTTTTATCGAAATTATTAGTTAATCAACTCGTTACTATCAATCACTTTTTATCGAAGTCGTTAGTTAATGAACTCGTTATAATCATTTTTTATCAAAATTATTAGATAATGAACTCGTTAAAATCAATCACTTTTTATCGAAGTCGTCAGTTAATGAACTCGTTAAAATCATTTTTTATTGAAATTATTAGTTAATGAACTCATTACAATCAATCACTTTATATCGAAGTCGTTAGTTAATGACCTCGTTACAATCACTTTTTATCGAAATTATAAGTTAATGAACTCGTTACAATCAATCACTTTTTATTGAAGTTGTTAGTTAATGAACTCGTTACAATCATTTTTTATCGAAATTATTAGTTAATGAACTCGTTACAATCAATCACTTTTTATCGAAGTCGTTAGTTAATGAACTCGTTACAATCAATCACTTTTTTATCAAGTCGTTAGTTAATGAACTAGTTACAATCATTTTTTATCAAAATTATTAGTTAATGAACTCAATACAATCAATCACTTTTTATTGAAGTCGTTAGTTAATGAACTCGTTACAATCAGTTTTTATCGAAATTATTAGTTAATGAACTCGTTACAATCAATAACTTTTTATCGAAGTCGTTAGTTAATGAACACGTTACAATCATTTTTTGTCGAAATTATTAGTTAATGAACTCGATACAATCAATCACTTTTTATCGAAGTCGTTAGTTAATGAACTCGTTACAATTATTTTTTATCGAAATTATTAGTTAATGAACTCATTACTATCAATCACTTTTAATCGAAGTCGTTAGTTAATGAACTTGTTACAATCATTTTTTATCAAAATTATTAGTTAATGAACTCATTACAATCATTCACTTTTTATCGAAGTCGTTAGTTAATGAACTCGTTACAATCATTTTTTATCGAAATTATTAGTTAATGAACTCGTTACGATCAATCACTTTTTATCGAAGCCGCTAGTTAATGAACTCGTTACAATCAATCACTTTTTATCGAAGTCATTAGTTAATGAACTAGTTACAATCATTTTTTATCAAAATTATTAGTTAATGAACTCAATACAATCAATCACTTTTTATTGAAGTCGTTAGTTAATGAACTTGTTACAATCATTTTTTATCAAAATTATTAGTTAATGAACTTGTTACAATCATTTTTTATCAAAATTATTAGTTAATGAATTCGTTTAGAATCAATCTTTTTTTATCGAAGTCGTTAGTTAATGAACTCGTTACAATCATTTTTTTTATCGAAATTATTAGTTAATGAACTCGTTACAATCAATTACTTTTTTTATCAAGTCGTTAGTTAATGAACTTGTTACAATCATTTTTTATCGAAATTATACGTTAATGAACTCGTTACAATCAATCACTTTTTATCGAAATCATTAGTTAATGAACTCGTTACAATCAGTTTTTATCGAAATTATTAGTTAATGAACTCGTTATAATCATTTTTTATCGAAATTATTAGTTAATGAACTCATTAAAATCAATCACTTTTTATCGAAGTCATTAGTTAATGAACTCATTACAATCATTTTTTATCGAAATTATTAGTTAATGAACTCATTACAATCATTTTTTATCAAAATTATTAGTTAATGAACTCGTTATAATCAATCACTTTTTATCGAAGTCGATAGTTAATGAACTCGTTACAATCATTTTTTATCGAAATTATTAGTTAATGAACTCGTTACAATCAATCACTTTTTATCGAAGTCGTTAGTTAATGAACTCGTTACAATCGTTTTTTATCGAAATTATTAGTTAATGAACTCGTTATAATCAATCACTTTTTTATCAAGTCGTTAGTTAATGAACTCGTTACAATCATTTTTATCGAAATTATTAGTTAATGAACTCGTTACAATCAATCACTTTTTATCGAAGTCGTTAGTTAATGAACTCGTTACAATCATTTTTTATCGAAATTATTAGTTAATCAACTCGTTACTATCAATCACTTTTTATCGAAGTCGTTAGTTAATGAACTCGTTATAATCATTTTTTATCAAAATTATTAGATAATGAACTCGTTAAAATCAATCTTTTTTATCAAGTCGCCAGTTAATGAACTCGTTAAAATCATTTTTTATTGAAATTATTAGTTAATGAACTCATTACAATCAATCACTTTATATCGAAGTCGTTAGTTAATGACCTCGTTACAATCACTTTTTATCGAAATTATAAGTTAATGAACTCGTTACAATCAATCACTTTTTATTGAAGTCGTTAGTTAATGAACTCGTTACAATCATTTTTTTATTGAAATTATTAGTTAATGAACTCGTTACAATCAATCACTTTTTTTATCAAGTCGTTAGTTAATGAACTCGTTACAATCAATCACTTTTTATCGAAGTCGTTAGTTAATGAACTAGTTACAATCATTTTTTATCAAAATTATTAGTTAATGAACTCAATACAATCAATCACTTTTTATTGAAGTCGTTAGTTAATGAACTCGTTACAATCAGTTTTTATCGAAATTATTAGTTAATGAACTCGTTACAATCAATAACTTTTTATCGAAGTCGTTAGTTAATGAACACGTTACAATCATTTTTTGTCGAAATTATTAGTTAATGAACTCGATACAATCAATCACTTTTTATCGAAGTCGTTAGTTAATGAACTCGTTACAATTATTTTTTATCGAAATTATTAGTTAATGAACTCATTACTATCAATCACTTTTAATCGAAGTCGTTAGTTAATGAACTTGTTACAATCATTTTTTATCAAAATTATTAGTTAATGAACTCATTACAATCATTCACTTTTTATCGAAGTCGTTAGTTAATGAACTCGTTACAATCATTTTTTATCGAAATTATTAGTTAATGAACTCGTTACGATCAATCACTTTTTATCGAAGCCGCTAGTTAATGAACTCGTTACAATCAATCACTTTTTATCGAAGTCATTAGTTAATGAACTAGTTACAATCATTTTTTATCAAAATTATTAGTTAATGAACTCAATACAATCAATCACTTTTTATTGAAGTCGTTAGTTAATGAACTTGTTACAATCATTTTTTATCAAAATTATTAGTTAATGAACTTGTTACAATCATTTTTTATCAAAATTATTAGTTAATGAATTCGTTAGAATCAATCACTTTTTATCGAAGTCGTTAGTTAATGAACTCGTTACAATCATTTTTTATCGAAATTATTAGTTAATGAACTCGTTACAATCAATTACTTTTTATCGAAGTCGTTAGTTAATGAACTTGTTACAATCATTTTTTATCGAAATTATACGTTAATGAACTCGTTACAATCAATCACTTTTTATCGAAGTCATTAGTTAATGAACTCGTTACAATCAGTTTTTATCGAAATTATTAGTTAATGAACTCGTTATAATCATTTTTTATCGAAATTATTAGTTAATGAACTCATTAAAATCAATCACTTTTTATCGAAGTCATTAGTTAATGAACTCATTACAATCATTTTTTATCGAAATTATTAGTTAATGAACTCATTACAATCAATCACTTTTTATCGAAGTCGTTAGTTAATGAACTCGTTACAATCATTTTTTATCAAAATTATTAGTTAATGAACTCGTTATAATCAATCACTTTTTATCGAAGTCGATAGTTAATGAACTCGTTACAATCATTTTTTATCGAAATTATTAGTTAATGAACTCGTTACAATCAATCACTTTTTATCGAAGTCGTTAGTTAATGAACTCGTTACAATCGTTTTTTATCGAAATTATTAGTTAATGAACTCGTTATAATCAATCACTTTTTATCGAAGTCGTTAGTTAATGAACTCGTTACAATCATTTTTTATCGAAATTATTAGTTAATGAACTCGTTACAATCAATCACTTTTTATCGAAGTCGTTAGTTAATGAACTCGTTACAATCATTTTTTATCGAAATTATTAGTTAATCAACTCGTTACTATCAATCACTTTTTATCGAAGTCGTTAGTTAATGAACTCGTTATAATCATTTTTTATCAAAATTATTAGATAATGAACTCGTTAAAATCAATCACTTTTTATCGAAGTCGTTAGTTAATGAACTCGTTAAAATCATTTTTTATTGAAATTATTAGTTAATGAACTCATTACAATCAATCACTTTATATCGAAGTCGTTAGTTAATGACCTCGTTACAATCACTTTTATCGAAATTATAAGTTAATGAACTCGTTACAATCAATCACTTTTTTTATTGAAGTCGTTAGTTAATGAACTTCGTTACAATCATTTTTTTATCGAAATTATTAGTTAATGAACTCGTTACAATCAATCACTTTTTTATCGAAGTCGTTAGTTAATGAACTCGTTACAATCAATCACTTTTTATCGAAGTCGTTAGTTAATGAACTAGTTACAATCATTTTTTATCAAAATTATTAGTTAATGAACTCAATACAATCAATCACTTTTTATTGAAGTCGTTAGTTAATGAACTCGTTACAATCAGTTTTATCGAAATTATTAGTTAATGAACTCGTTATAATCAATAACTTTTTATCGAAGTCGTTAGTTAATGAACACGTTACAATCATTTTTTGTCGAAATTATTAGTTAATGAACTCGATACAATCAATCACTTTTTATCGAAGTCGTTAGTTAATGAACTCGTTACAATTATTTTTTTTCGAAATTATTAGTTAATGAACTCATTACTATCAATCACTTTTAATCGAAGTCGTTAGTTAATGAACTTGTTACAATCATTTTTTATCAAAATTATTAGTTAATGAACTCATTACAATCAATCACTTTTTATCGAAGTCGTTAGTTAATGAACTCATTACAATCATTTTTTATCGAAATTATTAGTTAATGAACTCGTTACGATCAATCACTTTTTATCGAAGCCGCTAGTTAATGAACTCGTTACAATCAATCACTTTTTATCGAAGTCATTAGTTAATGAACTAGTTACAATCATTTTTTATCAAAATTATTAGTTAATGAACTCAATACAATCAATCACTTTTTATTGAAGTCGTTAGTTAATGAACTTGTTACAATCATTTTTTATCAAAATTATTAGTTAATGAACTTGTTACAATCATTTTTTATCAAAATTATTAGTTAATGAATTCGTTAGAATCAATCACTTTTTATCGAAGTCGTTAGTTAATGAACTCGTTACAATCATTTTTTATCGAAATTATTAGTTAATGAACTCGTTACAATCAATTACTTTTTATCGAAGTCGTTAGTTAATGAACTTGTTACAATCATTTTTTATCGAAATTATACGTTAATGAACTCGTTACAATCAATCACTTTTATCGAAGTCATTAGTTAATGAACTCGTTACAATCAGTTTTTTTATCGAAATTATTAGTTAATGAACTCGTTATAATCATTTTTTTATCGAAATTATTAGTTAATGAACTCATTAAAATCAATCACTTTTATCGAAGTCATTAGTTAATGAACTCATTACAATCATTTTTTATCGAAATTATTAGTTAATGAACTCATTACAATCAATCACTTTTTTTATCAAGTCGTTAGTTAATGAACTCGTTACAATCATTTTTTATCAAAATTATTAGTTAATGAACTCGTTATAATCAATCATTTTTTATCGAAGTCGATAGTTAATGAACTCGTTACAATCATTTTTTATCGAAATTATTAGTTAATGAACTCGTTACAATCAATCACTTTTTATCGAAGTCGTTAGTTAATGAACTCGTTACAATCGTTTTTTATCGAAATTATTAGTTAATGAACTCGTTATAATCAATCACTTTTTATCGAAGTCGTTAGTTAATGAACTCGTTACAATCATTTTTTATCGAAATTATTAGTTAATGAACTCGTTACAATCAATCACTTTTTATCGAAGTCGTTAGTTAATGAACTCGTTACAATCATTTTTTATCGAAATTATTAGTTAATGAACTCGTTACTATCAATCACTTTTTATCGAAGTCGTTAGTTAATGAACTCGTTATAATCATTTTTTATCAAAATTATTAGATAATGAACTCGTTAAAATCAATCACTTTTTATCGAAGTCGTCAGTTAATGAACTCGTTAAAATCATTTTTTATTGAAATTATTAGTTAATGAACTCATTACAATCAATCACTTTTTATCGAAGTCGTTAGTTAATGAACTCGTTACAATCATTTTTTATCGAAATTATTAGTTAATGAACTCGTTATAATCAATCACTTTTTATCAAAGTCGTTATTTAATGAAGTCGTTACAATCATTTTTTATCGAAATTATTAGTTAATGAACTCGTTACAATCAATCACTTTTTATCGAAGTCGTTAGTTAACGAACTCGTTACAATCATTTTTTATCGAAATTATTAGATAATGAACTCATTACAATCAATCACCTTTTATCGAAGTCGTTAGTTAATGAACTCGTTACAATTGTTTTTTATCGAAATTATTAGTTAATGAACTGTTGAATCTCAAATTTTGATGATGAAGTCAATTGTCATTTGTTGTCTAATCTATGTGTTGAGATAAGTGTGCAGGATTAACTACGATGAAAGTTTGACAAGCAGCAGGAGTTGCGCCGGAGTTAAGATCATGATCACGTTGGGAGTTCGAGAGTTCGACGGAAGTTCGGACGGTCGTCGGAGGTTCTGCAATAACAGATCCGAGAAGTCCAGAAGCTTGCTGCTTAAGCTCATCGGAACTTGCCAAGTGGATCGTCATGAAAGTCCAGAGTTTGCCGGAAGTCCCAGAAGAATCACCGAGGGTTCATCGGATGATCGACGGAAGTTCGCCGGAAACTTCACGGAAGAAGCGATTGACGATCGAGCAAAGCTACAGAAATTGTCTTAGATTTAATCGATGAGTTAGCACGTTGATTAAGTTGGAAAATGGGAGGTGATCCCATTAGCTTAATCTTGGGGCAATTGGACCGCATAAAAAGATTGAAATTGGGCGAATGGAGCTAACCATTGGGACCCGATTCACCGGAGGTGCAACCGCCTAGGCCAGGAGGTGGCACCGCCCGGGCTATGTCTCCCAGCGAGAGACTGGCGGTGCAACCGCCCTAGCCAAGAGGTGCAACCGCCTGTGGCTCAGTCTCCAAGCCCGGTAGGCGGTGCAACCTCCTCGTCAGGAGGTAGCACCGCCAGAGCTCAAGTTTCCGAGCTCGCCGGCGGTGCAACCTCTCCGGTCGGCGGTGCAACCGCACGAGCTCGGTCTTCGAGCTCTGGCGGAAGAGGTGCAACCGCCTCGACAGAGGTGGCACCCCGGAGGCTCGATCTTCGAGCTCTGCGGGTGGTGCAACCTCTCGGTCGAGGAGGTGCAACCGCCTGATCCCGAATTCGGGATTTGATCGTTTTGAGCTCCAAATTTGAACTGGGTTGGGGCCTATAAATACCCCACCCATTCAGCACAGAAAGAGCAAGAGATCTACACCGAAATCTTGATCTTCTCTGTGATTCTTGAGCTCAAAATTGTTGTAAAGCCTTTAAGTCTCCTCCTTCTGTTCTTTAAGTTTCTGAATTGTAAAAGTGAGGAGAGAAAGGTTCTGTAAGGGTTGTCTCCTGAGCCCATCAAAAGGAGTGAAACTATAAAAGGGCAGTTGGCCTTCGCCCATTGAAGGAAGGCAGCTAGTTGACGTCGGTGACCTCATCGGAGGAGGAAGCCAAAAGTGGAGTAGGTCAAGACTGACCGAACCACTCTAAATCTCTAGTTTGCTTTTATTTCGAGTACCTTATCATTACTGCAAACCTCCTACATAACTACTGCTCTCTGCGCCTTTACGAATAAGTTCTAAGTGCTGACCTTTTCGAATCTGCATTCAGACGTAAATCTGTGTTTTTCGTACGATCAGCTTACGTTTGTGTTATGATTCTGCAAAACTGTCTTCTGCGCTTTTATGAACTAGTTTCTAAGTTTAGATCCCTTTGAAATTGTTTTAGACGCAAACTGCGTTTAGACGTAAAACTGCGTTTAAACGTAAACTGCGCAAACTGTGTTTAAACATAAAACTGTGTTTTAGACGTAAACTTCTTTTAAACGTTTAGACGTAAAACTGTGTTTAGACGCAAACTGCGTAAAACTGCGTTTAGACGTAAACTGAGTTTAGACGCAAAACTGTGTTTAGACGCAAACTGCGCAAACTGTGTTTAGACATAAAACTGTCTTTTAGATGTAAACTACTTTTAGACGCAAACTGCGTTTAGACGTAAACTGAGTTTAGATGCAAAACTGCGTTTAGACGTAAAACTGTGTTTAGACGCAAAACTGCGTTTAGACGCAAACTGTATTTAGACGCAAACTTAGTTTAGACGTAAACTGCGCTTAATCTTAAGTAATCTTAGAATCGGCTTTCACATCGAAATCGTTTTTATCGGACAAACGCAGCTTTCGTTTTTAAATCGCTGAAAGATTTCCGCTGCACTAATTCACCCCTCTTAGTGCTCTCGATCCTAACAATTGGTATCGAGCAAGGTTAACTCTCTAACGGATTAAAACCCAAGAGAGATGGCACGGAAACCAAGAGGGGCATTCTATTACACGTCCACCCATGTTCGGTGGGACGGACTACCCTCTTGGAAGACCGAATGAGGATCTTTCTTATTTCTATGGATTTTGAACTGTGGAACCTTGTTGAAAACGGATTTTCAAAGTCTTCTCTTCCAATGATCGATTGGAATGAATTGGAAAAGAAGGCTTTAAGCTCTTAATGCAAAGGCTATGAATGCCTTATTTTTATGCACTTGATAAAAAACGAGTTTAATCGTGTTTCAACTTATGAAACTGCATTTGATATTTGGCACACACTTGAAGTGACCCACGAGGGCACAAGTAGAGTGAAAGAGTCAAAAATCAATCTGTTGTTGCATTCTTTTGAACTTTTCCGAATGAAACCTGAGTGAAACCATTGGCGACATGTTTACCCGTTTTCACGGATGTAGATCAACGGTCTAAAAGGACTCGGAAAAAAGTTTTTGGATTTTGAACTCGTAGAATAAGATACTAAGATCCCTTCCTAAAAGTTGGGATCCTAAAGTCACTGCTATTCAAGAGGCAAAAGATCTCAAAGCAACTTCCTCTTGAAGAACTAATCGGATCATTAATGACCTATGAAATGACTTGTAAAGCTCATGAAGAGCAAGAAGACATCCTTCCAAAGAATAGGAAGGATATGGCACTCAAAACTTCTGAATGCCACTTGAGAGAAAACTCAAGTGATGAGGACTGTGATGATGACTTGGCACTTCTAACAAGAAAGTTTAAAAAGTTCTTTAAAAGAAACAAGTTTAAGAATGATGCAAAAATTAAACTTGAACCCAAGAAGGACCAAGTGATCTGCTATGAATGCAAAAAAAGCGGGACACTACAAGAGTGATTGACCCCAAGTCAAAAAGGAGAACATCAAAGAAGAAGGCTCTTCAAACAACATGGGATAACTCGAAAGATATCTCGAAGAAGAGGAGTCCAACACCGAAGCAAGTTGCTCATTTTCCTTTAATGGCCATCGGAGAGGAGGTAACTAATTTATTAGATGCTGATTTATCTTCGATGAATTATTAAATGCTTTCCATGAATTATTTGATGAATGCAAGATTATCAATAGAAAATACAAATTTCTAAAAAAAAAGGAGCATGATAGTCTTACTTGTGATTTTAATAAGTTAAAAATTGAATATCATGATAGTTTAAATTCATGTATCAAATGTCATGATCTAGAAACTTTTTCAAAAAGAAAACTTGCTACTTAAGGACACCTTGAAGAAATTCGAGGTTGGTAGCAAGTCATTAAACATGATTCTTACAAACAAGGGTCATGTTCCCAAAAGAAGTGGGATTGGATTTGTGAGGAGTCCTCACCAAAATCCAACTACCTTAAATAAAAGGCCCCATCTTACATGTTAGACATCAAAGCAAATGCAACTTTTGTTGCAAGTTCGAGGACAGGACGCATTATTGTCCATTCAGGAAATTTAGTCCAAACAAATTGATTTGGGTTCCTAAAGGAACTATGACAAATTCTATGCAACATGATAGAAAATGTAGATCTATTTGTGAGGAACCCAAAAGCAAATGGGTATCTAAACATCATCCTTTCTTGTAGAAAACTAAACCATCATGAAGCTAGGAGCAAGAGATGGTACCTTGATAGTGGATGCTCAAGGCATATGACCAGGAGATCCATCCCAATTCTCTAAGCTCACTAGCATAGGCGAAGGATATGTCACCTTGGAGACAACAACAAGGGTAAAATCATTGGCAAAGGAACCATAGGTAACAAATCCAACTTCTCTATTGAAGATGTTTTGCTAGTTGATGGTCTAAAACATAACCTCTTGAGCATTAGTCAATTGTGTGATAAATGATATATTATCAGATTTGAATCTAATGCTTGCATCATTGAAAAACCACACAAAAACATATCTATGATTGCATTAAAACAAAATAACGTATACACTATTGACATCAATGATTTATGTAATGAAATATGTTTTTCTGCTTTAAATGAGAATGCTTGGATATGGCACAGAAGATTAGGTCATGCTAGCATGAAGCTAATCACTCAAATATCATCCAAAGAACTTGTAAGAGGAATTCCTCATATCAGGTTCATCAAAGATAATGTATATGATGCCTGCCAATTAGGTAAACAAATTAAGAGTAGCTTCCAATCTAAATATCAAATAAGCACCTCTAGGCCCTTACAATTGATCCATATGGACTTGTTCGGACCCATCTCCACATCAAGCCTAGGAGGTAGCAAATACGCTTTTGTCATCGTGGATGACTATAGCAGATACACATAGACTTACTTCTTAAAACAGAAAAGTGAATACCTTAGATCTTTTACCAAGTTTTGCAAACTCGTTCAGAATGAGAAAGGTTCTATGATTTCGTCAATTAGAAGTGATCATGGTGGTGAATTTCAAAACCATGATTTCCAGGAATTTTGTGAACTCAATGGATACAACCATAATTTCTCTACTCCTAGAAACCCTCAACAAAATGGAGTTGTAGAAAGAAAAAATCGAAATTTACAAGAAATGGCAAGAACCATGTTGAATGAACACAACCTACCCAAATATTTTTGGGCCGAAGCCGTAAATACTATATGCTACATTTTAAATAGAGTTCTAGTGAGACCTCTACTAACCAAAACTCCCTATGAGTTATGGAACAATAAAAAACCCAACGTTTCATATTTTAAAGTCTTTGGGTGTAAGTGTTTTATCTTGAATGAAAAAGACAACTTAGGAAAATTTGATGCTAAATCCGATGAAGGAATCTTTCTTGGTTATTCTACAGTTTCTAAAGCCTTTCGTATCTTCAATAAAAGAACTCTAATTATTGAAGAATCCATTCATGTTGTTTTCAATGAGATTTCCGAAATCACGAAAAATGATCTTGATGAAGATGTTAATTTTGATTCCTTGAATTTAAAGGAAACCCCTTCTCCAACTAACAACCTGGATGCATCCACTTCCGAAATATCCTTACCCAAGGATTGGAAGTATGTAGATGCTCACCCTAAGGAGCTAATCCTAGGAGACACGTCAAAGGGGGTTCAAACACGATCTTCTCTTAAAACCTTTTGTGCGAATGCCGCCATTCTCTCCCAAATTGAACCCAAATGCATTGATGAAGCCATGAAAGATTATTCATGGATTATCGCAATGCAAGATAAATTAAATGAATTTGAGAGAAATGAAGTGTGGAAGCTTGTTCCTAGGCCAAATGACCATTTAGTTATTGGTACTAAATGGGTCTTCAGAAACAAGCAAAATGAAAATGGTATCGTGGTTAGAAACAAGGCTAGATTAGTGGCCAAAGGTTTCAACCAAGAAGAAGGTATCAATTACGAGGAAACCTTCGCTCCTGTGGCTCGATTGGAAGCCATAAGGATGCTCCTTGCCTACGCTAGCAGTAATAATTTTAAGTTGTTTCAAATGGATGTTAAAAGCGCTTTTCTAAATGGCTTTATCTCCGAAGAAGTTTATGTTGAACAACCTCCTGGTTTTGAAAATGATAGCCTCCCTAATCATGTGTTTAGATTAACTAAAGCTCTCTATGGTTTAAAACAAGCCCCAAGGGCTTGGTATGAGAGACTTAGTTCTTTTTCTTATCGAAAAAATAACTTCACAAAAGGCAAGGTTGATACTACATTATTTATCAAGAATTTTGAAAATAATTTTCTCATTGTTCAGATTTATGTTGATGATATTATCTTTGGCTCTACAAATGAATCTCTCTGTGAATCTTTTGCTAGAACCATGAGTCTTGAATTCGAAATGAGCTTAATGGGAGAATTAACATTCTTCTTAGGTTTACAAATCAAACAATTAAGCAACGGCATCTTTATTAGTCAAACAAAATATGCTATGAATTTATTAAAAAAATTTAATATGAACAACTCAAAGGCTATTAACACCCCTATGAGCACCTCCACTAAGTTAGAAATTGATGAAAATGGAGAAAGCTTTAATCAAAAGACTTATAGGGGTATGATAGGAAGTTTACTTTACCTCCTTTGCCACCGGACCAGGACATCATGTTGGTGTAGGACTTTGTGCTAGATTTCAATCAAACCCTAAGATATCTCATCTCAAAAGGGTCAAAAGAATACTTAGATATCTTAATGGAACCACAAATCTAGGATTATGGTACCCAAAATCAGAAAAAATTTTGAGTTAACGACTTATCTTTGATGCGGACTTATTTGGCTTTAGACTAGATAGAAAAAGCACATCAGGGATCATGTCAATTTTTAGGACATGCCCTTGTATCCTGGTCATCTAAGAAACAAAGCTCGGTTGCTCTATCAACAACCGATTTTGAATATATTGCAGCAAGTGCATGTTTGTTGCACAAGTTGTATGGATGAAAAACACTTTAGAAGATTACAAAGTTAATCTTAAAGATATTCCCATTAAATGTGATAACACGAGTGCAATATGCTTAACTAAAAATCCTATACAACACTCAAGAACAAAACATATTGATATTAGACATCACTTTATACGAGATCATGTCACTAATCATGACGTAACCATAGAGTTCATTGATACCAAACATCAACTGGCTGACATTTTTACAAAACCTCTAAGTGAAGAACAATTTGATTTCATTAAAAGAGAATTAGGAATGTTGATGTGTCCGAATAAATAAACTTATTTTTCGGACTATATTGAATGATCAGATCACTTGATTGCCATGTTTAAATGTGAAAATCTGTAACAAAATCTTGTCCAAATGCATCTTATTTGTTCGAATGCTATAAAACAGATTTATTCGTACACTTTCATAAGTTTCTGAAATAAATCTGATAAAGTGATTCCTGTGTATGTATTTCATCCTGTAATATCTTTGCGGGTAAAATGGATTATAACAAAAAGGGGAAGAAGTTTTCAAAGCAATCTATGTAAAATTCCTCTATAAAGCTTGCTAATATTGTTTTCCTGGTATCACAATTACCATGTTTTTTTGTTGATGACAAAGGGGGAGAAACATATGAATTGATAAACACTGCCATGATCATGTCTATGTCATAGTTGCAAATACTTGAGTGATGCTATAAACAATGTTATGGTTATGCCATCCTTGCATCACCAAGAGATATATGAACATGTGCTATAGTTTGCATTATGTCTTGAGTTGATATCCTATCTTGTGAAGTAAATGCAAACTTGCTAGAAAATCTCAAATGTGTGCATCATGTAATAGTCCTTCGCAGCTTTATATGATAATATTCAATTACATGATGAATAGTTACAAACACAATCATACAAACTTGATGATGTATGTCAAGCCTTGACATCATTCTTGAAGAGATACATCATGATGGGTATCATGATGGGAGTATTGATAAGTTTAACTGATCTAACTTATCAATACGACACTTGAATTCTTAGGTCTTGAATTCAAGGTTGACTTATCTCAACTATGGCATATAGATAGGGGGAGTTAAGGATAACTCCATTATCAATTGATTATCATCATCAAAAAGGGGGAGATTGTTGAATCTCAGATTTTGATGATAAAGTCAATTGTCATTTGTTGTCTAATCTATGTGTTGAGATAAGTGTGCAGGATTAACTACGATGAAAGTAAGACAAGCAGCAGGAGTTGCGCCGGAGTCAAGATCATGATCACATTGGGAGTTCGAGAGTTCGACGGAAGTTCGGACGGTCGTCGGAGGTTCTGCAAGAACAGATCCGAGAAGTCCAGAAGCTTGCCAAGCGAAGCTCGTCGGAACTCGCCAAGTGGATCGTCGCAAAGTCCAGGAGTTTGCCGGAAGTCCGCAGAAGAATCACCGAGGGTTCATCGGATGATCGACGGAAGTTCGCCGGAAACTCGCCAGAAGAAGCGATTGACGCATCGGAGCAAAGCTGCAGAAATTGTCTTAGATTTAATCGTAGTTAGCACGTTGATTAAGTTGAAAAATGGGAGGTGATCCCATTAGCTTAATCTTGGGGCAATTGGGCCCCTGAAAAGATTGAAATTGGGCCGAATGGAGCTAACCATTCGGACCCTGATTGCACCAGGAGGTGCAACCGCCTAGGCCAGGAGGTGGCACCACCTGGGCTATGTCTCCCAGTGAGACTGGGCGGTGCAACCGCCCCAGCCAAGAGGTGCAACCGCCCAGGGCTCAGTCTCCGAGCCAGACTGGGCGGTGCAACCTCCTCTGTCAGGAGATAGCACCGCCAGAGCTCAAGTTTCGAGCTCTGCTAGGCGGTGCAACCTCTCCAGTCAGGCGGTGCAACCGCCTGAGCTCGGTCTTTGAGCTCCGGCAGAGAGGTGCAACCGCCTTTGACAGAGGTGGCACCGCCTAGAGGCTTAGTCTTCGAGCTCTGCCAGGCGGTGCAACCTCTCCAGTCAGGAGGTGCAACCGCCTGATCCCGGAATTCCGGGATTTGATCGTTTTGAGCTCCAAATTTGAACTGGGTTGGGGCCTTAAATACCCCACCCATTCAGCACAGAAAGAGCAAGAGATCTACACCGAAATCTTGATCTTCTCTGTGATTCTTGAGCTCAAAATTGTTGTAAAGTCTTTAAGTCTCCTCCTTCTGTTATTTAAGTTTCTGAATTGTAAAAGTGAGGAGAGAAAGGTTCTGTAAGGGTTGTCTCCTGAGCCCATCAAAAGGAGTGAAACTATAAAAGGGCAGTTGGCCTTCGCCCATTGAAGGAAGGCAGCTAGTTGACGTCGGTGACCTCATCGGAGGAGGAAGCCAAAAGTGGAGTAGGTCAAGACTGACCGAACCACTCTAAATCTCTGGTTTGCTTTTATTTCGAGTACCTTATCATTACTGCAAACCTCCTACATAACTACTGCTCTCTGCGCCTTTACGAATAAGTTCTAAGTGCTGACCTTTTGAATCTGCATTCAGGCGTAAATCTGTGTTTTTTTAAATGACGATCAGCTTACGTTTGTGTTTTGATTCTACAAAACTGTCTTCTGCGCTTTTATGAACTAGTTTCTAAGTTTAGATCCCTTTAAAACTGTTTTAGACATAAAACTGCGTTTAGGCGTAAAACGCGTTTAAACGTAAACTGTGCAAACTGTGTTTAAACATAAAACTGTGTTTTAGGCGTAAACTTCTTTTAAACGTTTAGGCGATAAAACTGTGTTTAGGCATAAACCGCGTAAAACTGCGTTTAGGCGTAAACTGAGTTTAGGCATAAAACTGTGTTTAGACGCAAAACCGCATAAAACTGTGTTTAGACATAAAACTGTCTTTTAGCGTAAACTACTTTTAGAGGCATAAATTGCGTTTTAGGCGTAAACTGAGTTTAGGCATAAAACTGCGTTTAGGCGTAAAACTGTGTTTAGACATAAAACTGCGTTTAGACGCAAACTGTATTTAGACGCAAACTCAGTTTAGACGTAAACTGCGCTTAATCTTAAGTAACCTTAGAATCGGCTTTCACATCGAAATCGTTTTTATCGGACAAACGCAGCTTTCGTTTTTAAATCGCTGAAAGATTTCCGCTGCACTAATTCACCCCCCCCCCCTCTTAGTGCTCTCGATCCTAACATGAACTCGTTACAATCAATCACTTTTTATCGAAGTCGTTAGTTAATGAACTCGTTACAATCATTTTTTATCGAAATTATTAGTTAATGAACTCGTTACAATCAATCACTTTTTATCAAAGTCGTTAGTTAATGAACTCGTTAAAATCATTTTTTATCGAAATTATTAGTTAATGAACTTATTACAATCAATCACTTTTTATTGAAGTCGTTAGTTAATGAACTCGTTACAATCATTTTTTATCGAAATTATTAGTTAATGAACTCATTACAATCAATCACTTTTTATCGAAGTCGATAGTTAATGAACTCGTTACAATCATTTTTATCAAAATTATTAGTTAATGAACTTGTTACTATCAATCACTTTTTCTCAAAGTCGTTAGTTAATGAACTCGTTACAATCATTTTTTATCGAAATTATTAGTTAATGAACTCGTTACAATCAATAACTTTTTATCGAAGTCGTTAGTTAATGAACACGATACAATCATTTTTTATCGAAAATATTATTTAATGAACTCGTTACAATCAATCGCTTTTTATCGAAGTTGTTATTTAATGAACTCGTTACAATCATTTTTTATCGAAATTATTAGTTAATGAACTCGTTACAATCAATCACTTTTTATCGAAGCCGCTAGTTAATGATCTCGTTACAATCATTTTTTATCGAAATTATTAGTTAATGAACTCGTTACAATCAATCACTTTTTATCGAAGTCGTTAGTTAATGAACTTGTTACAATCATTTTTTATCGAAATTATTAGTTAATGAACTCATTACAATCAATCACTTTTTATCGAAGTCGTTAGTTAATGAACTCGTTACAATAATTTTTTATCGAAATTATTAGTTAATGAACTCGTTACAATCAATCACTTTTTATCGAAGTCGTTAGTTAATGAACTCGTTACAATCATTTTTTATCGAAATTATTAGTTAATGAACTTGTTACTATCAATCACTTTTTATCGAAGTCGTTAGTTAATGAACTCGTTACAATCATTTTTTATCGAAATTATTAGTTAATGAACTCGTTACAATCAATCACTTTTTATCGAAGTTGTTAGTTAATGAACTCGTTACAATCAGTTTTTATCGAAATTATTAGTTAATGAACTCGTTACAATCAATCACTTTTTATCGAAGTCGTTAGTTAATGAACTAATTACAATCATTTTTTATCGAAATTATTAGTTAATGAACTCATTACTATCAATCACTTTTTAACGAAGTCGTTAGTTAATGAACTCGTTATAATCATTTTTTATCGAAATTATTAGTTAATGAACTCGTTAAAATCAATCACTTTTTATCGAAGTCGTTAGTTAATGAACTCGTTAAAATCATTTTTTATCGAAATTATTAGTTAATGAACTCATTACAATCAATCACTTTTTATCGAAGTCATTAGTTAATGAACTCGTTACAATCATTTTTTATCGAAATTATTAGTTAATGAACTCGTTATAATCAATCACTTTTTATCGAAGTCGTTAGTTAATGAACTCGTTACAATCATT
Organism: Musa schizocarpa; assembly: GCA_900464855.2. NCBI lineage: Eukaryota > Viridiplantae > Streptophyta > Magnoliopsida > Zingiberales > Musaceae > Musa > Musa schizocarpa. The sequence goes on from LS990921.1 coordinate 20,756,250, forward strand.
TTTTATCGAAATTATTAGTTAATGAACTCGTTACAATCAATCACTTTTTATCGAAGTCGTTAGTTAACGAACTCGTTACAATCATTTTTTATCGAAATTATTAGTTAATGAACTCATTACAATCAATCACCTTTTATCGAAGTCGTTAGTTAATGAACTCATTACAATCGTTTTTTTATCAAAATTATTAGTTAATTAACTCGTTACAATCAATCACTTTTTATCGAAGTCGTTAGTTAATGAACTCGTTGTTGAATCTCGTATTTTAATGATGAAACCACTTGATATGTGTTTACATTTTAATCTATGTTTTAAGTAACACGGGATGCTTCGATCATGATGAGACAATTAAAGCAGAAAAAATCGTGTTGTGCCGGAGAAACATGTCAGAAGATTGGACGTTGGGTCGGTGGATCTGTCGACGTATCGATAGAAGGCTTCGGGTCGTGGACTCGAGTGTTGGGCCAAAAAGAATCGTAGTTGCGGAGTCAACTGACCGATTGGGCAATAGGCCGTAGGAGAGGACGATGCGTAGAAGAATCGGATGAAGCGTCGAGGGACCAACGACATGCCGGACAACTTGGTTAATTGCTTAGGATTAATTGTCTCGATCGTAGTTTTGTTTTAAGTGTGCAGGATTAACTACGATGAAAGTAAGACATGCAACAGGAGTTGCGCCGGAGTCAAGATTATGATCACGTTAGGAGTTCGAGAGCTTGACGAAAGTCCGGACAATCGTCAGAGGTTCTACGGGAACAAATCCGAGAAGTCCAGAAGTTTGCCAGAAGTCCGTAGGAGCATCGTCGGAGGTCCGTCGGATGTTCGCTGGAAGCTCGCCGGAAGAAGCGATTGATGCACCGGATCAAGCTATAGTAAAAGTCTTAAGAATTGTCGTAGTTAGCATGATGATTAAGTTAGGAATGGGAGGTGATCCCATTAACTTAATCTAGGGGCAATTGGGCCCATGAAAGAACCAAATTGGGCCGAATGGATCAACCCATTCGGACTCAGATCTCTCGCCCAGAGGTGGCACCGCCTAGGTCGGTTGTGGCACCGCCCAGGGCTCAGTCTCCGAGTTCTGGCTGGGTGGTGCAACCGCCCCTAACAAGCGGTGGCACCGCCTAGAGGCTCCGCCTTCGAGCTCTGCCAGGCGGTGCAACCGCCCCTGACAAGCGGTGGCACCGCCCAGAGGCTCAATCTCCGAGCTCTACTAGGCAGTGCAACCGCCCCAGTTAGGTGGTGCAACCACCAGACCTCGGAATTCCGGGAGATGACAGATTTGAGCTCAAAATTCAAACTGGTTTGGAGCCTATAAATACCCCTCCAATCCCTAGGTAAAAGATACAAGCACAGAGAGATTAAAAGAGAGAAAACACTGATGCAATCTCTAGAATTTCCCTTCTCTAGCTTAAGTGTTAAAATTCTATTTAAGAGAGGAGAGTGAGTACTTGTAAGGATTGTCTCCTAAACCCAGTAAAAGGAGAAGAGGGGTGTAAGAAGGAGGTTGATCTTCGCCTAGTAAAGGAAGATCGTTAGTGGATGCCGGTGACCTCGACGGAAGAGGAATCGGAGAGTAGATGTAGGTCACGATTGACCGAACCACTGTAAACTCCCGTCTTCTCTGGTTTGCATTTACTTTGAGCTGATTATCCTTACTGCAAACCTCCTTCATAGCTTACTGCCTTCTGCGCTTTTACGATTGTGTTTCCAAGCTCAGTATTTTCCGAATCATGTTTAGACGTAAATCGCTTTTCTCGTACGAACATCGTATTTCAGTTTGCGCTTATATTCTGATTTCCATCACAACTACAAACTGCCTTAACATATTCGTTTTAACTGCTTCTTGCCTAATCACAAGTTAAAGTGATTTACGAATCGGCTTTTCTACTGAAATCGCTTTTACCATACGAACATTGTATTTCAGTTTGCGCTTACATTCTGATTTCCATCATAACTGCAAACTACCTTTATATATTTGTTTTAACTGCTTCTTACCTAATCTCAAGTTAAAATGATTTACAAATCGGCTTTTCTACTGAAATTGCCTTTGTCGTACGAAGGTAGTTTTAAACGTTGAAAGTTTTCGGCTACACTAATTCACGCCCTCCCCTCTTAGTGCTCTTGATCCTAACAATTGGTATCAGAGCCCGATATTTCTCATTTCGGATTTACACTCGAGAGAAATGGCTCTTAATGGCTTTAAAGAAGGTTTTTCGGTTGTTTGTCCACCGTTGTTTAACAGATTGGACTACACTTATTGGAAAACTCGAATGAGAGTTTTCTTGATTTCTATGAATTTGGATTTATGGAACATTGTTGAAAACGGTTTTCAACTTCCCTCTAAACCGATTAATGAATGGTCAGATTTGGAGTAGAAGTATTTTTCTTTAAACGCAAAGGCTATGAATGCCTTATTTTGTGCACTTGGCAAAAATGAATTTAATCGCGTTTCGATGTATGATTCGGCTTTTGATATTTGGATAACTCTTGAGGTCACTCATGAAGGCACTAGCCGAGTGAAAGAGTCCAAAATCAACATTCTCGTGCATTCTTACGAACTTTTTTGAATGAAGCCTTGCGAAACCATTGTTGACATGTACACCCATTTCACGGATGTCGTCAATGATTTAAGAGCTCTTGGCAAATATTTTTCAGATTTTGAACTCGTAAACAAGATTTTACGTTCTCTTTCTAAGAAGTGAGATTCAAAAGTAACTGCAATACAAGAAGCTAAAAACCTAAACAACTTACCACTTGAAGAACTAATTGGTTCGTTGATGACATATGAAATGGTGCACAATGCACATAATGAACATGATGAACAAAACAACCTTCCAAAGAATAGGAAGGATTTGAAACCCTGGATAAATAAATACCACTTGAGTGATGACTCAAGCGATGAGGACAATGATGAACTTGAACTTCAAACACTAAATCTTAATAAGTTTATTAAACAAAAATCTAAAATAAACAATGAACTTGAACGGAGGAAGAGGCCAAAGAAGAAGAATACAAAGTGGGATGAATCGAGCTCCTCCGAAGACGAGGAGAAAATCAAGAAAGGCGAGGTGGCAAACTATGCCTTAACCGCTTTCAATGAAAAGGTAATCGAAATCCCCCTTATTTATTTTGAAATTACTTGATGCTTTCATGATGTATTTTCTTTTTTAGTTTAGAATTAATTTTCTTGAAAATTACATGTTTAAAAATAAAAATACAAAAATTATGATCATGCTAGTAATTTCGAAAATGATAACATTGCATATTTTATGATAAAGAAACAAAATGATTTTGATTGAAAATATGAAATCATGGTTAAGAAGTAATAATGTGTATCATGTTTGATTAACATTGTTGAATGAAATTATGTTTGATTTGAAGTAATGCATAATGATGTAATGAAAATATTAAATATTTTTTATACAATGATTGACAATTTTATGCATGAGATTTTAAGTTATACATGATGATAAGCATGTGTTATTTTCATGAGTGTATATGGCAAAACCATGCCCGAATATATGAAAGTGTTAAATTTCATTTTTGGATTTTCTTGACCATAACAATTCATTTTTAAAAATCTATTGATCTTGATGGTTCTATGACGAAATTCATTTTTCGATCCTAAACGTTGATGCATATTTTTATTTAACATAAATGAAAAAGTATGCTAACATGAAATCAAATACTTAAAAAAAAAAAAAAAAAAGGGGGTAATATATTATGAAATCATGAATCTACCTATGTTATGAATTTTGTGAATCATAAAAGTGATTTTTATGATTTAAATTTGAAATGAGTTTTATCAAAATCATGATATTGATTTCTTAGAATAACATGAGATTACCTTTGATGATCATTTTGATTCATGGAATTTTGGATTCATGACTTGGTCTTACATTTGTTTATGAGATGGTTGAAATCTTTATACCTTTGAATTCTTTCCTTCTCCTTTCAATTTTTGAATTTATGCATGTTATATGTTGAAGATTTAAAACCATGTTTTGGTATCATGCATATCTAAGAAATATTGATGTGACAAATTGAAAATAAATGATGATTTTTCTCTTGAATATAACTTGTGATATTTTTTATATAAATCATCATTTTGATTTCTCGACATTCGATACATGAGATTTTATTATAAATCAAAATTTCTCATTAATCGATCTTCTACGAGTTTACTTGATTATTCTCTTGAGAGGAGATTTTCAAAATTAATCATGATTTTTCCTTGTGAGTTCTTAGAATTATTACTTGATTAAAACAAGATCTCTTCTTTTTACTCCTATGATTTTTCTTGATATTTTATTTAAAGAAGATATTTACCATATGAATCATGTCTTTTAGTATTCAAATGATTTTATCCTTCATGACATGATTTCTTTATATTTATGGCTTACATGGCTTAAAATGTTTTGATATGATGCATGCAATGATGAAATATTCATGAAGTTCAAATTATGTATGCAATACTTATGATAATGATGTACATGATGTATTTATTGCATATGATGTGTATCATGAATGCTTTAAATGATGAATGTTTGGTATCATGATCAACATGTTGATAAATGCTTAAAAATTTTAATGTTTGAGTATCATGTATAATATGTCCATTAATGATGATTTATTTATTTTTCGGTATCGTGCATAAAAAATAAGGTTTTTGAAATTATGTATGTTTTAATTTGAATATATAATTATGCACAAATAAGATTGATACTTACCTTTGTCATAATATGAAAATTGATATAAGGGTCTTCCCTTGTTTTTGACAATGACAAAGGGGAAGCAAAAATTTCTAGCGTGGACATTATAAAAAGAGGCAAAAATGTAAACTTGCACATCTAGCAAAACTTGACAAATTTGCATATCTCAAGAAGCAAGAGTTGTTTTCTTGAACATCTCAAAACTGATAGCTTGCATGTTCTAAAATGTTATAATATTGCTAGCTTACATGATGTAGAACTTGCTATCTTGAACATTACCAAAAGTGCTATCTTGTATGCTGTAAAACTTGTATATCTGAAACTTGATAGCTTAAATGTTCTAAGCATGATGTAATACTTGCTAAATTTTCTGGCTTCAAAACTGCATGATGATAAAACTTAATATTATGTTTTTCATGCAATAAGTTGAACTAATATTCCAAACACTTGATTGTGGTACTTCTCCTTTTTGTTGATGACAAAGGGGGAGAAGTATGTTGATGACATGATATGTTATGCATAAGTTTATGCACAAGTTCATGATGATATGTTGCAAGTATTCATGATGAATATTGCAATGACTTGAATTCAGTTTGAATTCAAGGTTCTATCAATATGGCATATTGATAGGGGGAGTTTGTTTAAACTCCGGGAGTTAAGGTTAACTCCGTCATCAAGTGGTTGTCATCATAAAAAAGGGAGAGATTGTTGAATCTCGTATTTTGATGATAAAACCACTTGATATGTGTTTATGTTTTAATCTATGTTTTAAGTAATGCAAGATGCTTCGATCATGATGAGACAATTAAAGCAGGAAAAATCATGTTGTGTCGGAGAAACATGTTAGAAGATTGGACGTCGGGTTGGTGGATCGGTCGACGTATCGACAGAAGGCTTCGGACCGTGGACTCGAGCATTGGGCCAAGAAAAGCGGGTATTGTGCCAAGGATATCGGAGTTGCGGAGTCAACTGGCCGATTGGGCAATAGGCCGCAGGAGAGGACGATGCGCTGAAGAATCGAACGAAGCATCAAGGGACCAATGACATGCCGGACAACTTGGTTAATTGCTTAGGATTAATTGTCTCGATCGAAGTTTTGTTTTAAGCGTGCAGGATTAACTACGATGAAAGTAAGACATGCAACAGGAGTTGTGCCGGAGTCAAGACTATGATCACGTTAGGAGTTCGAGAGCTTGACAGAAGTCCAGACGGTCGTCGGAGGTTCTGTGGGAACAAATCCGAGAAGTCCAGGAGCTTGCCAAAAGAAGCTCGTCGGAACTCGCCAAGTGGATCGTCGCAAGTCCAGGAGTTTACCGGAAGTCCGCAGGAGCATCGTCGGAGGTCGATCGGATGTTTGCCGGAAGTTCACCGGAAGCTCGTCGGAAGAAGCGATTGACGCACCGGAGCAAGCTGTAGTAAAAGTCTTAAGAATTATCGTAGTTAGCATGATGATTAAGTTAGGAATGGGAGGTGATCCATTAACTTAATCTAGGGGCAATTGGGCCCATGAAAGAACCAAATTAGGCCGAATGGATCGACCCATTCGGACTCAGATCTCTCGCCCAAAGGTGGCACCGCCTGGGTTGGCGGTGGCACCGCCCAGGGCTCAGTCTCCGAGTTCTGGCTGGGCGGTGCAACTGCCTCTGACAGCGGTGCAACCGCCTGAGCTCGGTCTCCGAGCTCTGGCTGGGCGGTGCAACCGCCCTAGTCAGGCGGTGGCACCGCTTGAGCTCGGTCTCCGAGCTTTGCCAAGCGGTGCAACCGCCCCTGACAAGCGGTGGCACCGCCTATAGGCTCAACCTTCGAGCTCTGCCAGGCGATGCAACCACCCCTGACAAGCGGTGGCACCACCTAGAGGCTCAATCTCCAAGCTCTGCCAGGCGGTGCAACCGCCCCAGTCAGGCGGTGCAACCGCTAGACCTCGAAATTTCGGGAGATGACAGATTTGAGCTCCAAATTCAAACTGGTTTGGAGCCTATAAATACCCCTCCAATCCCTGGGTAAAAGATACAAGCACAGAGAGATTAAAAGAGAGAAAACACTACTGCAATCTCTAGAATTTCCCTCCTCTAGCTTAAGTGTTAAAATTTTGTTTAAGAGATGAGAGTGATGCTAGTCATAGGTGCCCAGCAAGCCAATCACGTGAGTGATGGCACGTGTGACTTAATATAGAATCTTTTTGCTTATTATATTTTGGCATATATCACTTTATAACTATTGCATAAATGCATACATATATTGTGATGTCCTTGGATTTGTGCAATGGGAATCGGATCGTGATGAGATCACGATAGTGAGATAGATTCACCTTTAAACACATATCCTAAATAATCCGGTCATAGGTTTTTCGAGAGGGATATCGTGATAACCGGACAGACCGGGTGTCTTTGTATACCCGTCCATATGATGGATGCAGTTTGGTCTCATAGCTGCTTGTGTAGGGACACTAGGGATCTGAAGACAGGTGCTCATTGGAGAATGAGTTCATTGATTGATCCGTTTACGGAATCTTTGGATGGTTGATGATGCCTTATTGTCGACAGCGATTCCAGTAGTCCTAGTGGTGTATCTAGTCCTTAGACTTGAGACACCAAGGATATCTATATGAGTGCTCCACTCTTTGATACGGACTTATAGGTTTTGTCTGTCCCGGATCTAGTACAGATTGGTCATTGGGAGTGGTAGTCGACCCTTACGAGGGTTATTGAGTGTCGATAGAGGATCATCCACTCGGCATCATCATGAGAGGAATATCCCATGTGTTCTTGCTTTCGACAAATCCCCGGCCGGGGTCATTCGGTTGAGAGAGAACGAAGTTCTCGAGAGAATCCGATTGGGCGAGACTTCGAGTAGAAATCGTGTGGGGTCCGACAACACCATGCTCGATATACGGTCTACGGTATATTAGATGGATGAGGGACTATAGGTACACGGTAATGGCGAGGATAGACAGGTCCAATGGATTGGATTCCCCTCAGATCGTTTGGGGACTTCTGGCGTAGTGGCCTAATACGTCCGTAGTCGACGAGTCGAAAGTGAATTATTACAGAGATAATAATTCGAAGTTAGAAGGAGTTCTCGACAGGTATGACTCATGGCCAGCCTCGATATTGGGCCTAGAGGGTCACACACATATGGTAGGCATTGCGATGAATAGAGGTTGGATATGAGATATCCGGACAGAGCCCTTGTCTTATTGGATGCAGATCCAATACCCACTAGGGAGGACCCATTAGGGTTTGACAGGGGGACCTCTATAAATAGGAGGGATTCAGAGCCCCATGGGCTAGAGAGCTTTTGTTTGCCTTTTCTTATTCTCCTCTCCATCTCCACCTCTGAGTAGGTGCGGAGTTTTGAGGAGCGTCGTCATAACTTCTGGCTTTGTGTGGATCACCGCTAGAGAGGAGGACGCTTGACCTCCTTCACCCTCTCCTAAGGATCTGCAAGGAAATAGGGATATACGATCTCCCTAGGTAACACAATCTACTCTATACACAGTTTCATGTTTTGCGGATTTTTGCGTACCAATCTTCGCACGACGACGAACATCTCTTTGGGAATCGAGGATTTTGTTTTTCTTGTTCTTCCGCTGCGCATATGATGTCACCCCCAAGGATTTCCCAACAAGTGAGTACTTGTAAGGGTTGTCTCCTAAACCCAGTAAAAGGAGAAGAGGGGTGTAAGAAGGAGGTTGATCTTCGCCTAGTAAAGGAAGATCGTTAGTGGATGCCGGTGGCCTCGACGGAAGAGGAATCGGAGGAGTGGATGTAGGTCACGATTGACCGAACCACTGTAAACTCCCGTCTTCTCTGGTTTGCATTTACTTTGAGCTGATTATCCTTACTGCAAACCTCCTTCATAGCTTACTACCTTCTGCGCTTTTACGATTACGTTTCCAAGCTTAGTATTTTCCGAATCGTGTTTAGACGTAAATCGCTTTTCTCGTACGAACATCGTATTTCAGTTTGCGCTTGTATTCTGATTTCCATCACAACTGCAAATTGCCTTAACATATTCGTTTTAACTGCTTCTTGCCTAATCACAAGTTAAAGTGATTTACGAATCGGCTTTTCTACTGAAATCGCTTTTACCGTACGAATATCGTATTTCAGTTTGCGCTTACATTCTGATTTCCATCATAACTGCAAACTGCCTTTATAGATTTATTTTAACTGCTTCTTACCTGATCTCAAGTTAAAGTAATTTACAAATCGGCTTTTCTACTGAAATCGCCTTTGTGGTACGAACGCAGTTTTAAACGTTAAAAGTTTTCCGTTGCACTAATTCACCCCCCCCTCCCTCTTAGTGCTCTTGATCCTAACCCTCGTTACAATCATTTTTTTATCAAAATTATTAGTTAATGAACTCGTTACAATCAATCATTTATCGAAGTCTTTAGTTAATGAACTCCTCGTTACAAGTTGTAGCAAACACACAAAAGATTATAAAACCACTTCCTCAAAACTCGTTACAAGTTTCTTCTCTCACTTTTCTACTTTTGAATTAGTTAGGTAAGATCTCATCCGAGGATAATGCTGATACTTCACTTGAGAAGCTCTCGTACTTGGGAGAAGCAAACTATTTGCAAATATGTTTTTTCTTTTTGCACCAAGGATGGAAGATGCATTTGCTAAGTAGGTTTCTCGGAGGCAGGCCATGTTGCATGAGCTTTCTTTTATTGTTTCTCCTTTGCTCTTCATTCCTCATTTTGGATGGATTCCTTGCATCTTTTCCTGCTTTGCCACTCCCTCTTCATCAAAAAAAAAATAATAATAATACTCATCATCAACGAGTGCTAGTGGCTGCAGAAGAAGCAAAAGCCTGAAACGTACTTTCTTGCCTCACCCAGAGCAGCAGCAAAACGAGTCAGTACATGAGAACCTTCCTTCCACAGAGCAATCACAAGGAATTAGATGCATCAAGCTTTAAGCGTTTGGTTACTTCACCCAAGCTCAAAGGGAAAAACACCTTCACTATTGAGGAGCTTCTAACCAAGAAGAAGGAAGAAAAGTCATAGATATGAGATTGGTCCAATTTGATTTAGGATGAATGAACGGGGTAACTAAATCCACTAAACTATAAAATAAACGGAGAAGAATCGGAACATACCTATATGTTAAGTTGAGTAGAAACGGAGAAGATAGTAGTAGTAGTAGTAGTGGTACTCGTACTCTTCATTAGTTGGTAGCGGTAGCAGTTGCAGACCCAGGCAAGGCAATGGCGAAGTGCCTTCCTGCCTACCCAAAACCAGCATATCGAAGCCTCGTGGCCGATCGCTGACATAATAGACTGTTGGTTCTCAAACAGGTCAGGTATCATCATCAACCTTGGAGTCCATCACCTCCATGGCCACCCGACTGAGCTCCACTGCTGTTGGTTCTCAAACATCCATCACCGAATGGTCTTTGCACTGTTCTGAAAGGAGTAAAAGAAGAGAGAGAGAGGAGGTCATCAGCAACTTCAAGGAACGGTAGGTGTAATAATGGCACGTCCTCGAATCTATCGACCGGTTCTCTGGATTTTTCCCTCGCAGCATTGGTCGGCAGTCACCGAGCGATTTGAAAGCGGACAGTGATCTCAGAACCCCACGAGAGCCCCCCTCCCTCCCTCCCTAATCGATCCAAAGCTCATTTCCAAGAGATTCTCCTCCGTCGCAACTCGAGAGTAACTCCATCAAAACAAATCACGACCACAGAAAGAACTCAAAACAAGTGAGGAATTAAGCAAAAAAAAAAAGAACACGAGACAATACTTTCTTTATTAATTTTCTAATTTTTTTTTATAATTTACATTATATAATTTATGTACATCGATATAATTTATGTACATCGATATTAATTTTCAAAACTTATGTACATCGATATAATTTATAAGTTTAAGATGGAAAACATTATATATATATATAAATATATATATATATATATATATATATATATATATATATAATCTGATATTTTAAAAAAAATGAAATTATCGAGTTATTTTTTGAAGTAAAAAAATTTGCACTGAATTAAGGAACCAAAAAGGTACCATCAAAATCATATGTTTACTTGACAGTGTATCAGATGCACAGTCGCCTAAATGGCAGGTGTCAGCTTTATGCCATGCGGAAAGACGCAAACACCCTTACGCCTGCTCTGTTTTACTCCAAACCCCCCTCCCCAAGTCTCACTCTCTCCTTCCCTTTTTAAAGATGCCAACTCCGTCTCCTCTTCCTCCTTCCCTGCTGCTGGTGGAGCACATGGTTGGGCTGTAAGGCTGTGCATCGAGCTGCAGCAAGCAAATGGAGATGAGTTCGAGCTCCCTTGGGGCCTCGGCATCCCGTAGCTCCAATGACACCCTCCACGGGCTTATGTTCGGCGAGAAGGTCTATTTCGAGGATGCGGTCGGTGGCGGCGGCAGCGACAGCACCTCCAAGGCACCTCCGGCTCCGTCGACGGCGCCGAAGAAGGGGAAAGCGGTGGTGCACGGAGTTCAGCAACAGCCACCCAGGTGTCAAGTGGAGGGGTGCGAGGCGGATCTGAGTGGGGTGAAGGCTTACTACTGTCGGCACAAGGTCTGTGGGATGCACTCCAAGGCACCCAAGGTGGTGGTCGGGGGAATGGAGCAGAGGTTCTGTCAGCAGTGCAGCAGGTTCGATCTGTTGCTAAGTTATGCGCTATGTTCTCCGTGTTTCGGTGCTCATCTTTTCATCGAATCTGTCGTTGAGAGTATGGTACGGTGAAATCGATGCTTCCATTTAGTTATATTTGGTTTCTCGTCGATGGGTGTCTCGACGTGTAATCAATCATCTCCTGCCTCACGAAATGAAGGTTTGTGTTTGGTTGCCGTCCATGATAGATAGCATTTCGGATTTCTCACTCTCTCGAAAGAGGCTTTTGGTTGGTTGGTTGGTTGGTTGATGACCCGACCCACCCTAAGTTTCTTTTTTCCTGTTTGAAACATGAATATGCTTGCTGTGAATGCTTTCTCTGGATTCCAGTTCACTACTGATGTCGTTGATCCTCTGTTACTGGATTCCAGTTCTACTGCACAAGATTTCTTTCTTTCTTTTTTTCTTTCTTTCTTTCTTTCTTTATTTCTTTCTTTATTTCTTTCTTTCTTTCTTTCTTTCTTTCTTTCTAATGCTGGTAACCCAGCAGCATTGTTCTTGCCACTGACTTGGTGTTTTTATATTAGGGTTGGCTTCCTTCCTTTTTTTTCTCTTCTTCTTCGACTGATTTCTCGGTCGTGATTTGGGTTCATGAGTGTATTTTGGGAGAGATTCATGAAGATGATTTCTTTCTTTCACCTTTGGCTCGTAGCGAGTGCAGCAGCTAATTCACTATTTTATTATGTGTTTCCTATTGACCTGAGGATAAATAAACGACAGTTGTTGGTCTTTCTAGTTAGTTAACATCATTCATTTTTTAGGTAAAAAAAAAAACTCTTTTTTCTGCTCGGTCACAGGTTTCACCAGCTGAGTGAATTTGACCAAGGGAAACGCAGTTGTCGCAGACGTCTGGCGGGCCACAACGAGCGTCGAAGAAAGCCGCCCTTCTCTCCGCGCTATGACCACTTGGCGCCACCATCCTTCCATGGTCAGAAGCATCTAACCTGACTTTTTTTATTTCTTCGCACTGCATTTATGCTACTGGATTTTTGCTCTCTGAATGCTTCTTTTGCATTTAACAACAAACAGAACCCGGCAGATTCACAAGCTTTCTAATGGATTTCGCTTACCCCAAGATTTCGAGTTCCAGTGGCGCAAGAGACATTTGGCCTACTGTCAGGGCCGGTGATCAGGCGGCGACTAACCACTGGAATGATGTCGCAGATGCACCATCCGATGCAGATGCAGCTGCAGCTGCTGCTGCTCCGGTGCACGGAGCCGGATCCCGATCCCTATCCCATCCATACTCGCAAGGTTCGACAGGCCAAATTCTCTACTCTTCCCCGGAGTTTCCGCCCGGTGAGTGTCTCGGAGGAGCCTCGGATGCCAGCTGTGCTCTCTCTCTTCTGTCAACTCGGCCATGGGGCGATCACACATCCAGAAGCCGCAGACTCCCAACTATTTCCGCAAGCGGTGGCCTCAACGCCTCCTCCTCCATCTTGGCTCATTCCTTGGTCTCCAACAATCACATGGCCAACTCCGCGGGTTTTGGACACCAAGGAAGCAGGAACAGTTGGCACGAGATGGGGATGGATGCGGCAGGTGGTGCTCATTTTTCAGGTGAACTGGAGTTAGCCCTGCAGGGAAACGGGCAGGGACTCGGCCATGGCTTGTTGGGCAGGGAATACGACGATCACTCAGGTCATAATATCATGCACTGGTCTCTCTAGACCTTGCCACCATCATTTTGCTGCTCCGAGAATTCTGAACGCTATGGGTTGGGATTTTAGTGTCAGCATCACACACAATTTTGTGTCCCAGTCTATTTGTTCATCAAGAGGCCAAAGACTTAGTGTGTGTGCCTCGTAATTCTGTAGCTTTGGGGTTTGACTTTTTCTTCTTCCATGAAATTGATTGTAAAAGATGATGCTAATGTAGTCTCATCTCCTTTAGACTCATCAATCAAGCATGTCTTCTTTTGCTGCCATGTCTTCAGCAGCTTTGCTTCCTTGAACAAGAGTGGAGTTAGTTGGCAACCGAATCTTTTGAGATAGTTCTACGCTCACCATTGCAGATTATATGCACCGTCCAAGAACATGACATTAATAAAAGAATACTAGTTATCAAGGGGAGAACATACCATACCATACCATACCATGTGTGATAATAAATTCCTCAAAAGAGGTCAATAGGAATGCTGAATAATTCATCCGCCCCCATCACGTGATGCATCATCATCATCATCATCGTTCATCATTTGCGGATATCAATTTCCTCCTTTGAGGACCGAGAGACCGACAACTACTTTGGCCTCCTCATAAATGTGTTCTTTAGAATCACTATTTGATGAATTCCATGATACCGTTCACTATATCTAGGGCCATTGACAACTCGTGCAATCTGCTCCAAGAGCTCAGAGTTGGTCGCTAACTTGGACCACCTTATAACCAGTCTCTGGTAACAAGGTTCATCCCACTTGAAGATGAATCATCTTTTCAGTTGTCTGAATAAGGGTCTGCTGATGCCGTTCTGATCTATGACCCCTCTCATAGGCACGACCACTATCAAGATGATAATCTCGTTAGTGGAACAATCGGTGAGACATGCTACATATTGAACATCACTCTCTATTTGTTCCACAGATTGACGTCAGATCGACTAGGGGGGGGGCGCTTAGCATTTGGAACTTGTAACAACGATAAACAGGCTCTGCAAGTTGTTTGTGATCTTCATCGCTTGTGATCAGTGATCTTCATCGCTTGGTCCGGGACAATTAGTTGCCAATTCCTCTGCCGACTCATACTGAAAAAAATGCAAAATATGACTGTTTTAGCATTTGGTCAAGTGGTATATATGAGATACAGAGTCCTAAATTCTAAAATTCCTGCAATGAAAGCAGAAAAAAGAAAATGCATATCTCATCGGTACATGCTAATGCATAAACTTTCTGAAATATCTCTGAGCTTGCCATCTTATTCATAGATATCTGATTGCAGCTCCATTAGTCTCTGGGTGCAGAAATGCAATCTCTCTTTTCTCAACAGTGAGCATGTGCATATTAGATTTGTCAAGAAAATAGCATATTGAAGACTTTCGCTAACCTGATATCCACAGTAGAGGCAGTATCGGTGTTCATCTCTCAGCTTTGTCAATATATCATGCAAATTCTGCAAAAGCAGAAAAAAAAAAAAAAAAAAAGACAAGCTAGTCAGTTTGTCAGATTCAAAACCATGGATGAAGAATGTTCCAAAAAATATTTTAAAACGTTAAAACAGGACAACCCCCAATTGATACACACAAAAATTACAGAGATATGATTTATCCTCAATTCATGAAAGTAAATGATGGCCTTTAAATCTTGATCTTTACTATCTCTAGATATTCTTCTGATTGCAGCAGATCCTACCATGTTTGTGGCATTTGTAACAGACATATAACAGCTTATACGGCTGCCGTATGAACACACTTTAATTTGTCCAGATTTACTCCAGTTTGTGGCATTTTGGACTTCTCATTGTGTTGTGGTTGAGGACAATGATAGAAGATCTACTTACGGAAGATAAAGGTCCTGGAAATCAAGGAAATTGAAGGCTATGAAGGACAACAATCTGTGACTTTGAACTGCACTGATATCTGCCAAGAAAATCCCTCTATAGCCAATTTCATGGCGTCATCATTGGATGGCTTAAAATCGGTTGCAACTGGTTAGACTAGGAATTTTTGGCCAATTCCAGAAAAAAAACTCAACATCAAAAGAAAAAGAGGATGTAGAAAGGGAAGCTGACAGCTTCCGTAGCTGTAGAAAAGGAAAGAGTACAGGTAGGAGCAGGATATAAGAAACAAATGCAAAAGGAGAAGAGCCAGGGTTGTTCCATTTGTGGTCACATCATCATCCACCACCACCTTAGTGTTGATTTACGCTTTGCCGCAGCTGTCACATTCAGTTGTTTGTGACCATCGCTGCAACATTAAATGTCAACTGGAGCAGGTAAAGTGGTGAGACCGTGAGAATACGAAATGGAGTGGTTGGGTCACAGATCTTGTTGCTGGATGTAAGAATAAGATAGTAGGTTTGATGCAATCCAAGCTCGATTAAGCTTATGCAGGAATCTGTCTTAAGACAAATATAATTTTCCAAATTTGTATGTACAAGGAGTCCTGTCATAGTCTCCACATGACATTTTCACAAATAGAAGTGTTACTAGGTTTTATTTTAGTCTGGATGGGGTTCATTTGATTGCACAACCCCCACATAAACTCGGAGCCATAGATTACATGGAGCTAAGAGCAGAGTGGGTTTATTTATAAAACAGGTATGATAGCTCTGTAAAATCAGAAGGCTGAACGGTTGCCAAAGCTAATTATGTGGCTGCAGGCCCTTTATGCAATTTTTTTTTTTTTTGCCTCTGTTTTCTGTAAATTTTTCCAGAAGATCAACTGCTTCTGCTTTATAATAGTGATCCAGTTGCCATTTTTCGCTTGAACCAGATTGAATTAATGTCTTCTTTGTTCAGGTTTGATAATGTGAATATTCTTGCAAACCCGCATCAATTCGATAAATGATGGGAGACTAACAAGATATGTATCTTTCAATGATAATGCTAGGCCAATCATGTACAATCAGTTTCTATGAGCTATTCATCGCTTAATAAAGGTTGCCTTAAAATTCACCGCAGAAAACCATATGCAACCTTAAGGTGACAGATCTAGTGTTGAGTTTAACAACCTACAACAACAACAACAACAATAACAAGCTACATGATCTCAAATTGTCAGCTACATGGATATTTTCCCATAATTGTAAGCTCATAACAGCCTCTCTACCTAATATACACAAAAAGGCAAAACCCCAATAATACCCTACAATGAGCACTGGATTGTATAGCCATAAGCATAAATTTGCAATTAACCTCCCTTTTCAATGAATAAATAGTTCGAGAAGCAGTCATAGCAGTTCAGTGGCAAAAGAAATATTACATCAAATCCTTCTATTTATGCTTTCCCATTTGCTTCTTGATTGATAACATAAAAGGGGAGCGTAAACAAACGGAATTAGATCAAAATAAGCATGAGGTGCATATTCTAATATGAATAAATAGCAAGATGGAAAATAAAGATCAATCATGTTGTGAACTTTTTACCTCTTCAGTGATTACTTCCTCTTCTTCTTCCTCATCCTCCTCGGCGTCGTCCTTTGGGGTCTCAACCACCTCCCTCTTCTCCAACTGCGCCAAAGCAGCCTCTGCCTTACGGTAATCTCCAACGATTCTCCGGCTCCTCCAATGCGTCTTCTGCCGTGACCCGAACTCTGCCACCATCTCCTCCTCTCTCTTCCGCTTCCTCACTTCCGCAGCCCTCTCCTTCCTCACCGCGTCCTCCTCGACACCAATCCCTGCCCTGGACCGCCGAATCTGGAGCCCCACCGGCTCCGCCCGCCCGCCGCCGTCCTTCCCCAGCGCCGACCCGGGCGTGTACCCCATCATCTTCAGCATCCTGAACCCCACGTTGGAGGCCGGGATTTCCGACTCGAGGCTCGCCCTCGTGCGCTCGTCCTCCTCTCGCTGCTTCCGCTCCCTCTCGAGCCTCCGCTGTTCCTGCCAGCTGAGGCCCTTGGGCCACTTGGGCTTCGGCTCCGGCTGGTTCTGCTTCGCCTTCGAGCCAAACTTGTGCCGGGCAGCAGAGGCGATTAGGGTTAAAGCTGGAATCCTCTTACGAAGAACAACGCGAAGATGGAGGGGGAGGGGGGTCAGGGTTAAAATTACCTTGTTCGTTTTATCAGTATCGAGTTCGGCAGGGAGGAAGAGAGAGAGATCGCCCATGTAGTCGTCGCCGTCACCGCCATCCCCGTCTCGTCCAGCCATCGACGAGCGTCCAGAGGAGAGAGGGGAGGGAGCCTACGGGCTATGGAGAACCACCGCTACGAGGGCTGTAACCACGATGTGGGGTTCGGTTCATATGGGCTTTTGGGCATCGTGAAGCGGTATCTGCTTCGGAAGGGTCACCAACGTTTTTAGAACTATTTTTGCAACAGATAATTCATGTTTATTTCGGTAATGAAATTACTACAAAACCCTTCATACTGTAGTGACCCATCGCCACGCATAGGGTAATTTTCGTCAAAATGGCGAATGGTTCGAAACATATCTTAGTATTTGGAATTTTAAGAAACGTACTTTGCCCGTCGTCGGTGGACATGCATCGTGATTGGAGAATAATCTATGGGCCCACGTCTACGCCGATTGTGGTCAACGATTGATTTTGCATGTAGCTGAAAAAAAAGTAACTTGATCAATATTTATTTCTACCTACAATTAAGGTCAATGACATATAAAAATGTAAAATCTGATAAAGAAAACCAATCCTCATTCACTTTAAGTAAATAATTTATGTATCGAGTATCGATTAATTACAAATAATGTTCGTTTATTATGTTTTAGGTAAGAGTTTATGTATCATCAAGCACAACATCCGTTTCGAGGCTTTCTTTTATTATTAAAATTAATAATAATATTATTAATATTAATAATAATAATAATAATAATAATAATAATAATAATAATAATAATAATAAATCGATATAAAGTATGATGATAAAACAAACAAACAAACAATGGAGAACCACTCCTAGTGAAGTCAACAATCAATTTATGTCCTCGTAGATGGTCTACGAGTATCCCTTCCTCCCTTTAAGATTAATTACCCCAAGCTCCCGTTCAACAAAATCTCCAGCACAAGTAGGAGGGTATTTGCTCGCAATCCGTGTCTCAGCGAAATGGCCTAACGGCTTCAAGATAGCATCCGAAGCAATATGTGCAAAGAGCTGGTTAAAACAAAGATGACAAGAAAATAAAAATATTAGCAGATGACAAAATATGACTATATATATATATATAACAAAAAGAAACTAAAATGCTTACAGTTGATGAAACCCTCCAAATGCTGTGGTTTTGCTGCTTTGCCAACTCAATAGCTTCAAGTGTCCTATTAGTCACAGTAACTTCATGCATTCCAGCCAAACACTTGCCTCCAGTTAACCACTCTATCTGCATATGAGCATCACATACATATTAGCTGCATACATACAATGGGTTAAGAGAATAACACACATTATTATCTGCTATTTGAAACAACACCTGGTATTTGTTTAGAATTTGCTATACATATTTGTGTTGTACTCACAATTTTTCAATGGCTCAATTACCATGCATTGGCTGAAACAAGCATAAATACCTGCATTCCTGTTTGGATAAGAAGACAACCCACAGGAACCTTGACCTCCATTTTTTGCCCATTTCTCAGCCAGATGCTTAAGCCTGGGAATCTACTTCTACCGTGGATTGTTAAGAAATTTAGGTCATAATGATATCCTGCAAAAACTGTGCCCAAACTGCCATGTCGTTGGAGGTCACTTCCTGTTGGAGCGAGGAGGTGAGGTCCCTAAAGTTTACAGGGGATAAAGAAGGAACCATAAGAAGTTAAGAACAACAAACACAGTATGATGAGTAGTTCTGTCTATAAATAAAACTATTACTAGTTAATGAATTTTCATCCTAGTCATGTATGGAAAAGGTGTCAATAATCTAAAGTGGATCTGTTAACATTCCTGCAAGCCACGCTAACGATAATGTAACTAGTTTAGAATTTTCCACAATTACTGAAAGAAATCCTAGAATTGGAGACAATGTCTCCAAATAAATAGAGAGTACATGCAGTTAACTAATGAAGACATACAAGCTCCGAGTCCTGATTAATAAAACCTTCCAACAATAGTCAAGCCAGACAAATATATTAACCTGGAATCTGATACCCTGAAACAAGAAATAAAGCTGCCAGTATGTGTGTCTTAGAATGTTGAGACTAATTAAATATAGCAATCAGAAAACCAAAAACTCGTGGTGCACTAGGGTTTACTGGTAATTCTGCATAGTCCTCGTTCGTTGTATCCAGAAAATATATATTTATTTCAATGTACAAGATAAAGCTAAAAGCCGATAAGAGAATTAACCAAATTACATATCACACCTGCTGGACCTGTTCTTAACCATCATCACTCAGGCCTCTCCCTGTCAACACAAGGTCAGCTACAGAACACTTCTCAAATTCGAGAAGGCTCTATAAGATTTGACAGAATTTTACAAATTTTGTGATGGGTTATCAAATTGATATCAATTTTGGGGACCACACCAGTATGACCAACCTGACTGACCAAGTACAGTATGGTGATTGCTACATGCTAACAGGACATACAAAGACTTGTCCACACAATCAAAGTGGAGAGAATGCTCTCCTACATAATAAAAGTAGAGAGGAGGCACTGGGAAAAGGGCATGTCTCGAGAATTTTTCTAAGACGGTTAAAAATTGCCATAAGGTCGTCATTTCAGACATTAGACATGAGAATTATGAATCTTTATAGAAAAAAGGAAACATACTCTCCAGATAGAGATAACCAACCATTGATGCTAGAAAGAAGTTGCAGAAAACAATTTTGCAGTTGATAATTCAATCAACAGGATTAGTCACACAACAGTTTAAGCTGTATGAATGTTAAATGTACTAAATATCAGAGCTATTTGATAATATCATGAATATAAAAATAAAATCCACTAACAGTTTAAAGTGGGGGAAAAGCGATGTAGAAAAAGAAAAATGTTCACATTTAAAGAACTTAAAGTTTCATACTGCAATTCCCTCTTGAAGGAGATGCATGTTAAAACCAAAGGTTCACGTGCTCAAATTTGAAGATGAGGTCTGTGCTGAATGGCAACAAGCTTAAAAGGACAGTCATCTTATAAGATAACTGTAAGATACAAGAGTGTAATATTGAGATGCACAAGGCCACATGTATTACATTCCTGAAGTCATTAAAGATGGAAGGTCTACGCAATAAACAAAAAATGTTTAAGGGTATCCTATAAAGATGAATAGAAGAACATACTGCATGTGAGCGAGACAGAAGACACTCAAAACTTTGTCCTGGGTTTGTATTTTTACATTGGTCATTTATACTGTTCATCAGCATGAAACTTGTCGATTTCAAATACATCATATATATCTTTTCTTGACTATTATTTTGTCCTCTACTCTCCTGAACTTTGATTAAACAGATTAATAAAGCAACAAAAACATTATGAAACTTGATGTGGACACATTTAGTGTCGGTATGCTCAGAATCATATCATAAAGAATCTGCAGATAAAAGATTAGGTACTTCCGGTCAACATATGCCCATCAATATCAAGCATGAGCATACTTATCATGCAAAGATATGGCTTCTTATCCACAGAGGGTCACGCGGGATGTCATAAGGTAACCAAGAGACCATGATAAAGAACAAACCCATTTCATGAAAAAAGTGCGACCATTAACCAACAGAGTTATTCATTATGAATAATAGCCTGCTGTCGCATTGAAACATATGAGTGCAAACTAATATGGTGCAGTTGGTTGAATCCATGATGCAGTTGTCAAAACAATATGTCGACAAGAATAAAAAATACTTGTGAGATGTCCTAAAATTAATAAAGGAAAATTAATTTGAGAAGAAATAGATTAAGAATTGAGCATTTAATGGAATGGGGGAATACATAGAAGGCAATCTAAAATACTGCTTAATATAAATGATATGAATTGGCAAAATGGTTCGAAAAGATTCTTGGACAGGAGCAAACTAAAGCATTACAAGCTCCGTGTTGGTCATTTAGAAGAAAAAATTTCATTATCAACATACTCCTGTAAACATGGTATAACCTGTTTCATTAAAGAAGTGAATGCATCCTTGTCTAAGCCAAATCCGATTGCAGCCATCTCAGCAACAACCTGGCACAAACAAAGTCTTACATACACAATACACAATTATAGGCAATCACAAGAAAATGATGCAAAGAAAATAGAATTAACAGACACCTAACTGTAAGAGTGATGTACCTCAATTGCGGCTATCATTTTTGAACCCCACGAATCCATAGTTGCTTTCCATTCAGGAAACCCTTCGGGTATGACAGGTTCTGAGTTCAGTTCCTGAATCAGAAAAAAGGAAAAAGATTTCACAGTTTCGACATTAGATTCACATATTCCTGCAGAAAAGAATTTTATGAAAAAAAACATGAGACCTGAAAACGGGTGTTTGCTGGTCGAGGGCCCACTCTCCACATGTATCGCCATTTAGGATCTGGGCCTCTAGGAATAGCAGGTTGGAACTCTTCCGGCATCAATTTGATCTTTGCTTGCATATCCTCGTCAACCAGACTACGCGGTACTTCCACTCCCTCAGGAGTTGCTCCGACCTAGTTTTTTGATTCAATTAAACATCAGGGTATAAATTTTCTTTGATATTTTTCCAACTAAAGATAATCAGGTGCTATAAATGAAAAATTTTATGATCACACTATTGAGTTATTGATGGGATGTTGTCTTTTTGCAATACTAATTTTCTTGTATCCAACAACATTCTGATCTGCTTGTTTTGAATGGACTTTTTCCTCTGGAATCTTTCTTCCTAGCCTAGATCCTCAAGCACACAACTTGTGCTGGGTCTTTGGCCACTGGGGAGGTTTCCAGAAAAACCGTACTGAAAGAAAGCAACCCAACTAACACAACTACTGGAAAAGGTTTTACTAGGCAAAACATGCAGAGTTACCACATGCAACAAGGTGAACCAAGCTATAAAATTATCTTACCTTCAGTGTGCAATGAACATCATGGGATGAAAATTGTCAGTAACATGGTGATGCTCATAACAGTTGTGCCATTTGATATACAGCTTCAACTATCAGATAGTCTCCTTTTCCCTTTCCCTTCTCCCATCTGCTTTCATTTATCCCTATCCAAAATAATATTGTTGATGGATTTAAGGCACTTAAACATTTGTTTTGTCGGTAACGTATTGGATTCTTGCAATGGTAATTTCCATCTCTGCCCTAAATTCAATCCGGAAGAATACCCAATAAACATCCCCCATCGTTCCATATTTTTCATGCCCGCTTAGAAAAGTTGATAAAGACATTATTTGTTTTTGCTATGGTATCCTCTCCGTTTGCGATCAGTTCCATTGCTCACGAAACCAACTCGGATCACAGGATCGAATGTTGGGATCAAAACCCAGATTATCACCTAGCATTTTTTTCAGATGGCAGACAAGCCGATCCACCGTTTATAAAAATAATCGATCTAAAATTGCAGGGATATTCAATAGAACCACAAAAAAAAAATCCAATCAAGGAAGAAGGAAACCTGGTAATGGAGGGCGGGGCGCGCTTGGAGGCGCTTGAACTCTTCCGGTCGCCCAAAATATCGCTCCATCATGTCGAGGAACCGATCATTGTCTTCGACGGAGCACCGTGGGTCCTTCACGAGCAGCGCCCCGCTGTCCCTGAGGCACCCGCTCACCGTCGTGCAGAGCGCCCTCAGCTCCACCTCCGCCGCCGCCGCCGCCGGGGGAAGAGCTCCGGCCCCTCGCCGGGGGGAGATCTCGAGGTAACGGGAAAGGTCAACCACCGGGAGGTCCATCGCCGATGCCGGGATCGCGTTGATGGGGCGTGTAGCCGAGGGGAGTATATATATATTTGCAACACGACGGGGGAGTCATGAGAAGTCCAACCGGACAAGGTAATAACTCCACTAGGGAAAGAAAGCGGAACGCGAGTTGGCTTGCGAAACGGTGGGAGGACAAGCGCAACTGATCCTGGAAATGAAAGAATGCCTCGGCTTCCTGTTGAAACACGTCACTCTATCACCTACCCTCAAAGTAATTGGAGGGTTCTGGTGGACCCCACTGTGGGTCCGACCAGTCACAGAGAACGAGGTTGCTAATTCGTTGGTGTCTGGCGGGGTGGGAAAACTACGGCCCAAAATCCGGGATCGGTGACCGGGCAGCGTATGCTCCCCGGGCGGTGCGTGAAACCCTGCAAAGTAGACCGGGAACGGTTTGATGAACTGGGCGGTTTCGGAAAGGTTTCTTTTAAGAACACATTAATGGAGGTTTGGTTGGTTGCCTGCAAGTGTTCGATGTATTTCGATCTGTTTTTATAATAAAAAAAAGGTCAAGTTTGCGTTAATTTTCTCAAAACATCCTTTATTTTTACTATTTTTTTCTTTAGCATTTTCTTTTTTATTTATCCTAGAAGTGATTTTTTTTCTAAAAGATGAAATTGTCTTTGTTTTTTATCATCGCCTTCATCCTCCTCCGCCTAATTACCTCCATCCCTCATCCCTTTTGTATGTTTTCCCTGTTGAACATGTTCTCCCTTATTGATCGAAGAAGCTACGA
This sequence comes from Musa schizocarpa, assembly GCA_900464855.2. Classification (NCBI taxonomy): domain Eukaryota; kingdom Viridiplantae; phylum Streptophyta; class Magnoliopsida; order Zingiberales; family Musaceae; genus Musa; species Musa schizocarpa. Next base: position 20,779,821 of record LS990921.1, read on the forward strand.
ACTAAGAAAAAGTGGAGGGCAAGCGAGGGTAATAACAAGAAGAGACACCTTATCGTTGTGTAAGACATCCAAGTGATACATAACGACAACAAAAATGACTTATGTGACAGGCGATGACCCACATCGAGGAGGAGACCAAGAACGAAGATAATGATGAGCGGTAAAAAAAAGAGGAGGGGAGATCGAATGCGACAATAAAAGACAATGATGATCATAAAGATGAAAGAAAAAGGTTAAAGAAAAAGAAGAGAGGTGAGGATAACAAAGCCTCGTGCTGAAAACCATTCGAACGTAAGGGGAATTTTATTTATTTTAAAAAACAATATATATGAGAAAAAAAAAGAGATTTTTTTAGAAAACTTGCTGCTAGTCAAATTTTCTAATATCGATCATCTATCAATCACACTTACAAATCCAACGACACTAAGATTTTACTCCCAATATTATTTGTTTCCGTTGCTTTTTTAATACTATAGAAATAAAATAACATCAAGATGCGGTATATGTATATAATTTCACAGTTTGCACTTAAAAGGTTGTGCAAACTACAAATCAGATGTGCGTGCCGTAACACACAAGTAGATGTACCTCATGGATGAACCAGTTAATTGGTCACCGTGTAATATTTGTTTGACAAGTCCATGTATCGGAGCCTGTACCTTTATGCAATATGACGAAAGTTCTCTCTCAAGCCTGTTGCATGTTTAAGACAGCTAGCTACTGGTTCCTCTACATTCTGGGAGGAAGCTGAGTTCAATTCTGAGTCGAGCTGACCACTTTGTTGCATGTCTAAGACAAGCTAGCAACCAGTTTTTATGCTTCCTCCAAAGTCCATTCTGGGTAGAACTGACCACTGGTCGCATGTTTAAGGCAGCTACCTGTTTTTGTGGTTCCTTCAAGCCCATTCTGAGAGGAAGCTGAGTTCAATTCAACTCTACCAATAGATATGGTATTATTAATTAAATAATACAATAAATCCAGATACCCCATAACCTCCACAATGGCCTAGGATGATGATGTCTTTGAGGTCCCAAACCTTTTATGTAACTTCAAAGGCTCCCAGTTATGTTGTTCATAAGCATTAGTAGATCATGCACACAAGATTTGATATTATAGGTTGACTACTTTCTGACTGGATTCTATGATTCAAATTGAGCCAAACATATGAAAAACAAAATGTGGCTTATCAAACAAAAAAAAAAAAAAAAAGTTCCAGAAACACAGGACCACAAAATTCTTTAGTAACACCCCCTATTATAAATGCTACAGGATTTCTGCCCTGACTGGAATTTAGAAAAAGAAAATTCTGAAATCTGGATCCAAAGGGGGCATGTCAGATGATGCATCAATACAGTGGAACACATCATGTGGTAGAAAGAAGCTGTTAAAATAATGGCTTAGCAATACCTAAAGAAAGAAAAACCTACATCAAGGGTACAGAGATGTAGTATGTATGATAACTCCTCAATCAGCAATACCTGCCCTTCCACATAAATACCTGCCCTTCCACATAAATATAAGAAGCACACAGAATTATAAATCTGAATTCCTTTCCAGTAAAGACCTAGAGTTTTTCATCTCAAGTTACACACGCAGCTGCTAGAATGGAAGAGACTTACTGAAACTCAGTATCGCTCCAAGACACACCGAGGGAAACAGGGAGGACTATGCAAACAAAGAGTCATGAAAATACAAAAAATTTGGAGGGTCCAGAAATTGATAGAACCAGTAATGGAGAGAATGAAGAACATGGCAGAACTACCAATTAACATCATATACGATTCTGACACACACAAAATGGATAACCCTTTGTTGATCTCTCTACTTATAGAATATAACATAAGACCCATAAAAAATATTCCATTCTGGCATCTAAAGACAAAAATAAGCAGAGGTAGTGTATCACAATAAAAAGGGAAACCAAAGTAACTCACAAGTTGAAAGAAATAAGTATCTACTACAAGTATGACAAACTGTAGAATAAGAACTCTAGTATCTACATGATCTCAAAGCAACCACAGATCTGGTGGCTGCTAACTCCTATTACTTTCTTCAGCTATAAGGGTTTAAATTAAATAATATAACGGGAATAGGATTATCTAACATGAGAAAAACAAGAAACCAACAATAATTTCATAATGGTTGAGCTCCCCAAACCCCGCATTGGCAGGAGCATGCACTGGATACACCCTTTCTTTTTTTTTATTTGTTGGCTTAAATGCTCATTTCATGATGTCTGCAACCAAGTGATAAAAACTAAACCATCAATAAAGTACAGAATGAGCACTACCACTTCATTTCTAATGCTTACTTGATGGAATCACATAATTAATATTTGGTGATGTGAATTCTAACAATTTCAGAAGAATAAAAGATTAAACAAAAAAATGTTAATTGAGTTTCCGCATCCTTTGTGATTTCTCAACATCCTAAAGATATGATTAATGATTCATGATGCTCGGTGAGAGATGGCCAAATCAAATGATTGACTTTAAAGTTCAATTTGTATTAGACCACAACATGACTGTTGCACCATTTTACATTAAAAAGCTTTGTTGACACGTTCAGATTTTCAGGAAAATAATGATAAACAATATTTTTTTTAAACGAAAGAGAAAAGAAGCTTACTTCTGTTCTTTTTTAGTACTTATCAATTGCCAAGTACAAGAAACCTAAGCCATAAGGCACTACCAAGGACAGCATCAACTGATCAAATCTTCCAAGCTCAAGCATATTTTTTTTGTTCCCAGAAAGTATTCAAGAAAGCTTTACAATATCTATCAAGTGCGCTAGTAAAGAAAGTCAGCAATTACCTGTCCGTGTGATTTCCTTGAGAGTGTACCTAGAATTTAATTTCATCTAGAGAACGATAAAAGCAATGAAGCCTTATTGGTTTTCTTAGCTGAAGAGAATTAAGTTATGGACCCGTAAGTATAATATGTCTCCAAAATGAACCCATCTCATCGCTGTTGGATCTTAAACAATCTGAGCTTCTCAAATCGTAAACTCCATAGTAAGTCTAGACAAACTGGGAAGAATTACAAATCAAGATCGCATTATTCTGTTGGAAAGAAATGGGACATTATTCTACAAAGGACCCATAAGTATCAACACACAAATTCTAAAGACCGAATCGAACAAAATAAGACCATGGTACCTGATGATAACATTATCGCCCAAGTAGAGCAGCTAGAGATCCTGCCGAGATGCCCACGATGCAGCAGAAGGAAACCACTCGAGCTCTTATGAACAAGAGATTCAAGTTCTTTGTGGCCTGGAGAGCCAGCGTCAGAATCTGGAGACGCCCCTGCTCCTCCATCTTCCTGAAGAAGACAATCGGCTTCAGGGCCCGGCGCATGAGGAACGCCATCGAGAAGGGAAAGCCGAAAGCCGCGAGGCCCTGGACCAGGACCTCGTCGGGCGGCCGTACGGCGAACACGATCCACGCGCCGAGGCCGAGGTGGGCGACGCCCAGCAAGGCGAAGGCCGAGCTGAGGCTGTAGATGCTCCTAGCGAGGCTGTCGAGCACCTGGCGGGTCTCGTTGGCGAGGGCGGAGTCGTCGCGCTCCACCGTGGGGCCGACAATCTCCTGGTGCCGGAACTCCGGGACCTGGGGCTCGCCCTCTGGCTCGGAGCCTCCCGACGGGCCGGCGGAGAGGTTTCTGGGATCGGGGTATAGCGTTTTAGGCAAAGACGGGATTCGGGGAAGGGAGCTGAAGGGAGTAGGGATAAGACTTGGGATTGTGGGGGTTCGCTTGGAGAGGGGTCGGGATCGGAGATTGGCGGCGGCGGTGGTGGAGAAGGATCGGAGGAGAAAGAAGGGATTGGGGATTTGGGGATTAGTAGACGTGGAACCGGGTGTAGCAAGGCGGTGGTGGGATCGGAAGAGGGGCGTGGAGGAGGATGAAGCATTAGGGCTTTTAGCTGGGCTTAAGAGGAAGTGGAGAAGTTTAGGGATTGATCTGCGAGAGCAAGAGAGGAAGGAGAAGGAAGCCATTGGTGTTTTGCCCGTAGGAGAGCTTCGGAAATATCAGTAATTTATACGCGCCGACTTGTGACAGAATCCGAAAGTGGCTTGCAACGGGTCCAAATGTGGCTCGATTTGGACCCAACGGGCTGATAAAGCTAATAGCTCTTAATTGGGCTGACGAATATATGAGCCAGTTTTATGAAGGAAATTATATATGGTCTTTGCGCACCGTGAATTTTATGAAAGAATTGTGATACTGAATGTACAATCAGCCAGCCAGCAACGTAAACGCTAATGTTTGTTGCCGCAATACGTCATTGATCAACGGTCGACTTAATTCGAGTAGATTTGTGTTGAAAAAAGATCACAAGCACAGAGATCAGTCGAGTCATTCGTTCCCAACATCGGGTTTCTTTGTTCCTCTCGTCCTCTCTCTCTCTCTCTCTCTCTCTCTCGTTACGAGGCAGGCTACTGCAAGTAGAAGGCAAAGAAGGAGAGGACGGCGGCCCCAACGGCGGCTCCAACAGCAGGGGTGATCGCGAAGGACGCGCTGGCGGGGCCGGGAGCCGGAGCCTCGAATGCAAGGGCGGTGGTGGCCGACGCGGCGGCGACGAGGACGGCACAGGCGATCTTTCCCATCTCCATTTCTGGCGGCGGTGTGGCTTTAGAGCTGCGGAAGAGATGATAGAGAGGGAGAAAGAGAAACTTATTTAGGATGGCTTGTTCCTCCTCCTCCTCTGCAGGCCTGAGGAGGAATGTGGGATGGGAAGGAGGGTTTTCTAGGGTGTTTCAGTGGTCGGGATGGATAGTCGGAGTCGGAGATGCCAACTTCAAAGCTGTGCGTTGTAATTAGAGGAGCGTTTTGCGTGCGTGGGAATCGGTCATTTGGTCAACCTCGTTGACCTGGGCCAGTTGTGAAGCTTAATGTAAAAAAGCTTATAAATTATATCCGACCAATAAAAAAAATATTATCTTATTGTCCCAGCGGACCATGAGTTGGAATTCTTTTTAGCTTGATCCATTTATTCGGTTTCAATTTTACGTGTAAAGCGTATATAATTTATATGTGAGAATACTTCTCTGACTACTAAAGTTTTTCGAATTATTAATAATTATATATATATATATATATATATATATCTCTCTCTCTCTCTTCTATCCGAACCGAACCGAACCGACCCGAACCAATCCCATCCCTCCCGACTCATTTCCGGTTCTATCTTGCTTCTGCTGCTGTCCATGGCGGAACCAAAAGCTGAGACACCCACCTGGGAGCAAAGAATGCACACTCTCACCCACATCTTAACCCACCCCACCAGTGCGCCCTCCCTCCACTCCCAGCTCTTCGTCGCCTCCCACGTCCCCTGCTTCCTCTCCTGGGATTACCCCCCTTTCCTATGCCGCCCGGCCCCTTTAGCCGCCGGATTCCCCCCGCCGCTTCTCCGCTGGTCCCTCGCCATCTTCCTCCGCCGCTCCTCGCGCCTGGGCCTACCCGCATCTTCCTGGCGCGCCAAGTGCCCCTTCCAGCAGCCGCCGCCCCTCGTCCTCTCCTCCGCCGTGGACCCGCCGCCTCCTCGCTGGGGGCCAGAGGAGCGCCGGGAGTCCGTTCGCAAGCGTCTGAGGCGGGGGCGGATCGGTGTCAGGGTCTCGCCCGTCCTGGCCTTCGCGGTTCCCAATCTCGCGCTCCTCTCGCTTCTCTTCTGGGAACCGCTCTGGCGTCTTCCGGAGACCTAAAGTTGACGCCCGGTACGCTTTTGTTCAGAGTCCAATCATCGTATAAGCTTTCTGTGGCTTTCTGTAATTGCAGAGACTAGATAGAGGATAAATTCAGTGCTTTGATTAGAACATGGCTACCGCATATGGATAATTGTTTTTTTTTTTTTTTTTTGGTTGGAAAACTGTATAATTTAATCCAGAAAAAAATGATTTATGATTTAGAATCATTCATGCATTAGCCTAATATAGATCAACGTGAACTCTCTTTGATAAACTAAAATATTAAAATGCTGGTCAAAACGATTAATCTCATCTGATATATTTTGAAGTTAACACAACAAAAGGATTCACAAATAAAAACGCAAACGTCCGTAAATTGTTGAAGCTTCCACAAAAGCCAGACAGACTAAGCAATAAATTTACCCTTTTATTTTTTGTTGTCTCGTAATACCTTCTACAACTTGGCCAACTCCAGACTGAATAGAAGTAATCTAGTCTAGTTAGTAAAGATTTTGACAGTAAGTTCTTGAGCTCAAATCTCACCTTAGTTATTTACCCTTTGCAAAAAGAAAAAAAAAAAACTTAAAATGCTGATTGATGCCACCAGAAGTTCCAATTTCTCTGACTAACAGACTTTTATTTGATGTATTTATTCATGGTTGTCCTCAAGTCACAGGATTTGATCAATTCTGTAAACTATGGCTATAAGCAGTGGCAGGATAATCTGGCTGACTTTGTTATCACATCATCACAGAGCTAGTTGATTACAATTAGTTTTCTTGTATGCCTTTTTTTCTTCATGTATGTCATCCTGCATAAAATCGTAAAACTTGTAAGTTATTAAAAAAAAAAAAAAGCTTTTGATGGTGGGAGTTGTTGATTAGGTTAACAAACTGCAAGTTCATGATGAAGATTTTCCATTCACATAATATTGTTTAAGATCAAACAAGGGGTTCATTCCTTGTCTCAAATAAAAAGATAAGATTTGGAGATAGATTATCTCTAGAATAAAAGTCTGCAGCATTTTGTTTGATGCAGCAGCAAAGTTAACTGTCAGATATGTGATTATTTTGTGGCTGTTACAAATTTTTTTATGTGTGGCAGCATTACGGTGCCCAAAAGGCATTAAGAAATTAAGTTTATCATGATTTTAGGCTGATGTGGTCAGTGTGGTTTCAGATGAGATGTTTTAGCCTTCATCATGAGCACAATGTATTCATTTGTTGTGACCTTCATTTGGGAATTGCGGAATCTAATGCCAAGATATTAATAATGAATAAAGAACTTACATCTGGTCAGATAAAAATAGTAAATAATAATATCTTATTATAATGATTGTTTTTGATGAATTACCTTTTTCTATTTGAGCAAAGCAAACCGGAAATTGCATCTGCCAGTATAGTTTCATAGAGACATTTTTTTCTAGAATGTTTAATACTGGTTTAAATAGGTGCCTGGGCACTCGTCTAAGTGTTTGGGTGAGGTGAGGCGAGGCTTGACCACCTCAGGCTTCGACCAGGCGGCACGCTTCAACGAAGCATCGCTTGGGCACTCGCTTGAACCCAGGCGTCGGGCGCCTCAAGCGAGCGCTCGGTTCAAACGAAGCAACCAAATTAGACTTTTTAAGTCTGGTTCGGTTGAACAGTAACTAGTTGGCTCGATTGAACCAACTAAGCTCGAACAAATGCCTGGTTCAAACGAAGCAACCGTACTAGACTTTTTTAAGTCTGATTTTGTTGAACAGTAGCTAGATGGTTTGATCGAACCAACTAAGCTATGTACTATTACTATACATCGTTGGCCCTCCCCGCATGACCCCGAGCCATAAACCCTAGCGCAGCTACTACCTCCGCTGCCAATCCACAGGACTGACACTTCCTCGATCGTAGATGGACAGGTCCGATGGCCTAACTTTTATACGCAGTTCCTTCCATTATTGCTACTTCCATGTGCAACTCCTTCCATTGTCGAGGGAGAGGACCACAGCTTCCTCTGTCATCGACGGACACCTTTGAAGCTTCCTTCACCCATGACGTCGTTGTCCACAACTTTTGTCGCCGTCGCTACTGCCATTTGCAGTTTTCTTCTCCGTTGTTGTTGTCGTTCGAAGCTTTCGCCTCCGTTGTTGTCGTTTAAAGCTTCCTCCGCCACTATTGCTATCGTCTGTAGCTTTCTCCATCGCCGTCGTCGTTTGTCCGAAAGTTCCTTCATATATTTATATTTGAAGTCTTATCCTACTTTTGATTGCTCTTTCCCAAAGTTTCACACTATGAGTCATAATTTTAATTTCTATGTCATCATGATAGTTTTGTATGTCATTTATTCTTCTATGTCACTAAGCATCTCTTTCTTCATTCATTATGCATCTATTTGAATCTCACAATCTTGTTAAATAGGCTAGTTAACCAAGCTACTACTCTCTGGTCTCCAAAAATTTTTTAAACCTCAATGAGGAGGCCATTAGGTCCCTCACTCTTAGTTATTTTTATCTTTTTTTAAGGCATCCTCTAATTTTGCAAATAAATATATGATTATTAAATATAGCATTGTTATTAAAATGTTACATCATTTGTTGAATATTTATTAAATAATTTATAAAAATAATTTCTTCATCATTTTTAATTTTATTATCATTAATAAATATTTTTTTATCTTCATTTTAATGCATTTGATATTACCTAATTCATTATCCTTTCTTTGTCTAGCTTTAACAATTCTAATATATATGTTTCCCTATCTTTAGTACCTAATTTGTGATAAAAAATTATCATAAGCTTTATATCTTGTAGTTCTTTTAGCATCTTTTTTAGATTCTTTATATCTATCTTTTAAATTTCTCCTTATTTTTATAATTTTATCAATCCTTAAAACATGATATTTTAATAATAATTGTTTTATGAACTTTCTCTCACCATCAGTAACTCTCTCTTAAAAGTTATACTTCTACCTTTAGTTTTATCAAAGATATTCTTTTTTAAGGTCCTAATCTTATTAGCAATTGTAGTCTAAATAATATCAATACTATGTTTGTCTATGTTTCAAATCTTCTCCTTTTTTTATCCTATTCTTAATAACTTTTGCATCATCGAATCCTAGTAATTTTTTCTACAATCTTTTACTTTTTCTATATTCTACGACAAATATGTATAAGGTTATAATTCTTACATATAATTTTGCCTAGCTATCTTATCTTTCTAATGAGAAAAATGTCTATAACTATTCTTATAAGTAATCAAATATTTATGTTTGTTCTTGTAGTGAGTATTGACAATTAATTATAAGATGGGTGATAAAATCTAAAATCATATCACCTTCTTCGTTCACTCCTTTTTATCTTTGGCTCAGTCTTTGATTTGCAATGTTCCATTGATGTCTTTCCAGTGTTTTGATGTTCTTGCACTGTGTTTACGTGCAGGTTATCCGAATTGATGAAGCAGCTCTCGGAGAAGGTTTGCCTCTTGGCAAGTCGGAGCCGGCTTTCTATCCGGATTGGGCCGTGCACTCTTTTCCATTGAACTTTTTCATCAAATGTGAACTGTTATAATATTTTTTTTAATTTGGTTTATTTATAATATTTTTTAATAATATATAATATATATTTTTTGTTGAGATATTGAAAAATATCGTAAAATCATTGAAAAACACTGTAAGCGATATATGTGCCTGTGCCTCTTTAGGTGTCATTCATTGCTTCTAGATCGATATGATACTATAATTTTAGGCTTGTAAATTAGGTTGATTGAGGTTAAAGGTTCATTTATGTTATTCACATGTTTTCAAGAAGGTCTTATAGTATTATTTTTTTTTTTATTAAGGTAACTAAAACATTATAATAAACTAATTTTTTTTTAATTCTTATTTGGGTGATGTTATTATTAAATCATTATAAATATCTATTTGAATGTTAGTGTGATATATTTTGATTTGGGTGATGTGTTTTGATTTCATTTGGCATATTGTAATAGTGGTATAGTATTTTTTGTTGAGATGGTATTGAAAAATAATAAATACTACAAGAGACAGACATATTAATGTTATGGCTTATTTGGTTGTATTAAAACAATAGCTTAATATTTTTCAATAGAGAGAACGATGTATGAATGATCAATGTCAGAAAAGTTCCATGTATCGAAATGGGGATTGAGCCAATCCGAATGCTTAAACAGAAGAATGAAACCACTCAACCCCATCATAGTATTCTTACGACATATATATATATATATATATATAGCTCTTTCGTCTTTCGTATAGCACCGATCTATTAATATCGATCCATAAGTCAGCTCATGTTTCTAAGAGAAGGCATGTTTAAATCTCAAACATTAAAGTGTTTGTGAAGCAAATCATCATCAACTTGGATTTCCGATGCGGTGGAGAGGTTCCAAACAAGCAGGTAACTCCAATTTGAGTGATTTATAGGAAAGCTCGAGTCCGACGAATTCATAACGCGACATGACATAACATAGGAGTTCATTGGTTGGGATGCCAATGTTTGTTAGTGAGCCATCCGATGGAGGATAATACGACTATCATCAAACGCCCCAACCAAACACGATGAGAGAAGATCGAAACCTACGACATTGTAGCCATCCAATATAAGGTTCGGGTGATTAATCACATCAACGATAGGAGATCCAATGAAAACCAAACAAAAACATATATTATTGATCTCTCGATTCAATAATCAAGCATTCTATCAAGAAGCAAGGTGTCACTATGCTTTAACTCGGTTGCACAATAAATTATCTAAAATGATCCACTACTGAAATCTCTCACAAGTGTCCACATGACACAACATTTATTTACAAGTCTAAAATGACCATCAAACCCAACTAAATTTAGGGTTGTTAAGCTTTCGACTGTCCCTCTACATGCTATACAAAACATGAACAAACCAAAAGACATGGACATACTTACGCATTACATCGAACACTCTATTTATAATTTTGTCCGTGACATTCTCCCCCACTTATTCCTTCGACGTCCTCGTCAAAGCCTTTGTCGACCCTGCAACTCCTCACTTTTGCTGAGTTTTCAATCTTATGCTCCAACTGTAATTCGCCTCTTGGCTCTCATCTGCTCTCCGCCGCTGTTGTTGAGTAGTCGAACTTTTGATCTATCATGCTATTTCAACTCACTAATGACTCTGACTCTTATGTGGGGTTGGCTGAGTTGTGTTGATCCCTATTGGTTCCTACGGATCCTTCAGATGAAGAAAAAGATCATCCTTACTATGTGTCAGTCTCTCAAATGTCTCATACTGCTTGAACTTGATGGATGCTTGTTAGAGCTTTAACGAGCATCACCTCGTAAACTTTTGAAGTTTTGGGTCCTTCCTCCACAAAAGTTGTGCATCGACTCTTCTTTCACTTAATTGTCACTTCCAAGTAAATTCGCATCACTTCCGATTTCGATTGACATTCTGTTGGGAAATAAAGCGAATAATATACTCTCAGTAGCATTGATCACCATTGGTGATGATTTGACAACTATTGTCTTCCATTATCTTCAAAGGGTCTTTGAACCTGTGCATAGCTTCTCTGCTAGATAGATAAGAGAATTGGGGTATTCTATTTCATCTATTCTCTTAAGAGTTGAGAAGGCAAATGTTACTTAATTTCGCCTATCTCCTCGAAGGTTCTACTCCATGCATCGAGCTGGTTACTGGTCTTTGCCTGCTCTTTGCTTACACTTCTAAAGTACTTAAAGTATTTGCACTCCTTGCATTAAGTTAGTTACTATGATTCACCTTCTTAATGCCATCGAACTTCTAGAATGTAGGAAGTTTTCACTTCAACTTGGAGCAAGTCTCTTGTAGTTTAGGTTGCACCGTCTTCTCTATCAACCCTACCGCCTACTCCACTAAGTAGCAAATGTACAGCACCGAGTATTGCCTACTTAGTTTCTTGGTTGTGCACTCATGCATGACCCAAAGTCCTTTACTTTCAGTTATCTTGATGAAAAGCTCATTGACATTGGTCTTACGAAGTTCCATGGTCTCTCTACCCTTCAGTCTTGTCTCGATACTTAGAGTTTACCTCTGTATGCTCCACCTCCTCGGTCCCTTTCATGACCAAGCGCTCCCCCTTTATGAGAGCAAGGGATCGATGACTTCACGAAAGTCCTGCCTCTGCGGTACCATGGTGCTGCCATGCCCATGGTCCTACTATCCGTCACATTGCATCTGCATCCCTTTTCTTCACAATTGGTAGATCTGCCTCTGTGACACTTTAACACTCCTCCAAATCTACCTTCATTCTAATTGATGCTTGGTTTTTTTTTGTAGCTAAGTCTCTATGGACTCGTCATCGCTTTCTCGCCTCTTTCGACCCCCTGCTTTAACACCTTTGTGTTCTCCAAGCAGTTCCCCTTAGTCGATGGGAAGACAAACTGCAACTCTCATGTATGGCCTCTACCATCATGTTGCAGGGTTCACACTAATTCTATTCTTCTTAGCTTCCTCGGTAGTAATGTTCACTTACTCGACCTTGTCCTCTGACTTGTCGGCTCCCTTAAGTGAATATGGGCTCTAAAGTAGCCCAACTCTCCAACTACTTCGATCATACCTCTGCATGATCAAATCCCTCCCATGAGACTCATTAATACTTGCATTCAAACTTTTCCCTCGATGGTACGCAGCCCTCATATGCTGAGGACCAAAGCTTTCATCTGATGTAAAATTCGATGCACGTACGGAAGACCCACCTCTGCGGTACCATAGCCTTCACTCCTTGAATCCATAGCCCTTCTTGCCATCCTATTGTTCACCGAAGTAGAGCTCCCAATAGCTCTCGATCATACCTCCATATCATATAGTCTCTCACGGGACTAGATACGTGTGTATCGTATTGCCACGAACTGTTCCACCATGATCCGCTGCACCATGTCGCCTCCTAGTGGCATCTCTATTACATTCTGATCCTTACAACTCGAATTGTGATCTCTTCATGTGTGGCCTCTGCCAATACATCGTAGGGTCTCTTCCACCTTCAATTTTGTTCGCTTCTTTGGCAATTGACCTTCATCCACCCGCTCTTGAGTCACACCTAGATGAAGCATCGCTCTAGGATAATCTGTTGCCTAGTAGCTCCTGAAGTCCACCAACTTCGCTGAAAATAGTGTACCATTATCTGGATCCTGGACCTCTGCCCCTACCAGCATAATCTTCGCTGCGTACCGCTTCCTTCATGGCAACTCAAATGGCAACACTATGGCATATTCTTCAAGAGTACCCACCTCCGTGTCCTCTTGCCCCGTGCCGAGGCCTTCTGAACCCAACTTCGCCTCCGTAAGTTGAGTCGCCTTAGTTCTCCATCAAATGCTTCTCCGAGATAAGGTATAGATGCCTAGAAGCTCCCTTCATCTTTGGCACCATACAAGATGAGTCCACTCCGTCAAAATGAAAGACCCAAAAACAACATGATCCTGCTCTTGCCTCTGCAAGAGTTCATGTCCTTGACCTATATCCAAGGAAAGCTCTGTGCCTCCGCTCCATGTTCCATCTTCTATGATGGCTCCCTTCATATGGCTTGGGTACTTCGCCAAGTTACGCCCAAGTTGTTCCGCTCCTCGTTTTGTATTGAGTTGATGGTGGCCCTCGTGCCCACCATTCCACGGGTCAGCCCTCCCTTGAGTCCGATCTCTATATCGACTCTAAGTGTGCCTTTATTTGCTAGTCATAGGTGCCCAGCAAGCCAATCACATGAGTGATGGCACGTGTGACTTAATATAGAATCTTTTTGCTTATTATATTTTGGCATATATCACTTTATAACTATTGCATAAATGTATACATATATTGTGATGTCCTTGGATTTGAGCAATGGGAATCGGATCGTGATGAGATCACGATAGTGAGATCGATTCACCTTTAAACACATATCCTAACTAATCCCGGTCATAGGTTACTCGAGAGGGATATCGTGATAACCGGACAGACTGGTGTGCTATATACCCGTCCATATGATGGATGCAGCTGGTCTCATAGCTACTTGTGTAGGGACACTAGGGATGATGTGGTACTCATTGGAGAATGAAGTTCATTGATTGATCCGCTTACGGAATCTTTGGATGGTTGATGATGCCTTATTGTCAGACATCGATTTCGTAGTCCTAGTGGTGTATCTGGTCCTTAGACTTGAGACACCAAGGATGTCCTGTATGAGTGCTCCACTCTTTGATACCAGACTTATAGGTTTGGCTGACCCAAATCTAGTACAACTGGTCATTGGGAGTGGTAGTCGACATTACGAGGGCTATTGAGTGTCGATAGAGGATCATCCACTCTCGGCGTCATGAGAGGAATATCCCATGTGTTCTTGCTCAGACAAATCCCTGGCCAGGGTCATTCGGGTTGAGAGAGAAAGAGTTCTCCGGGAGAATCCAATTAGAGCGAGACTCGAGAAGAAACCGTGTGGGTCTGACAACACCACCATGCTCGATATATCGGTCTACGGTATATTAGATATATGAGGGACTATAGGTACCGCGATGGCGAGGACGACGCAGGTCCAATGGATTGGATTCCCTCAGATTGTTATGCGGGGACTACGACGTAGTGGCCTAAGACGTCCGTGAGTCGATGAGTCAGTGAATTATTACAAAGATAATAATTCACCGAAGTTAGAAGGAGTTTTGACAGGTATGACTCACGGCCAGCTTGATATTGGGCCTAGAGGGTCACACACATATGGTAGGCATTGCGATGAATAGAGGTTCGGATATGAGATATCCGACAGAGCCCTTGTCTTATTGGATGCAGATCCAATACCCATTAGGGGAGGACCCATTAGGGTTTGACAGGGGACCTCTATAAATAGGAGGGATTTAGAGCCCCATGGGTTAGAGAGCTTTTGTTTGCCTTTTCCTATTCTCCTCTCAATCTCCACCTCAAAGTAGGTATGGAGTTTTAAGGAGCGTCGTCGCAACCCTGCTGTGTGGATCACCGCTAGAGAGGAGGACGCTTGACCTCCTTCACCATCTCCTAAGGACCTGCAAGGAAACAGGGATATACGATCTCCCTAGGTAACACAATCTACTCTATACACAGTTTCATGTTTCGCGGATTTTTGTGTACCAATCTTCGCATGACGACGAACATCTCTTTGGGAATCGGGGATTTTGTTTCTCTTGTTCTTCCGCTGCGCATATGATGTCGCCCCCTAGGATTTCCCAACAGTGGTATCAGAGCCAGGTTGTTCGTGCGAATGATTGGTTTTGAACTGCGTGTGTTGTGTTTAGGAAGAATTTTGACGTCAAAATTGTTGACGCAAAAACAAGAAAGGGCAGCAACATTTGCTGCCCTCGATCTCGCGTCGTCTGGCAGAAACCAAGTAAGGCAGGACCACCACCCGAGGTAGGGGACGATGGGCGCCGCCGCTGCTCCCATTGGCCGAAAACCCCGCGGGCGGTCGCCCGGTGGGACAGCGGCGCTGAGGAGGCGGTGGCGGAGAAGCGCCCACCAGCGGCGGCCCTTACGGCGTGAAGCGTGCGCTTTTCTGGCGAGGGCAATGCCCCGCCCCACCCAAGATGTGTCGCCTCCCGTGGTGGCGGAAAGGCAACGAAAAAAAGGGAAAGGGCATTAGGGTTTTTCGGGCAAAAGATAGTTTTGCCCCTCGGAATTTGAGAAATTCCAGTTTCTGTCTTTTGTCCAAATTATGAAAATACCCCTATGAATTCAAAAATTCCCTATAATGTCCTTGATTTCAGAAAATATTAATTAATTAAAAGGTTTAGTTGATTATTATTTTTTTATCATTATTATCTAGTAGTCCTACATGATGATGATTATTTATACATGTGATGTATGATGTGTGGACGGATGATCATGGACCGTGTGATGTGTGTACCTATGATTATTATTATTGAGGTCTGCGAACCTCCATTATATTTCTCGTTTATTGTCGGACCTGCGTGCCTATGATTAAGTTGTAATCACATGAGGAGGCCTGGGCAATGAGGCGTGGATGCAATAAGCGGGACCCACGAGGCGGACGATCGTGATGCATGAAGATGCATCAAGATGTCGGCAGGAAAACAAAGGGCGAAATGGGCGATCACGGGGCATGGAGATGCACCGCGGGTTACACATAGATCTTGATGTGAGTGATTAGGCCTCTTGGCTCGGGCCTAATCATATTAGGTTGTGGTCCATGATCTTACGGTGTAATTGCTTATACATATACTAGATATGTATATATATTTGCATGCGATGCAGAGATATATATTAAATATGTATATGTGTGACATGTCATATTGGGAGACCAAATCATAGAAATATCTCGATAATATTAAATTCGGTAAGCGTGAGGCAATTAGATTGACCCCCGTGGCCTTCCATCGTTATAAGTAGGAACCGATTCCCTATGTAGGTTGAGTTGGTCGAGTCCCCGAGACTCACCTATATCGCGATTCGCTATCTTGCTTACGACATAGAGATGTCATCCGGTGACCGAGGGCATGGTATACTTGGTCGAGAGTCCCTCGAGGGTATATCATCAAATCGGACTTATCTTGTAGAACGAAGGTGTTGACTTAACCGAGAGCATCATGGTTGGTCGAAGTCCCTCGAGGTCATGGTGATTCGGAGGCGAACAGGGGCGGGAATCACAAGGAGTTGTGATCGACAAGAGTTGCCTACCTTTTTTAGGCTTAGTGTGATTGGTCGAGTCCCTCGAGGTTACACTAAAGGCCGATTGGATCCTCGATCCCCACTAGAAAGTCTGGGAGACTTCCTTTTCACGCGTCTTTGAGGGTGTCACGTGACTCGTTAGTAAAATAGTGGGGGGCATATTAAGATAGAAGTTCATATCTTGATAGTTTATTTCTTGCAAAATCTACATGTTATTCATTTTCGCTGCATCTTTATTTTCGTAAAATGTGCTTTCAAATCCCTTACATGGCATACTTGATGTCAACCGCCTCATTTGGTCCAAATTATACAGATTGGCTCAAGTAACTTGAGAATTGTTCTCACAGCGGAGAAAATGCGTGTAACGCCCTGATACTGATGATGATGCCTCGCTACCAAGAAGGGGCAAACGAGGATGAGATTGCTGCATTCACGTGAAGTACATTGATGACTCCACTCTTGCTCGAGTGCTATATATGTTGGGCTCTATGACTCGAAGTTACAGAGACAACATGAAAAAGATGGATACCGGATCCATTCTCCTACATGTCCAGTAAATTGTTTGAGGAACAGGGAAGGACTTCGGTGATATGAGATATCTAAGAGTCTCTTCCACGCTTAGGATGACTAAGGGGACACCGGTTCATAACCATGTCCTAAAAAAATGATTGAGTGGATAGAGAAACTCACGTGTCTAGGAATGGTCCTAGAGGATAACTTGTGTGTGGACATTGTGCTTGATCCCTACCAGATTCCTTTTCATAGTTCATAATGAATTTTAATATGAACAAGCTTGAAGTGACTCTCCCGAGCTTCTTAATATGTTGAGGGAGGAAAGAGAGTACTATCAAGAAAGAGAAGCCAGTTCTCTACATCGATGAGACCAAAAGGAAAAGGAAAGTAGAAAGGTCCCTTAAGAAGGAAAGGGCAAGGTCAAACCAGGTAAAAGCAAAGGTAGCTAAGAAAGACCCAAGCAAAGGACAAAGGCCGGTGCTTCCAATCGTGGTAAAGATGGGCTTTGGAAGAGAAACTACAAAGAGTACCTTGCAGAAAGGGCGAAATAAAAGCTTGATGAAGCTTCAGGTACATTCATGATCAGTCTCCATTTGTTAGACTCTTATGATAACATATGGGTATTGGATACCGGTAGTGCTTATCATATATGCAATTTGTTACAAGTTCTGGCAAGACCTAGGAGACTAGAGAGAGGCGAGATGGACCTCAATATGGGTAATGAAGCAAAAGTTGATGTAGTAGCAGTTGGCGAGGTTGCCCTACATCTGCCTAGTGGAGCTTTTATTGCATTAGATGCATGTTATTTTATTCCTTCTATTATCAAAAACATTATCTCCATTTTAATGTTTAACAGTTAGTGGATATAAATTTGTTTTTGAGAACAATGGTTGTTCGATATTATTAAATGATAAGATCATCATGAAAGGAACATTGCATAATGGTTTATTTATATTAGACACCACTCCACATATTATGAATGTAGATGTGTCCAAAAGGAAATGAGATGAGTTGAACAGTGCATACCTGTGGCATTGTAGGCTAGGTCACATCCATGAAAGAAGGATTCAAAAGTTGCTAAATGATGGATATCTAGATCCATTCGACTATGTGTCATATACAACTTGTGAGCCTTGCATTCATGGAAAACTGACTAACTCTCCATTTAGTGGAACTGGAGAGAGAGCCACTGAGTTATTGAAACTCATACATAGTGATGTATGTGGACCCATGTCAACTCATGCCATTGGAGGTTACTCCTACTTCATTATATTTACTGATGATTTCTCAAGGTATGGATATGTGTACTTAATGAAGTACAAGTCCGAGGCCTTTGAGAAATTCAGAGAGTATAAGAATGAGGTGGAGAACCAGACTGGAAAAAGTATCAAAACTCTTCGATCAGATCGAGGAGGTGAGTACTTAAGTACATAGTTCACTCAGTTCCTCAAGGACCATGGGATATTATCCCAATGGACACCTCCTTATACACTTCAGCTCAATGGTGTCTCTGAAGGCAGAAATCGTACATTATTAGATATGGTACGGTCCATGATGAGTTTCGCTGACCTACCCATTTCATTCTAGGGATATGCCCTAGAAACCGTAGCTTACCTTCTGGACAGAGTTCTAACTAAGTCGGTAGTGTCTACGTCATATGAGATATGGAAAGGGAAGAAGCCTGATATTAAGGTTGTTAAGATTTGGGGCTGCCCTACACATGTTAAAAGACATAACCCCGATAAGTTAGAATCAAGGACAGAGCGATGCAAATTTGTGGGATACCCCAAGGAAACTTGTGGGTATTATTTCTATTATCTCGAGGACCAAAAGGTCTTTGTAGCTAAGAGAGCAGTGTTCCTTGAGAAGGAACACTTTCTTAGCAGAAATAGTGGGAGAATGATAGAATTGAGCGAGGTTGGAGAACCAAGCTCAAGCACCCCTCTACAGCCCGAGTCTATTCAGGTACCTAATACACAAGTTTCAACTTTACGCAGATCTGATAGAGTATCCCATCCTCCTGAGGGATATGTGGGACATATTAAAGGAGAGGATGCAGAGGATATTGATCCTCAGACCTACGAGGAGGCTATTATGAGTATAGACTCCGGGAAGTGGC
The DNA here is from genome assembly GCA_900464855.2 of Musa schizocarpa. NCBI lineage: Eukaryota > Viridiplantae > Streptophyta > Magnoliopsida > Zingiberales > Musaceae > Musa > Musa schizocarpa. The sequence continues at coordinate 20,798,769 of LS990921.1, forward strand.
AAGAAGCCATAAATTCTGAGATGGATTCTATGTACTCCAATAAGGTTTGGAACCTAGTTGATGCTTGAAGGTATTGTACCCATGGGTTTGCAAGTGGATCTTTAAGAAAAAGATGGAGTAGATGGAAAAGGTAGAGACCTATAAATCAAGGCTAGTGGCTAAGGGGTATCGCCAAAGGCAAGGTGTTGACTATGTGAAAACCTTCTCACCCAGTAGCAATGCTAAAATCCATCGGAATTCTATTGGCTATTGTACAGACTATGATTATGAGATCCGGCGGATGGATGTGAAAACTGCATTCCTCAATGGGAACCTCGAGGAGGAGGTGTATATGATGCAACCTGAGGGATACGTGTCCAAGAACTGCCCGGATAAAGGTGTGTAGGTTGCTTAGATCCATTTATGGATTAAAAGCAAGCTTCCGAAGTTGGAACATAAGATTTGATGAGGCAATCAGATCTTATGACTTCGTTAAGGACGAAGATGAGCCTTGTGTATAAAAAAAGGTAAGTGGGGCGCTATCACCTTTTTTTGGTGTTATATGTGGATGACATCCCCGATTATTGGGAATGGCGTGAGGAATGCTATCCACAAGAAAGGCTTGGTTATCTAGATACTTCTCCATGAAGGACTTAGGGGAAGCATCCTATATTTTGGGGATTAGAATCTATAGAGATAGATCCAAGAGGATGCTTGGCCTGTCCTAGTCCAGGTACATAGAAACCATTGTCAAAAGTTTTGGCATGGAAAATTCCAAGAGAGGTCTCATACCGATGAGACATAGGATATCGCTTTTCTCACAGTATGTCCCCAAAGACTCCGGGAAGAAAGGGCTGAACATGGATATGATACCTTATGCCTCAACAATAGGGTCTATCATGTATGCCATGCTATGTAGTAGGCGATATAGCGATGCTCGAGTGTCACAGTAGGTATCGGGTGGATCTAGGCTTGGAGCCTTTGAAAGCAGTAAAAGTGTATCCTTAAATACTTGAGAAGGACTAAGGATCTTTTACTAGTATATGGAGGTAATAGCCTTAAGGTTGAAGGCTACATTGACTCAAGCTTTCGGTCGATGTCGATGATAGCAAGTCGAATTTAGGGTATGTGTACACCTTGAATGGAGGAGCAGTGTGCTGGAAGAGTTCCAAGCAAGATACCACTGCTGACTCGACCACAGAGGCGGAGTACATTGCTGCATCAGATGCAGCAAAGGAGGGAGTTTGGATGAAGAATTTCATCACAGATTTAGGAGTCGTGCCGGGTAGCGAAGAGCTGATCTCCCTATATTGCGACAACAACAGGGCGATTGCTCAAGCAAAGGAACCTAGGTCTCATAAAAAATCTAAGAATGTTCTGAGGAGGTTCCACCTTATCGGAGAGAGTGGAAAGAGTTTCATCCGAAGATAACATTGTAGATCCACTAACAAAGCCGTTGTCTCAGATTTGTTTTGAGTGTCACAAGAGTATGATGGGGATCAGACACATAGGTGATTGGCTTTAGGTCAAGTGGGAGATTGCTAGTCATAGGTGCCCAACAAGCCAATCACGTGAGTGATGGCACGTGTGACTTAATATAGAATATTTTTGCTTATTATATTTTGGCATATATCACTTTATAACTATTGCATAAATGCATACATATATTGTGATGTCCTTGGATTTGTGCAATAGGAATCGGATCGTGATGAGATCATGATAGTGAGATCGATTCACCTTTAAACAAATATTCTAAATAATCTCAGTCATAAGTTACTCGAGAGGGATATCGTGATAACCGGACAGACTGGTGTGTTGTATACCCGTCCATATGATGGATGCAGCTGGTCTCATAGCTGCTTGTGTAGGGACACTAGGGATACAGTACAGGTGCTAATTGGAAAATGAGTTCACTGATTGATCCGCTTACGGAATGCTGGATGGTTGATGATGCCTTATTGTCAGACAGCTCGATTCCGTAGTCCTAGTGGTGTATATGGTCCTTAGACTTGAGACACCAAGGATGTCATGTATGAGTGCTCCACTTTTGATACCAAACTTATAGGTTTGGTTGTCCCGCATCTAGTACAACCGGTCATTGGGAGTGGTAGTCGACCTTACGAGGGCTATTGAGTGTCGATAGAGGATCATCCACTCTCGGCGTCATGAGAGGAATATCCCATGTATTCTTGCTCGAGACAAATCCCACGCCGTGGTCATAGGGTTAAGAGAGAAAGAGTTCTCGGGAGAATCTGGATTAGAGTGAGACTCGAGAAGAAACCGTGTGGGTTCGACAACACCATGCTCGATATCTCTGGTCTCGGTATATTAGATGGATGAGGGACTATAGGTACACGAGAATGGCGAGAACAGACATGGTCCAATGGATTGGATTCCCCTATATCGTCTAGGGACTACGACGTAGTGGCCTAGTACGTCCAGAGTCGATGAGTCGAAAGTGAATTATTACAGGAGATAATAATTCACCGAAAGTTAGAAGGAGTTCGACGGTATGACTCACGGCCAGCTCGATATTGGGCCTAAAGGGTCACACACATATGGTAGGCATTGCGATGAATAGAGGTTCGGATATGAGATATCCGACGGAGCCCTTGTCTTATTGGATGCAGATCCAATACCCACTATGGGAGGACCCATTAGGGTTTGACAGGGGACCTCTATAAATAGGAGGGATTCAGAGCCCCATGGGTTAGAGAGCTTTTGTTTGCCTTTTCCTATTCTCCTCTCCATCTCCACCTCAGAGTAGGTCTGGAGTTTTGAGGAGCATCGTCGCAACCCTGCTGTGTGGATCACCGCTAGAGAGGAGGACGCTTGACCTCCTTCACCCTCTCCTAAGGATCTGCAAGGAAACAGGGATATACGATCTCCCTAGGTAACACAATCTACTCTATACGCAGTTTCATGTTTCGCGGATTTTTGCGTACCAATCTTCGCACGACGATGAACATCTCTTTGGGAATCGGGGATTTTGTTTTCTTGTTCTTCCGCTGCGCATATGATATCGCCCCCTAGGATTTTCCAACATTATTTGTGTTGCTTTGGGTTGCTCCCCCACTTGATCTCACAATGCATTCTCTTAAGCGAGCGACGACTCCTCGCCGCTCGCTCGGTCCATTGAACTTCATGGAGTTATCATTTTTGAGGTACTCCTCTTCAACATATACGGTCTATTGCATATGATTCTTCCTCTAGAGAACCAGGATCTATCCCTCTTGAATAACTGTCCTATTGGAGCAATATCTCTCTACGCTTCTTTCTCTTTGAAAGTTTTGGAGACCATCATCTCCTTGGACTACTCCGATTTGCTGAACAAACTGTGCATTGTTCTGCCTCCTGCAAACACACTTGCTAGATTGTGACTCCACGTCAATAAAGCCCACGCTGCACCACTCAAGGCCTAACAACATGTTAAACTCGATGCACACTTCAGCCTCCTACAGACGTATTCTTTATATGTCGAAACGAAAGTTTCAATGCTCCATGGAACCGAGTTTCAATCGTCTTAAGATGGCCACGAACATTCCATCGTCCACATACAAGCCCACGCATGAGTACCGAATTCTTCGAGTTACCAATTCCCCTCATCTCTGTGAGCTTTGCATAACTCTTTCGGTTGTTAGGCAACTCATTCCACCTTGCATGGTCTCATTCTTTACTAAGCGCCTCGCTTGCCTTAGGCACCATCAAGTATAGTTGTCAACGTCGAGCTGTAGCTCGAACTCAGCCATCCCAACTTTTGTGCGCTCCGTATTCTTCCAAGCTTGTTTATTCTCGTGGTGCCTCTTGCGCGAAGGGTTGGCCATTCCTCTAAATGCTAATCTCATATGCCCACTCCTCCGAGCGACTTATTTTCCCTACATCTCCATGCCCGTTTTCCCCCAAACGGTCATGCGTGTGCTGACTGCCCTCAACACAGCCCTGCTAGGTCTCCCACATTTGCATGTCAAGTGTTTCTATGAGTGCTTGTTCCGCTCTGATACCATCTGTCACGGACTTAGCTGGTTTTGCCTAAGTCGTGCTATCACAGACTTAGCTGGTTTTGCCTAAGTCGTGCGGCACCCTTGCGTGTCCGTCCGCAAAGGTCAGCCTCCTCGAAGCCTCCCCTGGTCCCTTAGGACCCACAAAAGAGAGAATAGGACAGAGAAAACGCCTCACTCGGGATCCACAAGCAAACATCTCCGAAAAACACTTTATAGACAATGCAAATTACAAACAGACTTTACAAGCTCTGAATAGTTGCACAACAAAGAGTAAAATGGTCCATTACAGACCGATAATCTCTCACACGTGTCCACATGACACAACCTTTATTTATAAGCCTAAAGTGGCCACCAACCCAACTAAAATGGGACTATTAAGCCTTCGGTCATCCCTCTACATGCTGTACAAAGCATGAACATACCAAAGACACGGACATACATAGGCATTACGTCAAACATCCTGTTTAGAAGTTTATCCGTGACATTCTCCCCCACTTATTCCTTCGACATCCTCGTCGAAGCCTTTGTCGACACTATAACTCCTCGCCTCTGCTGAGTCTTCAATCTTCTGCTCCAACTGCAATGCGTCTCTTGGCTCCCAACTGCTCTCCGCTATTGTTTTTAAGTAGTCGAACCTTTGATCCGCCATGCTGCTTCAACTCACCAATGACTCTGACTCCGGTGTGGGGTTGGCTGAGTTGTGTTGATCCTTGTTGATTCCTGCGGATCCTTCAAATGAAGGAAAAGACCATCCTTACTGCGCTAGTCTCACAAATGCCTCATGCTGCTTGAACTGGGTAGATGCTTGTTGGAGCTTTAACGAGCATCGTCTCGCAAACTTCTGAAGTTTTGGGTCCTTCCTCCACAAAATTTGCTCATTGACTCTTCTTTCACTTAGTTGTCACATCCAAGTAGGTTCGCATCACTTCCGCTTTCGATTGGAATTTCGTTGGGAAATAAAGCGGACAATCTACTCTCAATAGCACTGATCACCATTGGTGAGGATTTGACAACTATTATCTTCGAAGGGTCTTTGGACTTTTGCAGAGCTCCTCTGCTAGATAGATAAGAGAATTGGGGTACTCGGTTTCGCCCATTCTCTTAAGAGTTGAGAAGGCAAAGGTTACTTGACTTCGCCTGCCTCCTCGAGGTTGTACTCCATGCATCGAGCTGGTTACTGGCCTTCGCCTGCTCTTTGCTCACACTTCTAAAGCACTTGAAGTGTTTGCACTCCTTGCGTTAAGTTAGCTACTGTGATTCATCTTCTCAATGCCATCGAACTTCGGAATGCGGAAGTTTTCACCCCAACTTGGAGTAATTCTCTAATAGATTTGGTCGCCTCGGGATTGTACTGTCTTCTCCATCAACCTGCCGCCTACTCCCGAGTAGCTTAAGGTACAAAGACCGCTGCATTTTAACTAACCGTTCCTTGGTCATGCACTCTTGCATGACCAAGTCCTTCACTTTCGGCTATCTTGATAAGAAACTCATTGACACCGGTCTTCTGAAGTTCCTTGGCCTCGCCCTTCAGCCTTGTCTCGGTGATTTGAGTTTGCCTTTGCATGCTCCACCTCCTCGCCCCCTTTCACGACCAAAGCTCCCTCCATGAGAGCAAGGGATCAATGACTTTCACAAAGTCCCGCCTCATGGTACCATGGCGCTACCATGCCCATGGCACTACTATCCGTCGCCTCGATCGCATCTCTTTTCTTCACAATTAGTAGATATGCCTCGTGGTACTCCTCCAAGTCCACCTCCATTCTATCGATGCTTGATTTTTGGGTAGCTATGTCCCTCCGGACTCGTTGTCGCTTCCTCGCCCCTTTCGACCCCGCTTCAACACCTCGTGTTCTCCAAGCGACTCCCTTTGGTCGATGGAAAGACAGACCGCAACTCCCCCCCACGACCTCGCCATCACGTTGTAGGGTTTGCAGGTACTCGTTCTCCTTAGCTTCCTTGGTAGCAACGTTCGCTTACTCGACCTTGTCCTCTGACTTGTCGGGCTCCCTTAGGTGAATATGAGCTCTAGAGCAGTCCAACTCTCCAGTTGCTTCGATCATACCGCTGTATGATCAATCCCTCCCATGGGACTCACTAGTACTTGCATTCGAACTTTTTCCCTTGGTGGAACACAGCCCCCATATGCTGATGACCAAGGCTTTCGTCCGATGCAAAATTCGATGCACGCACGGAAGACCCGCCTCTGCGATACCATGGCCTTCACTCCTTGAATCCATAGCCCTTCTTGCCGTCATGTTGTTCACCGAAGTGGAGCTTCCAGTAGCTCCCGGTCATACCTCCGTATAATCTAGTCCCTCACGGGGCTAGATTGTGTGCATCGCATTGCCACGAATTGTTCTGTCACGATCCGCTGCACCATGTCGCCTCCTGGTGACATCTCCATTGCATTCCGATCCTTGTGGGATGAACTCGAATGGTGGTCCCTTCATGTGTGGCCTTTGCCAATACATCGCAGGGTCTCTTCCACCTTCGTTTTTGTTCGCTCCTTTGGCAATCGACCTTCATCTACCCACTCTTGGGTCACACTAAGATGAAGCACCGCTCTAGGACAGTCCATCGCCTAGTAGCTCCCAAAGTCCCCTGACTTCGCTGCAATTAGTGCACCATTGTCTGGATCTTGGGCCTCTACTCCTACCAGCACAATCTTCGCTGTGCACCGCTTCCTTTATAGCAACTTAAATGGCAACACTGTGGCATATTCTTCAAGAGTACCCGTCTCTGCGTCCTCTTGCCCCATGCTAAGGCCTTCTAAACCCAACTTCGCCTCCCCAAATTGAGTCGCCTTAGTTCCTCCATCAAATGCTCCTCCGAGATAAAGTGCATGTGCCCAAAAGCTCCCTTCGTCTTTGGCACAATGCAAGATGAGTCCGCTCCGTTAGAATGAATAACCCATGGAATAACATGATCCTGCTCTTGCCTCTGCAAGAGTTCATGTCCTTGACCTCTGTCCAAGGAAAGCACTATGCCTCTGCTCCATGTTCCAACCTCTATGTTGGCTCCCTTTATGCGGCTTGGGTACTTCGCCAAGTTACACCCAAGTTGTTCCGCTCCTCGTTTTTGCATTGAGTTGATGGTGGCCCTCGCATCCACCATTCCACGGGTTAGCCCTCCCTTGAGTCCGATCTCCATATCGACTCCAAGTGTGCCTTCATTTGTGTTGCTTTGGGTCGCTCCCCCACTTGATCTCGCAATACATTCTCTCAAGCGAGATCATGCGACGACTCCTCGCCGCTTGCTCAGTCCATCGAGCTTTGTGGGGTTGTTGTTTGTTGAGGCACTCCTCCTCAACTTATGAGGTCCGCCCCACATGATTCTCCCTCTAAAGAACCGGGACTTATCCCTCCCGGATAACTGTCTCGTTGGAGCAACATCTCTCTTCGTTTCGGAGACCACCATCCCCTTGGACTACTCCGATCTGCTGAACAAACTGTGCATTGTTCTGCCTCCTGCAAACACACTTGCTAGATTGCGACTCCACGCCAATACAGCCCCCACTGCACCCCTCAAGGCCTAGCAACATGCTGAACTAGTTGCACCCTTCAGCCTCATACGAACGTATCCTTCACATGTCGAATAGAAAGTTTCAATGCTCCATGGCGCCGAAGTTTTGATTAAGCTTTGGGATGGCTAACGAACATTCCATCGTCCGCGATACAAGCCTATGCATGAGTACCAAATTCTTCGAGCTAGCAATTCCCTCACCTCTCGTGAGCTTTCAGATAACTTTTTTTGGTCGTTGAGCAACTCATTCCACCTTCGATGGTCTCATCCTTTTTACCAAGCGCTGCTGCTTTATCAAGTATGGTTGTCAACGTTGGAGTCAGAGTAGCTCAAACTCACCATCTCAACCTTTTGGCGCTTCACATTCTTCCAAGCTTTGTCTGTTCTCGTGGTGCTCTTCTTGGAAGGGTTGGCCATTCCCTCGAATGCCAATCTCGGATGCCCGCTCCTCCGGCGTCTCCTTTCCCCTACATCTCCATGCCTGTTCCCCCCCCCAAACGGTAGGCAGCGTGCCGATCGCCTCAACGCAGCCCCTCGCTTAGGTCCCCCCACGTTTGCATGCTAAGTGTTTCTATGAGTGTTTGTCCCGCTCGATACCATCTTTCACGGACTTAGTTGGTTTTGCCTAAGTCGTGCGGCACCCTTGCGTGTCCGTCCGCAAAGGTCAGCTTCCCCGAAGCCTCCCCTGGTCCCTTAGGACCCACAAAAGAGAGAACAGGATAGAGAAAACGCCTCACTCGGGATCCACAAGCAAACATCTCCGAAAAACACTTTATAGACAATGCAAATTACAAACAGACTTTACAAGCTCTGAACAGTTACACAACAAAGGGTAAAATGATCCATTACAGACCGATAATCTCTCACACGTGTCCACATGACACAACCTTTATTTACAAGCCTAAAGTGGCCACCAACCCAACTAAAATGAGACTATTAAGCCTTCGACCGTTCCTCTACATGTTATACAAAGCATGAACATATCAAAAGACACGGACATACATAGACATTACATCAAACATCCTGTTTAGAAGTTTGTCCGTGACAGTGCGGTACCCTTGTATGTCCGTCCGCAAAGGTCAGCCTCCCCGAAACCTCCCATGGTCCCTTAAGACCTACAAAAGAGAAAACGGGTTAGAGAAAATGCCTCACGTGGGATCCACAAGCAAACATTTCTAAAAATACTTCATAGATAATACAAATTACAAACATACTTTACAAGCTCTGAATGGTTGCACAACAAAGGGTCAAAATATATCTCACAAGTGTCCACATGACATAACATTTATTTATAAGCCTAAGAAGGCCATCAAACCCAACTAAAATGAAGCTGTTAAGCCTTTAACTGTTCCTTTACATATTGTGCAAAGCATGAACAAACAGAAAGATACGGATATACACAAGTATTACATCAAACATCATATTTAGAACTTTGTCCATGACAGCTCCATGTTTCATCTTATATGCAAGCTCCCTTCATGCGGCTTAGGTACTTCGCCAAGTTACACCCAAGTTGCTTTGCTCCTCGTTTTGCGTTGAGTTGATGGTGGCCCTCATGTCCATCATTCCATGGGTCAGCTCTCAATTGAGTTTGATTTCTATATCGACTCCAAGTGTGCCTTCATTTGTCTTGCCTTAGGTCGCTCTCCCACTTGATCTCGTAATGCATTCCCCAAATGCATTATCTAAAGCGATATCATGCAATGATTCCTCGTTACTTGCTCGGTCCATTGAGCTTTGTGGAGTTGTTTTGAAGTATACTCATCCTCAACATGTGTGGTCCGTTATAAATAGTACTCCTTTTGGAGATTCGAGACTTATCGACTCCAAGTGTGCCTTCATTTGTCTTGCCTTAGGTCGCTCTCCCACTTGATCTCGTAATGCATTCCCCAAATGCATTATCTCAAGCGATATCATGCAATGATTCCTCGTTACTTGCTCGGTCCATTGAGCTTTGTGGAGTTGTTTTGAAGTACTCATCCTCAACATGTGTGGTCCGTTGTAAATAGTACTCCTTTTGGAGATTCGAGACTTATCGACTCCAAGTGTGCCTTCATTTGTCTTGCCTTAGGTCGCTCTCCCACTTGATCTCGTAATGCATTCCCCAAATGCATTATCTCAAGCGATATCATGCAATGATTCCTCGTTACTCGCTCGGTCCATTGAGCTTTGTGGAGTTGTTTTGAGGTACTCATCCTCAACATGTGCGGTCCGTTGTAAATAGTACTTCTTTTGGAGATTCGAGACTTATCCCTCATAGATATCTGTCTCATTGGAGCAATTTTTCTCTTCACTTTTTTCTCTCTGAAAGTTTCAGAGACCATCATCCCCTTGGACTACTCTGCCATGCTAAATTACGATTCCATGTCAATTCAGTTCCCGCTGCACCACTCAAGACCCAACAATATGCTGAACTTGTTGCATACTTTAGCCTCTCACGGATGTATCCTTCTCATGCAAAAGAGAAAGTTTCAATGCTCCATGACGTCGAGTTTCGGTTGCCTTAGGATGACCATGAATATTCCATCATCCGTATACAAGCCATTGCATGAGTACTAAATTATTCGAGTTAGCAATTCCCCTCACAGCCACATACAAGCCGTTGCATTAACTCTTTCGATCGAGATCGTAGCTCGATCGATAACCAAAATGAATCCTCAAAGAACACAAATAAGGATGATGGACTCTTGCATCATTAATTGTTTTTTTTTTCGAACAAAATAATGAGCCAACAAGTTTTTGAAAATTTGCCTTCGACTATAATAAAAAAAACAAAACAATTTTGGTGAGAGAGTAAAAATTAATCTAAAGTGGATAAAATGATGCTACGTGATGCTATTGACATTTTAGAGATAATTTAATGCAATGATAGAACCAAGTGTTCCAATATAAGAAGAAAAAAAAGTGAATCTAGAGATATTTTAAAAATATTAAAACCACAAAAATACAAAAAAAAAGCAAAAAAGGGTTATTGATAGAAATATTCAATTATTAAGACTAATTGATAGACCCAAAACTAGCCACAAAATGAGTTTTCCGAAAAATAAAAATAAAAATCTAGGAAGGAAAAAATAGAAAAAACGTTTTTTTTCATCTTCTTTTTACATGATTTCTTCACGTGCATCTCTAATTTCTTTATAGATTTCATCTCTATTTTTGTTCCTCGTTACCGGTGAATTCTGTCTCCAAAACAAAACCTTATGAAAATTATGCTCAATAGGAATCAACCAGAAGGAAAAAAATTTGTGGTTAATTTCTCTTTAAAAATTGGGATTATTATCTAATATCCCAAACTAATCAACTTGGGATTGACCATCAACCAATAACTAAGCTTAGTGTCTGAATCCGATCCGAAAAATGGAAGGTATAATAATGTGTGAATCCGATCCGAAAATAGAAGGTACTAATGTGTTTGAATCCGATCCGAAAAATGTAAGGTACTAACGTATCCATTTGGGTCCATAAAGTTATCGGTTTTTGGATACTGCACTTAGAGGGATCCGTTCCGGATCCAACCCGTGTTTATCCATTTGGGTCCGTAAAGTTATCGGTTTTTGGATACTGCACTTAGAGGGATCCGTTCCGGATCCAACCCGTGTGTATCCATTTGGGTCCGTAAAGTTATCGGTTTTTGGATACTGCACTTAGCGGGATCCGTTCCGGATCCAACCCGACAACACCCTGGTCCACGGCACTATAAACGGGTAGAAACTGGGACGCAGAAGAAAACCAAAGGGCAAAAAAATCCACGGCGGGGGATAGCGAGATGCGACCGAACATCGTCACCGAGGTAAGAGGTCTTCCCGTACCCCCCCCTTCTTCTTCTTCTTTTTCTGATTTGTGCTACATATGGCCTATGTTGGATGGATCCACTGGTCTTCCTCTGAATGCTTCGCCGTCCGGGATTCTGAGTAGCTCCACTTCACTTTTCTTTGCGATCATTGGGGTTTTGCAGCTTGTTCTGTGGGATGAGTGAAATGTCCGCTAAAGAATCGCATATTTCTAGTTTCATTTCTTCGCTGTTGTTTGGTTCCTGCGGAAAATGAAGTAAAATCGAGGTTGTGGGATGATTACGGTTTGAGTGTTACAGATCTTGACCTAGTTATACTTGGGGTATATCATGCAAAATAGATATTTTAGTTGTGGACTTGTTCGGGGGAGAATAACTTCGTAACAACTTGCTTTGAACTGGTCTGGAGGTTGCTGGTTATTGGAGGATCTTTATTGTTATTCAGCAAAATAATCTCGATATTTATTAGTAGCATATTGTCGACTTTGAGATTGATCTATACATATATTTCCAATCCTGTCTAAAACTAATAGAAAAGTGGATATTACTGAAGTTCTTTACCTCTTACTAGAATTAATGCAGATTTCTGGCATGCCAAGGATAAGGATTATATAAATGTTGCATAGGCAACTGAGAACTTACCATTAGTTCCTATATGATCCCCGGCCAGTATATAATTGGGACAAGAATTTTGGTTAAGTTAAGCACATACAAACTTTAAAGACTATTTTGCTATAATGATTGCAGTTCTTGTGCTGTAAGTTCTGCTACAGCACTTGGTCATGAATTTAAATATGCAGACCTGTGAAATTCCTTGTTATGCCAATATAATAAATAATCACAATTGACGGAAGGATAGTGGTGGAAGAAACCTTTTCCATGGAATGGAATTTTTAATATGGATGATGTGCTTCCACATAAACCATAGGCACAGTCATATGATTAACATCTGTATGTTCATTTGGAACTAGAAGTTCGATTACAAGGACAAAGAATTTGGACTCAGGATGATTATGAGATCTTGGCATGATTTGGCTTTGAAGACTTGCCATAATGGAAATTATGTATTTATTAAATCTTTTTTTTTGGTAAAATACTGATGGTTTTTGAGGCCTAGGGAAAAAATAATGCTTCAAAACAGCATGGAAGCAATGTTGTTAGGGTGCAAGATGTTCACCTTTAAGCCATCTTTCATATTTAGAGTCTTATGTTTTTGAACTAGTGACTCCAACTTCAGAATTTTGTTAACTTTCCTCAAATAGACTGTTTTTGTGTTATTGAACGTTTTAATATGTCAAAGTAAATATCTTGTTTAGCTATGTCCAACAATAAATAGATAATTAAAAAATGATATAAAGATTGATGTAATAAAACAAGATTGGGATGATGCATATATATCATAAGAGGCTAGAAGTGGGACTACGTTACTGGTTTCTTACTTGTGGTGATGTTGAATGTTGGCACCTAGGGCTCAATTCTATATGCCGGAAGCTTGCATGACTAATTGCTTGAGGAATATTGACAAAGTGATGTGTTATATTAGTTGCTTATTTTTTATAAGAAAATGAAAGTCTTAGAGAGTCTGAAAGCATCATGTCTGAGTTAAAGATACGTAACCAACTAGAAGTGCTATTTTCACCTCTAGTGATTATGTGACTTTAATCATATCAACAAAAGTTGAAAAACCTCGAAAAACATTGAAGAGATAGCCAATGACCAAGAAGATTCTATTATAGGGAAAATGGAGATTTGACTTTGTTCATATGCAAGGTCGTTTCTTATTTACAAAATGTTTTTGTAGAGTTTGTACATTTGATTGGTAAAATGAAGTCAACTTTTCAATGCTTTAATATGTAAATTTCTCCTCAAACCTTTTTTAATGTACGATTACTAGATAATCGTGGGCTACATATTTTTGCCTATTTTGATGCAGGAATATTTTATTTTATTTATTGTTTGAATAAATATGATTAGATTATGGAAATTCAAATGTTATCAATTGCCATGTAGAACTCTGCACTATTTCTAGTTTACTTTCTTAGATACTCAAGCTAAAGAAAAATAATGAAATAAATGCAAAAAAAAAAAGAAGAAAGCATAATTTGTTTTGATCGAAGACTCCAAATCTGGATTGAGGATTTCTTCTCTACAAGGAAGATTCATTCTTTTACAAAGATAGAATATTATCAATTAAGAATATCATCAAAAAAGAATATTATTCAATGAATCATATATAGAAATTAATCTTCTTGAAAGAAGGAAAGAGTAGATTTATTTGTTTTTAAATAATTGTAATATTTCCTTATTTCTATATTCTTCCTATACTTAAGGTCTATAAGAAGAATAAAGAAATATTATAATTGAATGAGAAAATGAACTAATGAATTAAAATTCTTTTTTCACATTATATATGAGTGGTGTGAGGCCATATTCATTTTTCATTGGCATGATTCCATTGTTCACATGTGAAACAAAGGCACAAGAGTGATATCAGGAGGCCCTCGGGTGCTCGCCTAAGTGTTCAGGTCAGGTGAAGCGAGGTGAGGCGAAGCTGGTGCGCCTCAAATAGGGTTCGGGCGATTGCCTTCAATTGTGCGTTGCGTAGACGTGTGCTTGGGCCAGGGGTTGGGTGGCCTAGGTGCTTGCGTAGCCCAATTTGAATCTTGATTGAAAGTGACTTAGCTTGAGTTGAACCAAAATGTTACAATTGGTTCAGCCAAGCCAAGTCCTAACTCCAATACCGTGTCACAAGCTCGCTAGTGAGAGAAACCCTATTCTCGTTCTCTCGATCGCCCTCTTATCCTCGTTGCCATTGTCATTGCCTCGCCTCCTCTTCACTTGAGGTCATAGCTCCTTACTATTGCCTCTTGTTTAACGATTATTCCCGTCGCTCCTCACATCTGTGCGTATGGCAGTGCTTCATTGGTGGAGGTACCTCCTCTTCAATCTCTCCCACCCGGTGTTGTACCTCTTGCCTCTCTTTCCTACTCGTTGTCGCTCTCCCTCTCATCCTTCGTTGTAGGTCTCGTCAAGCCTCCTCGACACCCCCTCCCTCCTCACTGCTTCTCACCGCTTTGCTTTGCCTCTCTTTCCTACTCATTGTCGCTTTCCTACTTTCTCCCTCCTTTATAGCCGACAAGTCTCCTTTTTCTCTGAATCTTCCTTCTCAGCTTCTTTTTCTCCTTGACAACCCCATATGATCTGTCTTGAATTTAGTAATAATGTTAATTATTAATAATAATTAGTTTTTATTAATTATAGTATATGAATTGTTTGAAGGATAGAATTTGTCATTGCTAGTATTTTGGAGTGTCACTAGAGTTTTGACATTTTCAATCATAGCTAATGTAGTTTTAGGATTATTATTATTTTTTATTTTAGGATTTTTTTATGTTTGTAGATCAGATGGTTAAAAAAAATTACTTTGGTGTTTTAGTGGTGATATTTTGAATACAAAATAATATGAAACTCATTTATTGTCTAATTTTTATTTTAATGATTGTTTTTCTCGTTGAATGTATTGTTTATAATTTTTATATTGATGGTTGCCTTGCTTTGCTTGGGCAAGTGTCTGAACCTAGCGCCTAGCATCTTTGACAACATAGGGTTCTTTATTTTAGAAGCTTTAATTTTAAGGGATATTTATTGTTGGTCTTTTGCTTTTTATTCTATAATTTTCTTATAAAAAAGACACTTCCTTTATCTTTGCAAACTTGTCCTACATTAAATTGATATAAGAGCTTCTACCTAAAATAAAATGTTTGATCATCAAGCTTATTCAAGTTTTGACTATTTGAACTCCGGACGAGTTCTTACATAGCAAAAACATATAATGTTATTTATTGCTTGAATTAATTTGATTAGATTGTGTGTGTTTTACAAATGTAGTAATTTGTCACATGACAACATCTTTGATATTTCTATTTCAGTTCTATAAATTACTTAAGATGAGAAAAATGAAAGCAAATATTAAAATGTCAAAGAAATCACTATTTGATTTTATTACAATAACCTCAACAATGAGGGTGTTAGTTATAGCTATTTGGAGTCGGCTACATGGATTTTTTGTTGCCATTGCGATATTTTAAAGCCCATATGTGTAGTTAAGTTAAAAAATATTTAAATTTTTATTTACAGTTTCCATTAAATTCTTTTTAGTCTTCATTTACCTCTCCTCACACTATTAACGATAATCATTTCACCTCTTTTAACTATTGCATCTATAGGTCTCTTAAGCACATGTCCATACTGTCTTAGACGATTCTCTCATTTTATCCTATATTGAATTGATACCTAATTATTCACACATAAAAATATATTTTTTCCTTTCTTTGTAACTCGACAAATTTATTTTAACATTTTCATATTAACAATATAAACTTTTCGTATATATTGTTTCTTAACTGTCCAACACTTAGATCCATAAAGCATTGCTCGTCTAACAATTATCATAAAATTTTCTTTTAATGTCAAAGTTATATATGATTGCACAAGACTCCTAACACCCCCACTATGTTAACCATCATGTTTTTATTATATGAATAATATCTTCATCAATCTCTTCATCTTGTTGAATAATTCTAACACTAGTAGTTATATTGTCATACATATCCTTAATAACATTAATATAATTAATGGATATATCATTTTTTTTATGACCCACCATAATAAATCTTTATGAACTTTATTATAGGATCTCTCTAAATCAATAAAAATCATATGCAAATCTTTTATATTATTCTATTAATTATTTTAATAAATAAATAGCTTCTCTCGTTGATTTTCTAAGCATAAAATCAAATTGATTTTAGAGATATTTGTTTTAAGTCTTATCCTATATTTGATAGCTCTTTCCCAAAGTTTCATAGTATAAGTTATAATTTTAATTTCTATATCATTATGATAGTTTTGTATGTCATGTATTCTTCTATGTCACTAAGAAGCTCTTTCTTCATTCATTTTGCATCTATCTGAATCCCATAATTTTGTTTAATAGACTAGTAAACCAAGCTACTCTCTAGTTTCCTAAATTTTTTCAAACCTCAATAAGGATATCATTAGGTCTCTCACTTTTAGCTATTTTTATCTTTTTTAAGGCATCCTCTAATTTTACGAACAAATTTATGATTGTTAAATATATCATTATTATTTGAAGTTACATCATTTGTGAAATATTTATTAAATAATTTATAAAATAATTTCTTCATCATTCCTTAATATTATTATCATTAACAAATATTGTTTGATCATCATCTTTAATGCATCTGACATTACCTAATTCGTTATCCTTTCTTTTTCTAGCTTTTGCAATTTTAATATATATTTTTCTCGATCTTTAGTACTTAATTTGTGATAAACATTGTCATAAGCTTTATATCTTGCCATACTAATTGTCCTTTTAGCATCTTTTTTAGATTCTTTATATCTTTTAAATTTCTCCTTATTTTTATAGTTTTATCAATCCTTAAAACATGATATTTTAGTAATAATTGTTTTATGAACTTTCTTTTGCCATCATCAACTCTCTCTTAAGCTACACTTCTATCTTTAGTTTTATCATATATATCCTTTTTTATGGTCCTAATCTTATTGGCAATTGTAGTCTAAATAATATCAATATTATCTTTGTTTAAGTTCCAAATCTCCTCCTTTTTTATCCTATTCTTAAAGACCCTTACAGTATCATCTTTAAAACTTCATCATCTAATCATAGTAAATTTTTTTGCTATCTTTTTCTTTTTCTATTTTGTACAACAAATATGTGTAGCTTTATAATTCTTACATATAATTTTGCGTACCTTTCTGATGAGAAAAAAGTCTATATAGTTGTGATTATTTTTATAAGTAATCAAATGTTTATGTCTGTTCTTGAAGTGAGTATTGACAATTATAAGATCATACATGGTGGTAAAATCTAAAATAATATCACCTTCATTTTTCTCCCAGTAACCAAGGCCTTGTGCACTCCTTTAAATTCGTCATATATTTTTCCTACATGACCATTCAAATCTCCAAAATCATACGAGAATGATATTATCTAAGTTTTCTAAAATTCTCTTTTGGTTTGATCAACTAGTCCAACTTGAGTGACATAAGCACTATGACCTGTAAAACATCGTCTCCTAAGACAAATTTTAGAAGTATAATTCTATCTCCAAATCTTTTCATATCTACAATATTATTCTTAAGATTCTTATGAACAATTTCTGCACCATTTCTATGTATAACTTTTCCTGTATTTCGAATATTAAATCTAGTACTATCAATACAACAACAACAACAAAATCGAACTATTTGGGGTTGGCTACATGGCTCTTTTGCTGCCATTGAGGTATATAAAAGGTCATATGTTTTGATAAATTTAGAGTACCATCTTTAAAATGCCATTTGTAAAATCTAATACTATCAATATCTCTAGATTTTTCTCCTGTCCACTTAGTCTTTTTTAAGCAAATAATATTTATTCTTCTTTTGATCATAGTATTTATTAATTTTAGTACATTTCTTGAAAGTGTTTTTGTATTTCAAGTTGCTAATGTAATCCTTTGATCTTGGGCTAACTTCTTTGCTCACATTGGTTTAATGAAATGAGAGAACCCTTGTCTACTTTGCACCACATTCGGACGCCTTTGTGATGGGCCGTTTTCGAGTGACCTCCTAGCCATCATTTGCAATTCGGAACACCTAGGTGGTGAGGGTGCCTGGCGTCATTTTTGTGTAATGACCTAGCCTTGTACTGAGATTGGTTAAGATCCATGTTCATGGGATCTAGTTTACGCTGGTTGTCAATGACCTAACGCAACCCTCCACCTTTTTCATTGGGACTTAGGACCAGCTTTGGCATGTTATAATTTGATATTTTTGAAGATCATAAGTTTGAGTTTTTCATGGCTTTTGGCTTAGTAGGCTCCCAAAATATTTTTGTAATATACTGGTGATATGTTCATGCTTAAACTTCTACTTGTGTGCTCTTTTATGTTTCATAGGCAAGGCTGCCAACAAGGCTGCATCAGTGGTGGGCTACTGTTCCATTTATTACTTCTGGTGTCATTATCACTTGTGGTGTAATTTATCTGGTGTGCTTGCTGGTTGGGTATGACTCCTTTTATGAGATATGCTTCTTGCCTTCTGCAGTCGTTTCACAGTTTCAAGGTACAGTTTACCTCCTTTTGGATTCGACTATACGAAATCTGTGGTTGTTTGAGTTGCAATCAACATTTATTTTTTCTGTGATGATTAAATATCTTATCTCCAGCCAACAGATATTTATTGCCATTTGATAGTACTTTGTTATGTTCTATTATGCAGTCATGGTCATTTAATTTGCGAAGCAGTTGTTTATCCTTATAATTTCCATAATACATGCTGAAGGAATGACGAGGCATTGTATTCCCAGCTGACAAATATTTATGCACTTTATCTAGTACTTTGTTATTTCATATGGCTGACATTTAGAGTATATATTAGATAAAATTTTAATACCATGTTAACTAAGAGTGGTGAGGGTGGGCCTTGGCACAACAGGAAGGTTGCTTCTTTGGGAGATCAGGCTCGAAGTACGAAAATAGTTTCTCTATATTTAATGGTAAGGCTGTGTACATTGACCTTCTTCAGATCCCGCATTTCTGGGAGCCTCATGTGCTAGTTACACCTTTTTCTCTTTTGTTAACTAAAAATGGTGAAGGCATAATATAAGGTGTTCATATTCTTAATTATGAAGGCATGTCATTCAAGTCTTAGTATTTTACAATGCAAGGTGATGTATTGGTGAAAATTAATGTCATCCAATCAAAGGAATTTGGTAAGCCTTGATTTACTTAGACATAGCTAGGAAATGCATGAATTCTAGGTTCATCAATTTACTCAAAAGTTACTGTAAAGAACACAAAGTTATTAGGAAGCCAGGAGATCCTTAAAGTTGCTACTGGAGGAAATCAACAAATAGGATTACTACAGAATGTGCATATAGCAGACTCAAAATATTGTCGTCACAATTCGATGCTTGGTTATGTGTCTTTCTATGAATGTCTTACATCGATAGTTAAATGTTCTATTATGTAATCCAATTAGTCATTTTTATCTCTAAGTTTCTAACATCTTTTTTAACTTCTTGCAGTATATAGGATCTACACGTCTGCTCTTTTTCATGGATCTTTGCTGCATGTTCTCTTCAATATGTTAGCTTTAGTACCTTTGGGCATGGAATTGGAGCGAATAATGGGTTCTGTTCGGCTTTTATATTTGATGCTCTTTCTTGCAACTACCAATTCTATATTTCATCTCATTATTGCTGTAGTGGTGGCTGGAAATCCATTACATCCTTTGCCATTTCTCATGAACCAATGCTCCATTGGCTTCTCTGGAATCATATTCTCAATGATCGTCATAGAAACAAGCTTAAGCGGTGTTCAATCTAGAAGGTTGGTAGTGTTTTATTGCACTTTGGCATGTTCACTCAAATCCACATATGGAATTACTTGTTTTGCTTCTGTAAGCTTTTTGATGTCAGTTAACACCACAATCAATATCTGATAACTTGTGATGTTCTTGATAAATGGACCTTTCACATTGCGTTGACCTATACTGATGTTTTGCAGTGTTTTTGGACTCTTCAATGTTCCTGCTAAATGGTATGTGCCTGCCTTGTTGTCATAGGAGCTAAGAAGTCTTGTCAATTCGTTTTTGTCTTAACTCGGTTAACTATTTTTTTTATGATAAGATGGAAACTTTCACCATGGAATTGTTTTTATTTAGGTATGCATGGATCTTATTGGTACTTTTTCAACTTCTGGCATCTAATGTATCATTGTTGGGGCACTTGTGTGGCATCCTGTCTGGGTTTGCATGTTAGTTCTTCCATTTCCTTTTGACTCTCATGTTTGTTCTTTATGCTCATTTTGTTCATTAGTTATTTGTTCTTTTGTTGTTTCATCCAGATACATATGGATTCTTTAACTACTTACTTCCTGGGCCATCTGTCTATTCTGCCATTGAAAGCTTCTCTATCCTGGTAATTTTTTTATTTGAACCAGCATATTTGGCCATTTCATGCAAGTCCTCTGTGAAGATTAACCATCCAAGGACCACACTGCTAGATGTTTGTGCTTAAGCATTGCAACGGCATGCATGAGATCTTACATTCATGTTCACAAGTAGAAAAAAAGTATATATTACAGATAATTATTTTATACTGTTTAAGTGATTTGATCCATTTATCTAGCTTTACAACTTTCCTAGTTATTGCCATGCTGAAATTTAATATTTGGTTTTGCAGTCATTATGTGTAAGGCGTCCTGGATTTATATTGTGCACCGGAGGGACTACATATGGTCAGCTTCCCACACATTCAAGTACAGCTACAATGTCCAAGTATGTCAGATCTACATGTTTTTCTGATTAACTTGTACTTTGAGGACTTAATTTCATGTCCTTTGTGTAGTGGTCTGAGTTCAGGAAATTTATGGAGGAACATCTCTTCATGGATGCCACAAAGGGCTGCATCAACTGCTCAGGTAAATGATCTATCAAAACAAAACCAAATGTCTTGTAGTTTGGAAGTTGTTTGTATATGGGTACAAGAATGCTACATGCTATGCCTGTGATGATCACAATCTGGCATAATCCTTGCTAGCTGTACTGTGCTCATGCTGGATGTGGCAGTTCTCAACCCAAGGGCATCATGCAGCTGGTGGTGTTGTTGCATGCAGTCACCAGCATTTTGGAAAAAAGCGCCAGTACACATGGCACATACACGAGCAAATTATGCATTCTGTGTCATGCAATACTTCACTGCACATACACATGAGCACCTTATGCACTCTATATAATACAATACTTCACTGGCATAGTTCATTGACCACAAGTCGTATGATCAAATTTCCATCCCTCTGGAGTGAATACATGTGTTTACCATGACCTCGAGATTTGAGGGCAATATCACTAGTTAAACTAAGAGCCATTTTTGTTGTTTCTAACAACTGAGATTTGAGGGCAATATCACTAACTGATCTCTTTAGGTTTTCCTCTACTTCTTGGATAGTCATTTTAATCAACTTATCTAGTCTATCATACCACCTTAAAGGGGTTTACCATTGTTTTCCTTAATTGGAACTATCCTTAATTGTTTAAGAATGGAAATATCTTGTATTTTATTTTATTTATTAAGGTAGTAACCCCACATCCATCTCAGCACAATGATCAAAGCTAGATCTTTAATTTGGTAAAGTCATTAAAAAGAGAAGATTAATTTGTTGGATTTATCTGGTCTAAGCAGTGGTTCTATCTTAAAGTTTCTCCATCTTTGGCTTTACTCAATAAGGAAGAAAAAGACTAGAGTGGGAAGTTAGATATCACAGTGAAGAAAACATGTGGATTTGTTATGGCACATATTTCAGTAGTCTTAAATTCTCTTGGACTGAGATCAGTGTTCTTGACTTCTTGTGACACAACTCAGTAGATAAGCTACTCTAATAGCAGATGAGAGATCATTTTTGTCAAAATTCATTATCTTGACTTGATTTTATGATGATCATAATATCTTGACAATGTAATGTTCATCAACCAAATCATAGGTTGTCCAAGACAGCTTCATCAAATACTAATCTTTTAATGCAGAGATAAAGGTCTTGCATTAGTAGCGAAAATATGAATTGGTGAAAGAATTGGAAAGTCGAATGATACTTGTCAAATTCTGCTCTTTCTTGATGGATTATTGAATTAATGGATACAACAACAAATTGGAAGTTTCCAGGGGTTCGGTTACATCAATCTTTTGTTCCAACTGAAAACTCTATTGAGGACAACATAACTAGTCAAATTAAGAGCAATAATTACTGTTACGCTAATGTATTTATTAAATTCTCTTAGGCTTAAATTTGACTTTTAGATTGACAAACCAATACTTTAGAACCTGGTAAATGTATTTACATGGCAATCTTCAAAAAGTGTGACCATAATATTTGGAATAAGTAAGGTGAGTATGCATTTTTAACATCATGTCATATAGTTAGATGATAGGCTTTTGATAGTGGGAGACTGAAATGAAAGATGTTACACTCATGTATTTATTAATTGTTTTAAGGCTTAGATTCAACTTATAGATTAACAAACCGATGCTTTAGAACCTTGGTAATGTGTTTACATGGGCAATCTTCAAAAAAGGTGACCATAATATTTGGAATAAGGTGAGTATGCATTTTTAACATCATGTCATATATTTTGGTGGAAGGCTTTTGATAGTGGGAGACTGAATTGAAAGATCTGTTAATGGTTGTGCTTTATATTTGAATGAAAAGGATGTTGGAGTAATCCATGCTTAGTCGCCTAGGTCCTTAGAGCCTAGGCATAAGGCACAAGAGTAGCCTAGTCAAAGGTGCTAGGCGCTAAAAGGTGACAAGGTGCGCCAAAATGCTCGTGGCGCTAGGCGCTCACCCGAGCGAAGCGAGGTTCTCCCAAATATAAAAATATAAAAATATAAAAATATATCATGATTGATAAACATGATCACTAAAATAAAAATGGCACATCAAATTGTATTCATTTGAAATACCAAATTACATTATCCAATTCCAATAATAAAAATGTCAACAAAACAATCATCAATGATCAACAAAACAAGATTGCACTTCTATGTAGGATCCTTCTTTCAGTTTCTTGTCGATGATTAATGCCTATCAGTGATTGTTGATGGGGAGGAAGACATTGTCGTTCATCGATAGGGAGGAAGACACCGAATGTGTGCCCTTAGGTTTCCTAAGGAGACATAGGGTTGTGCACATGATGGGGGGTGGGGGTGTTTGGTGAAGCGTGTTGACCTGGTTCGATCAAACCAAAATCAATGAACCCAATTCATTTAGGCTCGACCCAAGCACTTGGGCCATGGACGTGTGCCTGGGCTGCCCCCAATTGAAGGCACCCACTTGGATCACTTACTAGGCACTCGGGCCTCGCATCACCTCGCTTGAGTGCCTGGTGACTTCACTGTACCAAAGGTGGTGTGCATTTCAGTGAAGCAATGCATACAATATATTTATTGACAGGAAACTTGTAGGTGAAATGAAACTAAGGTTTGACATGACATTCATTATACATGAATACTTAAAATTTCACTTTGTTCATTCAGAAGGTAGACCCAGTTATGCTAATTGTGAAAAGCACCTTGGTAGAAAGTGATGATGAGTAGGATGCTAAGAGCAGCAGCCTTTGGGTACTTTATCATGAGTTTACTGGAATTACCTACATGTAGCAAGTACCAAAAAAGACTATAGTGGGCCAATCAACTGAGCTGTCATGGTAACTCTATAATTCATAATTGTGGAAGCAATTTATTTGGTCTAAAGACACAATAGTTTAGGTTTTTCTACAAGCTATCCAGATCATCAAAAGTTTGCTGTATAAAACAAAAAGAGATGGCCTATTTTACTCAATTTCTTCGATGGAGATACTTGGTTTGATGTAATCACCTTAAAAAGAAGGTGGTACATTATATATTGAGCAAAGTGTAGTCAAAACCATAGTTATAAGATTCGGATCAAATGGTCAAACTGGAATGCTGAGAACTGGACACTTCATTGGCCCGACTCAATCATAAGATGTCTCCGTTTGTAAACCATGATGAACTGATTGACGTTACTAGTTTTTGGATGACCCACATGATGAACTCAATCATGAGATGTGTTTAGTAGGACCTCCATTGTTTGGAAATTTGTTCAAGATGATTTAAATGCCCTTTATTTATTTTTTTTTTCTTTTTTGCTCTTGAGGATATTAAAGTCAATTTTGTGATAGGATTGTGGGAAAAGGGGAAACACTGTGGAAAGGTTCGATCTTCCTTCTCTCAATGTT
>LS990921.1:20827903-20995403 GCA_900464855.2 Musa schizocarpa
GCTGGAGTTAACAAAATACAAGAAGTAAAAAAAGAAAAGTAACGAGTACTTAAACCATCGGTCCTTGTTTTCTTTTTCTAGAGTTCATAAAGGCAGCTTAGGTGCATATCAAGATCATAAAAATAGCTCACTAATTGGGCAAATTTAAGGGACTCCTGCAAGACTAACTTTTGAGACATTGCCCAACTACCTCCTTTGATTCAATTGGTTGGCTTCTTTAGCCTTCTTGTGACACTCAACCCCACTCCTCCCTCTATTTTATTGTCCTTACCTTCAATGAGATTTTGAAATGTTACGAAGAAGGAAAGAAAATGAAAAGAAAGAAGGAACACATACTTCAATGAGACCAAAATATTAAGCTAATAACTCTAAATTTCTGCTTCAATTATCATTAGTAATATATGAACCAAGGTTCGCCATACAACAATGTATCGTTCGGTATGGGTGATATGTACCTTTTCGATAATGGATTGGTATAGGCGGTACATCGGTATGCCTTCATGTACCATGTGTTGGTACACTCGGTATGACTCGATACATCTCAGTACGCACCATATCGATAGCTGGTCGGTACATTGATATAGACTGGTAAGACGAACCATGATGTGACCATCTTTGTTTATTACAATAGAAATTGCGTAGCTCATAAAATCACTCTTTTTTTAATGAGTATCATTCTTTAGTTGTGATTCTTGAGTAATGGAGAGATCAATCAAACCATTGTAAACCTTAAAAAATATTATTCATTGAGATAAGAGATATAATAATTCAAATATACATTTACTTTAATATAAGTACAAATAATAACTTAAGGACATATAATAGTTAATCTTATTAAGAGAAATTATTTATAAGCATATGTAATCTTAAATTTAACTCATATAAATTGTAAGATTTTATGATCCAATCCTATGATTTGAGTTTATGACCTTTATGATCATAGGTAGGCAAGCAAATTTGGAAATCTTGATATACAGTCTCTCAAAGAATTCAAATGGGAGAAAGCAATTCGCCAGAGGGTCAGTCTTTTGATTGGATGAGATGACTAATCTGCCACTAATTTCATTACCTCGAAGTCCATCCAACAGAAAATGACTGCAGTAGAGGCTATATTTTGGGTGACTGATAGAGTTCCTGTTTACTCTTAAGTGAGTGGAGTTTTGAGGAGACGTAATATGAGTAATTATTTGAGTTGTTTATTGGTATTTATTGTTTAAAGCTTTGATCAGCTATGTTGAGGAATTCTCATGTGAGGATTAGAGATACTAGTATCATCCGTTGATAAACAATTTGATTTGTCTTCAACAAATTAATTAGGTATTTCTTGTTAAGTTGATCTTCAGATGTATCATTTTTAGTTCAAATTGACTGTCCAGTATATTATTTCAGTTTCTTCTTTTGCAATTAGGCTGCTTAGATGAACTTGTACATGCTTGACACCTGAGATATTTTATTAAAATAAAAAATACAAAATGAAGGAAAATGGAAAAGTGAATCTATAAATCATCATACTGTTAGTTCTCAAGATCCTCCTTTTAGATTCAAGACTTTTCCTCCCACTCTCATTAGTCATCAATGAATTTTTCTTTATCTTTTAATCTGTTTTCTTCATTTAGACTGGATCATTCATGTATGATTTATGGAACTTTTTCATCATGATTTAGGCATTCTACTCTAGACACTGAAGCAGTTGCTGGATTAGTGACAACCAATCAGGTTGATGTTTTCAGTTCTTTTACTGAAATAATTTTTTTGTTTATTAATAGTTTCACTTCTTTATTAGTAGAAACCTTTATTTAGTAAATCTTTTACAGGGTGTAGATATCTTCGAAGAGGAACTCAAGAAACTTGTAGCAATGGGTTTTGAGAAGGTATTTTTATTGCATATGGACATATTCGCATGACCTTTTTTTTTTTTTTTTTTTTCTTGAAAAACTTGGCTATGAAACTATGATATTGTGACTATTTCCTTCTGTAGTGGAATCAGCCATGGGGATTTGCTTATGAAATTTTGGGTACCTTCTCTATTGTTTGAAGCAGGCCTCGAATTGCATCAAACAACATAGATCATGGAAATGAATAAATGCTATACAGAATCTTCTAGTCACTGTGGTGATGGAACTGTCATTGTGAAAAAAATTCTCATATGATCTTCTAGTCATTGGTCCAGGAATATAAAAAATGATTCTTTTGGAAAAGAAAGGTAGAAATTGTTGAACGTCAGTTTAAAAATGCGGTGGTTGCTCACAGTTCATCTAAGCTAAATTGAAAAACCTGATCAAATTCAGTCGTGATTGTTAAAGGTTAAAACTTTCGCTGCTAAAATCAACTCATGAATTTGAAACTTCAATTTTATTGCATCTTAATCCTACTTGCATTTGTCCCCTATGGGTATCCCTTTTGTGATTTCTGCTAGTAAGTTGTTCTCACATCTATGTAATCGCTTCGTGTAATCGATTTGGGATAAGAGTTTCCTGAGCGACCTATTTATTTTAGGCTGCCAAGTTGTGACTTTATGCAATCACTTTACTGCAGACTGAAGCTGAAGTTGCCTTGGCTGCTGCCGATGGAGATCCTAGTGTTGCCATTGAAATTCTAATGAGCCATCAGCAGCAGGCATGTCACGATCCTCCCTTTTAGTTGGCTAAAATTTCGGCTTCACCTACCTGTTAGACTCTATTTTTCTTGACAACACAGGGATAAGGATCTGGGATATGCGCTTGGTGTGAGCAAATTCATGGAAGGACATACAAAGCAGTGTCGATCTACTACTTACTACCTCTGCACCTTTGTGCGTTTCCAGGATTACGTCCTTGCTATGCGAGTCTTCAATTTTCAAGTTGTGGAATACGATAGGTGTAACACTAACATGGAAATGCACAAATTTACTCGCAAATGATATGAAATATAAATTGGTTGTGGCTGGATCAGAATATGATGGTAGTTGGTGATTAGAAGACCCAAATACAATTTTTCAAAAGAGTCAGGAAGGAGAATGCGGAATTAAAGTTTTCACTAAATAAAACCTTGGTAATCAAAACTGAAACCTAACTGTGACGTTTTTCTTTTTTAAATTCGAAAGTTGGATTCGCCCAAGTTGCACTACTATTTTGTTCGAAATAGCCTATCCTCTTGATTTAGTGTGTGTAAAACTCATATAAGATTTGTATGTTTTATTTTGCGTGTTATTACAGAGTAGTTTCATATCATTTGATGTATCCTTGTGAGAGTTTTATGTCGGTAACAGACAGACAATGGAGATGCGATGAGAGGGAAGATCCATTTGCATCTATTTTGGAAATAGAAATTAAAGATTTTATTTTGATAATTCTTACTGGGTAATTTATGCATGAGAAATTATCATCAGCTGTCTTTTTTTTTTTGTTTTTTGTTTTTTTGTTTGAATGGACATGTTTTTTTTAATTCTTCTTCTTCTTCTCTCTCTCTCTCTCTCTTTTTTTTTTTTATTGAATAGACAAAAGTATGCCTGTCTTTTTTGCTTTATTTATTTATATGGTAATGAATCTATCAAACCTCAAACGGGACCAGTTTGATCCGATTGTGGTGTCTTCTCCCTCCTACAAATGTTTCTTCTTCCCATCCATTCTCTCTTATTTCTTGGTACCTAAATGGATTTTTCTATGTTGAGGCTTGCAGATTCTGTTTTGGCAATCAAACTTATCACCTTTTCTACCTTCCAATCTCCATCTCCTCCCTTCTCCTCTGCTAGGCCACCAAGTATTATTTCATGTGCCACTGCTTTAAAGAGGCTTTGAAGCATGGCCATTATTTTTGAAATGACTCCTAAAATCGTCATAAATTAAAAACCAATGGACATGCAAGTTTGAAGTGATTTATATATATATTGTCTTATTATACTCGAAGATGAACTGAAATACACATAATCAACCTAACAATTAACGACCAAAGAGCTATATGACCAAAGAGGCTTGGGGGGGAGGCACATAAGTATGTCCAATATAAAGGGATGACCAAATATTAACGTAGATGAATAGATACATTTTGTTCGTTTCCTACAACCTTTGATAGAATTAATCATTTAACTAACTATTTGAACTTTAAAGAAGAGAACTTTCAAGTCAACCAACGAGTTGAGTAGATCATTTTGTTCTTTTGTGGGAAAACAAAATTCAATACATTTGCATCCAACTTTTCCTTAGATTAAAATCCCAAATATTTTTGGTAAACAAAAAAAAAGAAAAAAAAGATAATCGATTGATGGCAAAAAAATCACCCCCCTATTCCTCCTCGATGAAAGTAACTATAAATACTAATATACGCATCAAAGTTTGAGGCCATCTTTTGTTCTGCTGTCTAAACAAGGGGGCTTAAAAAATAATAGTGAGAGCTCATACCCACACACTAGAAAGTAGAAACAATCCCCGTATTGTAAACTACATAATGTTTCAAGTATAACTACAGAACGGACGATCGAGTAAATTTGGTGAACATCCTAATTCAAAGCATAACCACTGTCATGTTAACACTTTGAATCGCACCAAGAATAACCTAACCACTGCAATTAGCTAAAATATGGATTAACAATACACAACTTATTTACAAAAATTTCTGAGACTACACTCACAACTTTACTGTCTACTAAAAACAAAACAAATCATGCAACCTCATTCTGAAGGATCAAAACAAAAACACCCTAAAAGCTGCCCCCCTTTTTAAATAAAAAAATAAACAGGGAAGGAGGAGAGAATAAACTAGTGAGAACACATTTCTTTTCTGTTGAAGTTGAATATATAACCTGACCAGCCATATTCACAACACAGTGTTGATATGTAGTGCTTTCAGTAATGCTGTCGCCATTTGCTTTACCAAGACTTGGCCTCCAGACCGCTGACCATCTCTCCGTTCTTCAATAAGACTCTGGAGCTTTTGGGGCAAATCGTTCTCCAATATGAGTTGCTTTGGTTTAGGGTGGTGTTCGTACACAGCCTGAAATAATAAAAGGCAGCCCAATGTGTTTACTGTGGTAATAACTAACAAACTAGGGTGCACATATATTTGGAGCCAAATGTTTTTACTGTGGTAATAACAAACTAAGGTGAACATCTATCTCTTTGGAGCCCCATGACTTGGATACGCGTGAGCCACAAAAAATACTAAAGGAAGACCAATGTGGTTGCTGTGGTAATAACAACAAACCAAGGCGAATATCTATTTGGAGCCTCAATGACATTATTTGTAGTAAACCACTGTTTTCTCATTAAAGCTGACAAAGATTACCTTTATTAATTTCAGCAGGTTAAGACGGGCAATAGCATCTTGATGATCAAGTCTTGCCACTAGCAATGTTGTTAGACCATTGATGGCCATGGCCGTGTTAATTCTGGATGATTTCCTGCATTTTCATTTGTCGAGTCAGAAATCAGGAAACTAACATAACTCAGGAACAACAGATCAAAGAGCAAGAATAAAATGTGTGTTCCATTTCTTACGTAATTATCTTCAAGAAAGGCTCCAAAATGTGCACAAAATATTGTTCAGGACAGTTCTGAAAGAACTTCACTAATTTCTGTATTGCTTCCTTCTTCAGTAATGCTTGTTCTACTTTTCTTTGGTCGTTATCATGTGCCAGGCAGACTGCAATTGAATCCAATGCTATCCCAGCCCAAGCTTCATCCTCCAGTAGGTTCAAGTACACATCCAATCCTCCATGAGCCCTCAGCTGCTCCCTTGAGTTTCGAGATGCATGGGCCATATCACACAGTAGAGGCAATGCATATTGTTTGAGTGGTGAATCTGATATGATAAAATTCATCAAGTGTGGGATGATTCCATTTTCAGCAGCCTGTTCCTGTCTCCTCTTGTTTATCTTGCAAAGGTTGAAGAGCGCATTAAGGACCTTCAAATCATCAGAAAATTTAATTAGTCACATGTCACTTGCCAATGTAACAACAGAGAACATCAGATGAATGCAAATTCACTGAAACCTAAAGATATGACCACTGGATTGTGCATTTCTACATAAAAGACAGAAAATATACATAATATATGGTTCAAAAACTTGAATTCCCTATTTTGACTCCAAAAAACTTAGCCTCGAGAACAATTAATACACAACGTACAGATTTTTCTCGGGTTATGCACATCGCATGACAATACATCACACTAATCTATATTTTCGTAGTTGGCAATAAGAGGTGTTTGGGATCCGTTTTGTCACGGACTTAGCTAGTTTTGCCTAAGTCGTGCGGCACCCTTGCGTGTCCGTCCACAAAGGTCAGCCTCCCCGAAGCCTCCCATGGTCCCTTAGGACCCACAAAAGAGAAAACAGATTAGAGAGAACGCCTCACTCGGGATCCACAAGCAAACATTCTAGGAAACACTTCATAGACAATGCAAATTACAAACAGACTTTACAAGCTCTAAATAGTTGCACAACAAAGGGTCAAAATGGTCCATTACAGATCGAAAATCTCTCATAAGTGTCCATATGACACAACCTTTATTTACAAGCCTAAAGCGGCCACCAAACCCAACTAAAATGAGACTATTAAGCCTTCGGCCATCCCTCTACATGTTGTGCAAAGCATAAACATACCAAAAGACACGGACATACATAAGCATTACATCAAACATCCTGTTTAGAAGTTTGTCCATGACATTCTCCCCCACTTATTTCTTCGACGTCCTCGTCGAAGCTTTTGCTGACACTGCAACTCCTTGCCTTTGCTGAGTCTTCAATCTTCTGCTCCAGCTGCAATGCGCCTCCTGGCTCCCAGCTGCTCTCTGCTGTTGTTTTTGAGTAGTCGAACCTTTGATCCGCAATACTGCTTCAACTCGCCAATGACTTTGACTCTAGTGTGGGGTTGGCTGAGTTGTGTTGATCCATGTTGGTTCCTGCGGCTCCTCCAGACGAAGGAAAAGACCATCCTTATTGCGCTAGTCTCTCAAATGCCTCATGCTACTTGAACTGGGTGGATGCTTATTAGAGCTTTAACGAGCATCGTCTCACAAACTTCTGAAGTTTTGAGTCCTTCCTCCACAAAATTTGCCCATTGACTCTTCTTTCACTTTGTTGTCACGTCCAAGTAGGTTCGCATCGTTTTCGCTTTCGATTGACATTTCGCTGGGAAATGAAGCGGACAATCTACTCTCAGTAGCACTGTCACCGTTGGTGAGGATTTGACAACTATTGTCTTCTATTAACTTCGAAGGGTCTTTAAACTTGTGCAGAGCTCCTTTGCTGGATAGATAAGAGAATTTAGGTACTCGGTTTCGCCCATTCTCTTAAGAGTTGAGAAGGCAAATGTTACTTGACTTCGCCCGCCTCATCGAGGTTGTACTCCATGCATCGAGCTGGTTACTGGCCTTCACCTGCTCTTTGCTCACACTTCTGAAGCACTTGAAATGTTTGCACTTCTTGCGTTGAGTTAGCTACTGTGATTCACCTTCTCAATGCCATCGAACTTTTGGAATGCAAGTTTTCACCCCAACTTGGAGTAATTCTCTAATAGATTTGGTCACCTCTGGGATTGTACCATCTTCTCCATCAACCCTACCGCCTGTTTCGTTCCTTGGTCATGCACTCTTGCATGACCCGAAGTCCTTTACTTTCGGCTATCTTGATGAGAAGCTCGTTGACACCGGTCTTATGAAGTTCCTTGACCTCTACCCTTCAGCCTTGTCTTGGTACTTGGAGTTTGCCTCTGCATACTCCGCCTCCTCGGCCCCTTTCACGACCAAGTGCTCTCCCTCCATGAGAGCAAGGGATCAATGACTTTCGCGGAAGTCCCGCCTCTGTGGTACAATAGCGCTGCCATGCCCATGACCCTACTATTCGTCGCCTCGCATCTGCATCCCTTTTTGTCACAATCAGTAGATATGTCTTTATAGCACTCCTCCGAGTCCACCTCCATTCTAACCGATGCTTGATTTTGGGTAGCTAAGTCCCTCTGGACTCGTCGTCGCTTCCTCGCCCTTTTCCCCCCTCGCTTCAATACCTCGGTGTTCTCCAAGCGGCTCCTTTTGTCGATGGAAAGACAGATCAGAACTCCCATGCATGGCCTCGCCATCGCATGATAGGGGTTTTATCTTGATTACGTTCTCCTTAACTTCCTTAGTACTTAACGTTAAACGCTTCGACCTTGTCCTCGACTTAGGGCTCCCTTGCGAATATGGGCTCAGAGGCGTCCAACTCTCCAACTGTTTCGATCATACCTTCAGATGATCAAGTCCCTCCCATGGGACTCATCGGTACTTGCATTGAACTTTTCCCCGGTGCAAACACAATCCACATATGTCGATGACCAAGACTTTCATCCGATGCAAAAAAATTCGATGTAACGACGAAAGACCGACCTCTGGGTACCATGACCTTCACTCCTTCAATCCATAGCCCTTCTTGCCATCGTGTTGTTCACCAAAGTGGAGCTTCGGTAGCTCCGTCATACTACTCAGATGATCTAGTCCCTCACGGGGGACTATATCGTATCGTCATTGCTCTAAACTGTTCCACCACGATCCGTTTGCACCATGTCGCCTCCTGGTGACATCTCTATTGCATTTTGATCCTTGTGGGATGAACTTCGAATTGTGATCCCTCCATTGTGTGGCCTCTACCAATACATCGCGGGGTCTCTTCCACCTTTCGATTTTGTTCGCTCCTTTGGCAATCGATCTTCATCCACCCCTCTTGGGTCACACCTAGATGAAAGACGCTTAGGATGTCCGTCGCTTAGTAGCTCTCGAAGTCCCCGACTTTTGCTACAATTGGTGCACCATTGTGCGGATCTCGGGCCTCGCCTACCAAAGGCACAATTTCCATTGACCGCTTCCTTCATGGAAACTTGAATGGCAACACTGTGGCATATTCTTCAAGAGTACTCGCCTCTGCGTCCTCTTGCACCGTGCCAAGACCTTCTAAATCCAACTTCGCCTCCGTAAATTGAGTCGCCTTAGTTCCTTCATCAAATGCTTTTTCGAGATAAGGTGCATGTGCCAAGAAGCTCCCTTCGTCTTTGACACCATGTAAGATGAGTCTACTCCGTCAGAATGAAGGACCCATGGAACAACATGATCCTGCTCTTGCCTCTGCAAGGGTTCATGTCCTTGACCTATGTCCAAGGAAAGCACTGTGCCTTTGCTCTATGTTCCATCTTTTATGCTGGCTCCCTTCATGCAGCTTGGGTATTTCGCCAAGTTACACCCAAGTTGCTCCGCTCCTTTTTGCATTGAGTTGATGGTGGCCCTCGCGCCCACCATTCTACGGGTCAGCCCTCCCTTGAGTCCGATCTCCATATCGACTCTAAGTGTGCCTTCATTTGTGTTGCTTTGGGTCGCTCCCCTACTTGATCTCACAATGTATCCACCAATGCATTTCTCGAGCGGAGATCATACGACGACTCCTGCTCGCTTGCTTTCGATCCATTGAGCTTCGTGGAGTTGTTGTTGTTTGAGGTACTCCTCCTCAACATGTGAGGTCCGTCCCATATGATTCTCCCCTTCGGAGAGCGGGACTTATCCCTCCTGGATAACTGCCTCCGTTTGAGCAACATCTCTCTTCGTTTTGAGACCACCATCCCCTTGGACTACTCCGATTTCTTTGAACAAACGTGCATTGTTTCGCCTCCCGCAAACACACTTGCAATCTCTTGCTAGATGTGACTCCCGTCAATACAACCCCCGCAGCGAGACCATTCAAGGCCTAGCAACACGCCGAACTTCGTTCAGACACTTCAACCTCCTACGCGTATCAACCACGCCAAGAGAAAGTTTTAATGCTCCATGTGGCCGAATTTCGATCGCCTTGGGATGGCCAACGAACATTCCATCGTTCACATACAAGCCCCAGATGAAAAGTACCGAATTCTTTGAGTTAGTAATTCCCCTCACCTCTCGTGAGCTTTTGACAACTTTTTTTAGGTTCGAAAGCAACTCATTCCACCTCGTGGTCTCATCCTTTATCAAGCCTCTCTTGCCTTGAGCACCATCAAGTATAGTTGTCAACGCCGAGTCAGAAGCTCAAACTCACCCCATCCCAACCTTTAGGCGCCGTATTCTTCCACTTGCACTGTTCTCGTGGTGCCTCTTTGGCTAAGGGTTGGCCATTCCTCCGAATGCTAATCTCGGATCTTTCGTTCCTCCGGCGACTCCCTTTTCCTCGATCTTCACGCTCGTTTTCTCCCAAATGGTCGCGCGGTGGCCGATCGCCCTCAACGCAAAGACCGCTAGGGTCCCCCCACGCCAGACGCTTAAGTGTTTATGAAGTGCTTGTCCGCCTCGATACCATCCGTCATAGATTTTGCTGGTTTTGCCTAAGTCGTGCGGCACCCTTGCGTGTCCGTCTGCAAAGGTCAACCTCCCCGAAGTCTCCCATGGTCCCTTAGGATCCACAAAAGAGAAAACGAGTGAGAGAACACCTCACTCGAGATCCACAAGCAAACATTCCAGGAAACACTTCATAGACAATGCAAATTACAAACAGACTTTACAAGCTCTGAACAATTACACAACAAAGGGTCAAAATGATCCATTACAGATCGCAAATCTCTCACAAGTGTCCACATGACACAACCTTTATTTACAAGCCTAAAGCGGCCACCAAATCCAACTAAAATGAGACTATT
Organism: Musa schizocarpa; assembly: GCA_900464855.2. NCBI lineage: Eukaryota > Viridiplantae > Streptophyta > Magnoliopsida > Zingiberales > Musaceae > Musa > Musa schizocarpa. The sequence continues at coordinate 20,838,508 of LS990921.1, forward strand.
AAACCTTCGGTCGTCCCTCTACATGTTGTGCAAAGCATAAATATATCAAAAGACACAAACATACATAAGAATTACATCAAACATCCTGTTTAGAAGTTTGTCCGTGACAGTTTAGTAAAAAGGTATTAATTGAAATATTCTTTTTCTTGAAAAATCTATTAACATGAATATAAATAAAAGGTGTTTTATGTTTGGATTATACAATCATCTTGTTTTTATAATCCAGACCATCTAATTCTCCCTTGTGAGAGATTCAGAAAATGTAATCCAAGAAATTAGGTTCAAACTTCAAATCATGTAATGAAAAATATAAATTAAGTACTCAAGTATATGAAGATCTGAGGCTACACTTGTCTACAAGTGTCGTATAAGTTACCTATACTTGCATAAGTCCCAAAACAAAATGAGACCAAACTAACATTGTTTATAACATGACTAAATATACAACCAAGAAGTCAACCTGGTTTGCATCAGTTCTAAATGTAAAATAATTCACCATTGTAACAAATATGCTACATATTAATCAGGAAAATCAGTTGTACGTGTATGCAACTTCTCATAACTTCAGGGCAATATACACAATTAGTTTACTCACTTCAGTATGTATTTGAGAGATAAGAGGCCCTTCATGGAGTTGGAGGTTTGGAATCAGATACTTGATTGCATCAGCACGTTGAAAACTTTCTAAACAATTTGGGTCCATGGATAAATGGTGGATACACTTTAAAACCTGCAGTTCAAAATATAGAAACATTTTCAGAAATTTAGACTAGTAACTTAAATAAGATTAGATGCTATTTGCCATCAGGGGAAGTCAGACTGACCTTTAGAAGAATAGGAGGCTCCATCTTATTGAACATCTGGAAAAGGCGAGCGAGCAAGCTTTGGCTACACATGTAAGACTTCACCAAAGTGTTGGCTTGGGAAAATTCTAACAGAAGATCTGCAACTTTCTCAAGATATTCCCTTGCCACATCAGCATTCAATGAAGACGCCATCTGTGACAGCAATCCGGATGATGTAGTGCTACCAGGTCTAGCATTTAATACACCAGATCCAGATAAAACACCAGCTGCTGCCTGTGATGCTAATCCAGATGTTGAAGCTCCTTCATTAGAGCTTGATGACCCCAGTGTGGGGAAAGCCTTCTTGCTTGTTTTATTTGAAAGTTTCATATTAATATCCATGTTCCCATCGTCTCGTCCATGCCTAGAGACCTCTGCAAAGAAAGAAAGAAAACAAAATGAAAAAAAATATTAAAAAAAAAAGACCAGAAGATATATAAATCAAGGAATAGTGGGGCCATGTAGGAAGCACCTACTCGAGTTTCAAATTTTAAGTACCTACGAACTGAGCAAATTACTCTGCAACCAAACATTATTTATAGAAATAGTTCCATTAATAGAAACACAAAATTTGTGAAAGAAGTTCCATGGATAGCAAAAGAGAGCATTAATTCCCAAATGGAGCCCTAAATCCCAGGCTACCAACCTTATCTGACAGAACCCAGTAATAGAGAACATATAAATATTCTGTAACCATAAATATGTGACCACAGGGATAATTAGCCTAAAATGAAGAGGTTATGAAGTAACTTTCAAGCAGTTTACCTAATTCATATAATTTACAGGATCTTGGAACTACAATTTTTTAAACACAAAACTCGGATTAAACATTTCACAAATCATGACAGAAAGTTCAAGACGTCTCTCACTGGTCCCCATCTTTGTTAAATGGTATCATCAAGGAACTGCCTTTATAAGAACATACCACATGAATTGGAAGGCAGACTAAGCCACATTTCAGTTGTACCTTGAATTTGAGAGAAAATAGCAGAGATTATCAAGATGTTATAGTGAGCCATCAATTGTAACTAACTCTGACTCAGAAGCATTATGCCTAAACAGGACAGATGCCATGGAGTGTCATATCGCTCAATATGGTACAAAACAAGCAGTACGTTTGTAGGCATTGGGCATTGAAGGCACCTTGGTGCCAAAATGCCGAGGCGATAAGCTTCGCTTGGGTGCTCCCGAATATTAAATTTTTTTAAAGAAATATCATGATCAATAAATATGAACACTAAAATAAAGATGACTCATCAAAATGCATTCAAGATCATCAAATGACAGTTAGTAATTATCTTATGATTATGAATGAAAAGAATATTGGCCAAATAATTCCTACTAAAATACATGCATACACAAAAAAGAGATACAAGGACGAGAAGGCGAGGGGCTATAGGGATATGGATGGGGGATAGCTGCTTGAAGCAAGGAGCTATCCAATGAGGAGATGTGGTAGTAGAGTATGGGAGGTGGGTTGCTGTCCTTTGGGAGGGAGAAAGGAGGAGACTATCAAGGTTCGAGGGACTATGGTAGGGGGAGAGAGGGGCAGGCAAGGGAAGATGCCAACGACTTGGGCGAGGACGAGGTAGTCGGGGTTCGGGCAACCATGTGGAGTAGAAACTGAATACGGCAGAGGAGGAAGAGGATAAAAGGGTGTTGTTAGGGTTCAAGGAGGGGGTGATGGCAAAGGAGGGAGGTTAGGGAAAGAGAGTTACCTAGGAAGAGCCCGTTGAAGATCGAATGAAAGTCGTAGGAAGATGTCGCTGTTTGCCAATGGAGAGAAAGATGTTGATTACACAACAATATTAGGTTTTCCAGGGGCTCATGCTTGTGGGGATGGGAAGAGTTGTTGATCTGGTTCGATCAAACTAGACTCAACCAACCAAGCTCGAGCCACATAACATTTAGCTCAAGCGAGGGCCACTCGGCGCTTGGCCACACCCAACTAGAGGCACCTACCTAGACCATTAACTAGGGCTCAGGCCTTGCATAGCCTCGCCTGGATGCCTAGGCTAGCTCCCAAATGCCCGATGATTTCAATGGGTGGTACGAACCAATCAGCCAACTGATCAGTACACAAACTAGCCCATCTCAAACAATATGCAGTAAGGGTTGGGAGTACCGATTGACATGCTTCTTGCATTGGCTAATACGATCCAAACTCAACCATTACCTATGGGTCAGATTTCGACCATATTAATCAACTCTCCCATCAAGGGCCTTTAAATCTTCCTCCCTCCCTCTTTTTGTAACTCTTTACTAATACAACATGTCATGGGAGCAGTTCCAAGATTGGGTCCGACAAATCTACTATATCAATATACAACTTCATACGATTGAGGATACAGACCAATGGACGATTTAGATTGTTTTTTTTGGTGGTAAAATCATGTATACATCAATGTTATCTAGATAGTTTATTTTGCTTAAATCTTAAAGTCTTGCGCCTATCCAACATCTTAGGTCTTTTCTTTGTAGACGATTCAAAATCAATGGAATAAAACCAACTTCCTTATACGAAGGACCATCAAACAAAGTTGTTCTTCGACGATCTAAAAAGATAAATTCAATTTTTTTATCCTTGTAACTTAGAATTTATATTAAATTATTGCTTAGAAAAACTTTATTTCTATTTAGATATAATTTTATACCAATAATTAGGATAAAAACCCTAAAATAGGATTTTTTGAATTTTTGATCATTTTTATCAAGCATATCCGCACCATACCTGGAAGTTTTTTTTTATTTTATAAAAACCCCTATATTATCAAAGTTGGAAGGAAGTTAAACAATAATCCAAAAAAAATAAAGTTAGTTGATCAAGCATATCTACACTTTTAAATTATATATAAGCTGCAAGAGTAAACAAACAACTCTTACTCTAGATAGGAAAGATCACTGCATCTGTAATTCATAATTTATTAACTAAAAACTTGATCATTAATAATGTTCATGAAGGAACCCAACAAATACCTGCAAATTCTGCCATCAGAAAGTCAAGTTCACCATTTGTCCTCTTCTCAGTTGAAGAATGCAACAGTGGCAATATGCTTTCGTGTATTTCCAATCCAGAAAGATGACGTACATAATCCAGCTGTCCCAAGACAAGTCGTGAAGGTGGTTCCTTTTCCAGCAAGCTCAGGAGTGGCCGAATTTGTTCATGTTGAGATACTAATTGATTTGCACCACTGGAGTGACCATTTAATGCAAATTCCATATGTTTTGGAGGCTTATCAGTGGAACTTCTAACAACAGAATTTGTACCTCGCTGTTGCCTAGATAAGTCAACATCCATATGTGAAGGTTCATGATCCCACAAATTATAATGTTCATTCTCCTTTGATGCTTCCAATTGAGCATATCTTGGGAGAGTCCTTTCTCCATCACCAAAAAATTGCTTGTCCAACTGGGTTGCATCTGTCCGTTGAGAAAAAGAAGCTGCATTTTGCATTTGCTCTTGCACTCCAGATGAAAAAGGATGGTCAAGCCTAACCTTAGAAGCATCAATTTGACACAAGTGGGAAATTGGTGATTCAAACTGCAAACAAGCAGGACGATTAAGATGGTCTAATGGACCAGATCTCGGTCTTGAAGCAGAACCATTCTGTGGAATGGATACACCTCCATCTATAGATGCTAGCCGAGTTGCCTCATTCAAACTGTAAAGCGTGTTGACAAGCCTAATAAGTATGCCATTCTTTGCAGCAATGCAACAAAAGTCATTCCTTGGGGTTGAGTGTTTAAGCTTAAAAACCTGCCACATGCCATCTATGGCAAGATGAACCATTTCCCTGGCAATGGAGGAAAAATTATACAAAAAATAATAGAAAATCATTCACGAAAAGGATCAACTAACAAGATGGTAAACCAACCTGTACTTTGCATAGTCAGCTTCAAGAAAGCCCACCAGAACAGGTATTCCACGGCAAGCGATGAACATTTGCAATGTCATAGTGCTAAATGATAATGCAACATGAGTTGAAAATAACAAAAGCTAATCTATAAACGTAAAAAATTAGAGATGGAAGTAAGCCTGAACCTGGACTGACAAAGCTGTTGAAGAAAAAAAGCTGCCTGCATGCGAACTTCCCTAGGATGATCAGGCACTGCAAAGTTCATTACAACTGGAATCTGCATCCCCAGTTTGAAATCGACTTCATAACTGCGACTCTAACTTATCCACTATAAAAATCTTATAAGAGAAGTTATCTTACTAGGCCAACAAGACAAGCATTCTCTTGAAAACCAACGTTGTCTTTGATTATATGATTGATAACTTGAAGTACAGAGCATATAACCTGTAGAAACCTCACAAAATCAGTTATTAAAATGTAAAAGAATATTAGGTTATCCTTATGAAGCTTCACACAATTGTATCATTTAGTAACCAAAAGTTAATGCAGTACAAAATTCTAACTGTGTAAATGAGTGAGCAAATTTACACAGTTTTTAGGAACTTCAAGAAGATCCATGAGTGGTAGAAATCCATGCTGAGACAAATAAACATGTTTCTGCTCAGGACGCTGAGTGAAAAACACCATAAGCTTCTGGCATGCTGACAACAATACATCTTCAGATGCTTCGGGCTTTAGCAAACCAACTATCTTGCTAAATTCAACAGACTACATAGGAAAAAAGAAACAAAATAATCACCAAGTACAAAGAAGGCATATGTCCTAAAATCCAGTTTAGAAAATATGTATGTAATTTGCAACAGGCTAAAGTACCAAATTTACTCTTATCATACATGTCTTTGCCCATAGTAAATCAAGCAATCAAGAACACATTTTTGCTACATTCTGGAAGCAATATCAAATTGACATATTCTTGTTAATAGATAGTGAGGCATAGTAAAGCTTCAGAGTGCATAAAACTACGAAAAACTGAATTGTTGTTCCAATAACCACAGATTGACTAGCAAAATAAACCACAGATTGTTGTTCAAAACCAAGGGTAGAAAAACCAGACAGCATAGTACGGCTAGTGATTTAAAAAACGTTAGGCGTCAAAATGCGCCAAGGTCCAAAAACACCCGAGGCGCTAAAATATAAAAATATATAATATAATTAATAAATATAATTATTTAAAATTTTAAATTAAATATGCTATTAAATTAAGAAAATCTATTAACAATATTGAAAATTAATAATTTCAAATAAACCTAACAATATTAACAGTATACAGTATACTGTTAACAGAAGGAGAAGAAGAAAGTGTAAGGGGGTGCTGAGCCTGCTGACTGAGAAAAGAGGAAGAGGCAGCGGCAGCGGAGTGTAAGGAGGCAGCGACGAGCAGCGGGAGCGGCGAGCAGCAAGAGGTGCGAGCGGCGATAGTGTTTGCGAGCAATGACAGCAGCGAGCAGCGGCAGCAGGAGTAGGAGCGGGAGCTGCGAGCAACGACAGCGGCAGCGTTTGCGAGCAGCAACAACGACAAGCAGCGGGATCGGGAGCGACAGCGGCAAGGGTTAGGGTTCGGTTGTCACTTATAACAGTTTTAGTTGATTCGATTGAACCAACTAACCATCGAGGACCGAACCAGACCTAAAATCCTGGTTCGATCGCCTTGGTTAACCCAGGCACTCGCCCGAAGCACCCAACGCCTGGGCTCGGGCGAGCGCCCAGGCAGCGCTTGTTTGAAGTGTGCCGCCTGGGAGATTAGCGAGGCACTTGGGCCTCGCCTCGCCTCGCCCGAGCGCCTAGGTGAGCGCCCGAACGCGTTTTTAAATCGCTGAGTACAGCATGGCCAGTATTTACCCATCCACCCAACTGTCGGTTCGCTAAACAGGCCCAAGCAGGATGATTCAAACCTGGTACAAGGGGTACTGCCTCGTACATTTATACCAGCTAAAAAGGTGGAATTTTGACTGATACCGACCTGGGGTTCACACTAATGGGGTACTAGCTTTGTCACGAACGGTCATCGCGCACCCGCAACAACTTCGTTCAACGAACCATTCATCACTTTTGCATGCTTGTACAGAGATGTGATAGCATGTTTTGCCCTGGTTTTATGTGTTTTTGCTTGAAAAATATAAGCAACGACAGTTCGTAGCACTGCAGTACGATCACTCGTCGCGCCGGGCCAAACTTCCCCAAAATGGCTCCGTTTTCGCGTGCCACAACTTGTTTTCTGCACGTCGCTGCTGCACATGAAATGTCAGCCATCTCAACACCCTGGAACCCCCCGGGTGGCATAGGGCTGGATGGGGCTTCGGTATATCGTCGGGCGTTGAACAATCTTCACAAATTCGCACGTTAACTTGACGGGAACTTACCTTCGCGCCCGGCACCCGGTGAGCAATTATTTGTGGACTTGCAACTGTTAGTTCTACCTTCTAAAGTCATTGTTTTCTCCTTCCTCTCTTTTATCTCTTGCACTCAAGGTACTTGCTGAATTGCTTGTAAAGCTTCCCTCTTTGCGAGACGTCGAGACTTATCCGTCGCTCGTTTTTAATCTAATCAACTTTTTGTTTTACAGGTCCTTGGGGACCTATACGAGGTTGCAACTAGGCTGAACCTTTGTGGACGCATATGTTACAAAGGCGTCTCATGACTTAGGCAATCTCATCTAAGTTCGAGGAGTTGGCGCAAGGATGCTTCATGACTTAGGCAACTTCAGCTAAGTTCGTGACTTTGCCGCAAGGGTGCCTCACGATGACTTAGGCAATTCCAGCTATGTCCGTAACAGCTCGGTACACCTCTAGTACCAATGAAATTGTTGAATCTTGGCTATTACCGAGTTATACCGGTCAGTAACAAGTAACATCCAGATTTTAACCAGATATTGTAGCCAATGGTCAGATTAGCTCCAATTTGACCATTGGCAGTTGTTCGGGGCTTATTTAAACCCTATTTGGTGCCTTCTCATCTCCTCTCTCTCACTCTAGCTCACTCATTCTCATTATCACACTCATTCTCACTCCATCTCTTGATTTAAAAGTGCTTAAGCTCCTCAATCAGTGATTAGGGAGAGCTAATTTGGATAAAAGAGGGATTCAATGTCAAGATTCTATCAAACATCTCTTCAAGTTACGGTTTTTAACTAATTTCCATGTTATTTTCATCATTTCATGTAATTAGCTTAAGGATTATATATATTTTTGACTGATTAGGAGTTTAATGATTAATTAAGTCCTAATTAGTAATTAAGAATAAAGATCACATTCTTTCATATGTAGATTTCTTGCATCATTTAGGAGCTCATTCTACTTGTTTAACAGCTAATAAAGGTTTATTCTTGCATGATTGGAAAGAACAATCATAATAAGCAATTGATTATCATTTCATTGGCACTTGATTATCATAACTAGGATTTTATTCATCCTCTAGAGATAAGAAGGGTGTTATGAGAACAACTTGATGCCAGAAAAGCACTTAAACTATAGGAGAAGGCCAACTAAAAGGAATCTAATATCCATGCTCTAGAGGAACCAATATATATAGAGTACAGTGATTTAAAAAGGCGCTCGGGAGCTCGCTTAGGCGCTCGGGTGAGGCGAGGCCTGAGTGCCTCGCTTAACTTCCAGGCGACGTGCTTCAAAGAGACGCCGCCTGGGCGCTCGCCCGAGCCCAAGCGCTAGGCGCTTCGAGCGAGCGCCTGGGTTAAACCAGGCGACCGAACCAAGATTTTAGGTCTGGTTTGGTCCTAGTTCGATCTCCGGTGGTTAGTTGGTTCAATCGAACCAACCAAAACCGATATTAGCAACAACCCAACCCTAACCCTCGTTGCCGCTGCCGCTGCCGATCCCGATCCCGCTCTCGCTCCTGCTCCCGTTGCCGCCGCTCGTCGCCGCTCGCCGCTCCCACTGCCGTTGCCTCCTTACACTCCCGCTCCCACTGCTGCTGCCTCCTTACACTCCCGCTCCCGCTGTCTCCTTACACTCCCACTATCGTTGCCTCCTTACACTCCACTCCCGCTGTCGCTTCCTCTTTTCCCAGTAAGCACCCCCTTACACTTCCTTCTCCTTCTATTAACAGTATACAGTAAACTGTTAATATTGTTAGGTTTATTTGAAATTATTAATTTTCAATACTATTAATAAATTAATAATATATTATTTTAATTTTAATACTGTTAATTTTTATTTATTTGAAATTATTGTTAGGTTTCAAAATAAATAGCAAGTGTACAGAGCAACTCAATAGAGTCTCCAATGGCATCAAAAAAAGATCTTGCATGGAAGTATAATTATTTGAAGGATCCGAAAGATCCTAATGCAGTGACTTGCATATTCTGCGATAAGACTACTAGAGGTGGTATTTTTCGTGCAAAACAATATCTAGTAGAAAATTTCAAGAATGTAACAGCTTGCAAAAAGTGTCCACTTGAGGTAAAAGAAGAGTTGCTGAGTTATATGAATGAAAAGAAGACACAAAAGAATGAATCTTACGGGAATTTACCAGAAGACAATGTTGAACATCTCAGGGATGAAGAAGAAGATTATTCTATGAGTATTAACTCAAGTGGGAAAAAAGTATACAATAAAAAAGGAAAAGAAGTTATGAGTACTAAGAAGGGTAAAAAAGGACCGATGGATCTATATATGTTTTAAAGATCCCAGAAACAACAAGAGCAAGCAGGAGGCTCAAAATTTAGACAAACAAATATAAGTGATGCTTGTAATAAAGAAATAAGAGGAAGAACAATTCAGCACATTGCTCGCTTCTTCTATCAGGCTAGTCTTCCCCTTAGTACAACTCGTTTAAACAATTTTAAGGATATGATTGAAGCTATTGGAAGATATGGTGCAGGATTAAAACCTCCAAGTTATTATGAGATGCGAATTCCATTGCTACAAAAAGAGTTGAATTATATAAATGACTTACTAAAGGGTCATAAAGAATCATGGGCAACACATGATTGCTCTATTATGTCAGATGTTTGGACTAACAGGAGGCGCATGAGTATAATTAATTTTATGGTTAATTGTTCTTTAGGGACTATGTTTGTAAAATCAATAGATACTTCATCTTTTGTAAAATCTGGAGACAAAATATGATTTACTTGACAACTTCGTGGAAGAAATTGGAGAACAAAATGTCGTTTAAATCATAACTGACAATAGAAGCAACTATGTTTTAGCTGGTAATATTCATCTTTTGAATTTGTTAATTATTTTATCTTCAATTAAATATGTTAAACTCTTAAGTTTTATCATTTTTGTTATCCTTTGTCTCAGGTAAATTGCTTGAAACAAAAAGACAACACTTGTATTGGACTCTATGTGCAACACATTGTATTAATTTAATGTTGAAGGATATTGAAAAAATATTAGAAATCAAGAAAACCTTAGAAAGGGCAATTTTTGTTGTTGGATTTCTTTATAATCACATTGGGGCTTTGAATATGATGAGAGAATTTACAGGGAACAAAAAATTGGTGAGACATGGTGTCACCCGATTTGCTACTTCATTCTTGACATTACAGAGCGTGCATCGTCAAAAACATAATCTGAGAAACATGTTTACCTCTGAGAAATGGGTGACAAGCAAATGGGCAAAAGAAGCAAAAGGGATCATGTAGTTTATATCATCTTAATGTCATCCTTTCGAAATCATGTAGTTTATATATTAAAGGTAATGAACCCTCTTGTTCGAGTCATTCGGTTGGTGGATAATGAAAATAAGCCTATAATGGGATATATTTATAAGGTTATAGATAGAGCAAAGGAGACAATTAAAAGATCTTTTAATGAAAATAAAGAAAAATATGAGAAAATTTTTACAATCATTGACGAAAGATAGAATTGTCAACTTCATCGTTCCTTACATACAGTAGGATATTATTTGAACACTGAATTCTTTTATAAGATTAAATCTGTTAGGTTTGATGCAGAAGTTTTGGATGAGTTATATCAGTGCGTTGCAAGATTAGTTCCCAGCCTTGAGGTTCAAGATAACATTATTCATGAATTATTTTTATATAAAAATGCCGAAGGTCTTTTTGGAATTCCAATTGCCGTTCGATCTAGGACAACTACGTCTCCAGATATTAATAATTTGATATAATTAATTATATATATATTATGTTACTATGTTATTGCTAATAATAACATAAATTTTGCAACTGAATGGTGGAGTCTATTTGGAAATTCCATCCCGAACTTACAGCAATTTACTATCAAAGTACTTAGTTTGACATGTAGTGCTTCAGGTTGTGAGTGAAACTAGAGTGTCTTTGAGCATGTAAGGATCACTAAATATTTTTGTTTTAATTAATTTATTTATTTAGATAGATGTATTAATATATTTTTAAATTATATGACATGACAAATTCACTCGAAGATAAGAAATCAGTTGGAACATCAACGATTGCACGGTCTTGTTTACATAAAGTATAATCAAGCTTTGAAGGCTCATCATGATTTGCAAAATAGATTTGATTCAATCTCATTGCAAGATATTGATGATTCAAATGAGTGGTTAGTAGGAGAAATGGGTGCTAACTTGCAAGATGCTGAAGACGAGCTTGTATTTGAAGATGATAGATTGACATGAGGAGATATGGCAAGAGCTTCAGGTGTTGAAGAATTACAAATACATACAAGACAGATGTCAAAGAGAAAAATGAGTGCAAAAGCATCAAGCTCGGCTCCTACTATTGTTGAAGACATAGATAATGAAACATATCTTGATGAAGAGGAAGGAATCGAAGGACAAGAGGAAGAAGACGAATTCAATGAAGATTATTTGTGTGAAAATGACGATAATATTGATTATGATGAATGATTTTGATGTAAAATTTTACTGTTTTGAATTTTGAAACTTTTTGTTAATGTGACATTGTGATTTTGTATCTTAGATTTTCTTAATTTAATAGCATATTTTTATTTAAAATTTTAAATAATTATATTTATTAATTATATTATATATTTTTATATTTTAACGCCTCGCTTTGCTTGGGCGAGCGCCTAGCGCCTCGGGCGTTTTTAGACCTTAGCGCCTTTTGGCGCCTAGTGCTTTTTAAATCACTGAGAGAGTACGAGGGTCATAGCTGATGTTGACATGGACATTCAACCGGAATATGGGCTTCCTTGGAGCATTAGTATATGTACAAGAAGGTGATGAGATATCGACCGGGTCACTCACATTATGAGCATGACAATGCAAACGACAACATAAATGAACCAAGTCAGTTTACTTGATCTTCCAAGTCACAGCAATAACCATTACCAGGCCATAGAGAATGGGTAGGATTGCCCCTCAGTTTGACAATGTAGGTAGTACAAGGCAATCTGGATTATGAGGTTTCATCAGAAGAATTAGCACCACACAACGTTCTCAAGTTCAATCTTGCTGCTTACCCATGGTCATCAGCAAAACAAATACAGATCAACAATGTATTTAAAGGAAAAGATGGACACTAGGAAAGTCATTATCAAGTGGTTCAACGTGCACAGGATCACAGTCCATACAAACCAAGGTCTGTGCTACCAAAGAATGATATCATCAATTCAGAAGATGAATCCCAACATACAATATCCTAAACCAAATGAGGTACATGGCACCTATCTACAAGGTAAAGCAAGGATAAAAAAAAAGACTCATAAGCAGTTCAATAGCACCAAGATGTTTGTCCTACATAGAAATTTGATATAAAGGAGCAATTATTATCTACAACATGGTAAAGAACTGAACAATAAGATGCCAGGAACACTATAACGATTGAAATGGTACCAAACAATAAATAAAAAGAGCACCAGAATACAAGAGGTGTAAAGCTATATCATGGAAGTTGATTAGGAGTTACGACAAATAAATTGATAATCTAAGTACTTGTAGACACTCAAACCCAGCTAATCATGCCTCTTAATGGTAAAGGCATACCAAATTAACACATTCAGCTGCAAGATGAACTTGTACAATCACTAGGTTACTATAAAAAATGACCAACAATGCTTTTTTTTGGAGTATTTGTATCAAATGAGCTCTAGAAAAAAAAAAAGGATTGCACCTTGTTATCTTTAAAACACAACAGAATACTAACAAATTTTCTCTTGACATGAATACACAAACTATACTATCAACTATTGCACATGTGCCATCTAAATTTGGTTAAATAAGAAGATCCATAAATTCCATGTACTTGCAAATCATTTTCAGCTTAATGAGGATTCAATTAATGAATTTGCTCAAAGAAGAACCAACGCAAAAGATTGTATAGTAACATTAAGAAATTTACATGATCAAATCATAAGGTGATAGTATCTGAAATAGTATCTGTAAAGCATCGAAAGTACATCCGATCCATCTACATTCTTTAAATTTTAATTCTAGAAAAAAAATAACCACCTGAATCGGGAAAAGGTTATCACTCGGCAGGTTTTCATCAAAGACCTGGTAAATTATAATGCAACAACAATTAGCAAGCAAATACTTCCTTCTAAAAATTCGAGCACTATGTATAGAATATAAAGATTAGTAAGACTTGAAGACAATAGTTCACATATACTCTCCAAACTTACCGAACCATCAATATCAATTACATCGTTGTGCAAACCCGTGACCATTTCCAAGAGCTTTCCACCATTGTTCTGCATTGTTCCCATTTGTTTCTGAGCCATCCTAGCTTTGAGTTCTTTTGCCAAGTCAGTTTGCTGACCAGCAGCAGATGATGAAGCTTCAAGACCTTGATCTCTCTGTTTATCTAGTGGCTGAAATAAATCATCCAAGGAAGCATCTTTTGCTGTGTCACTAAACCTACTGAGCTCATTAACTCCAAAAGAAATTGACTGCTTCGAAACCTTTAGAATAGATTGTCAGATGAGAGACAAAATTAACAAGAAAAATAGTTAAGTCCATAAATTAGTTAACCAATATTGTAAAAGATCACAGTGCCTAAAAATAGTTTATGTGGCAAGCATAGGAAAGACATAGGAAAGAACAATAGAAGTAAAACCAAAAAAACCAATGAGTAACAAAAAGATATTGTATTGTATCTGTAACTTGGGCTTTATAACATAACCTTCTAGCCTGATGAGCGAAAAATTCTAGATCAAAACTGAGAACATAGAGGATGCCAACACAGAAATTACATGAACAAAGTCTCAAAAGAATGAGAAAATGACTTCAAATCTGTGTGCAATTGTTGACTAGAAGCCATCTTATGCTCAGAAAAAGTAAATGGTGACAAAAAAGAAAACTTCGTCACCAGAGAAACTAGTATCTCACCTTTTGAAAATTGTTTCTGTCAACTCTCGATCCAAAGGAGAACATACCACTTTCATCAGGACTTACACCTCCATCACCTTCTGGCACTACTGGACTATTTAAAACTTCTCTAACAGGAGACTTCAAAGAGAGTTTTTCATAGATAACTAAGGTAGGATCTTTAGCAGAAAGCAGATCTTCTGCTTTACTTTCTACACCATTTAAGCAGGTATTCTGAAGAGGACTGGGTTTTTTATCCTCATCGGAACATTTTATTTGAATATAATCAGTTGCCAACTGCTCTTCGTTAGATTCTTCCTGAAGCATGAATAAACACGACATCATTTTCAGTACAGTTATGAATTACTTCTTAAACGCATATCTGCAAACTGAGAAAACCTCAAGCTTTGGTTTATCACTGGGCAACAAAGAGCATAGTTGTTGAAGATCAGATACACCACTCTTTATCTTCTCTGCATATGGGCTATCACTGCCATTATGATTATCCATATTTAAATTGGTAATACCCACTGTAACATCCTCCTCAATGTTCCTGAAATTTGTACAAGTCATTGGACCAAATCTGCAGTAATAATAAGAAATAATAGCACAGCTCCATTACACATTGTAGTACTAAAGATTACATCCAATAAGCAGAAATCCAGCAAAAAAGAACTCAAATATGTAATAAAATTTTTGCAAACGATGAATCAAATGATGTATTTATTTGGTAATACCCACTGTAACATCCTACACACTGTACCAATCAATAATGTATTGGTATCAAGGTCTACCGTACCGGATTATACCACCCGGTATGGGCGGTACGTACCGGTCCGACAGGCCAGTGGTACGTGGACCGCCCTGTACCGGTCCGCACTGTAGCAGTAGCACTGTAGCAGTGCTATAGTGCTCGGTACACCTGGTGTACTGAGCGGTATACCGTACCATACCGGTACCGAGCCCGGGTTGAAACGTCGATATGGTACGGTACGGCAGACCTTGATTGGTATACACATATACTAATGGTGTTAAGCAATACCAACATACTAATCAACTTTTACATTTATTTTCATTGGTTTACCATGTGGAACATCATTTTGCCCATAAAATGAGCAGTATGTACTAGTTCATGCATGAACTGGTATGTGGATTACCCCTAGTGGTCTGGTCCGACTTATTAATAAAACTATTTATTAAATGGTTTAGCGCTCGACTTTGTGAGCCTTTTTTGTCCATGAGCCACCCGCCCGCTGTCGCTCGCCATGCGCCACCAATTCCGGATATGTTTCCTCCTCTTCCTCTACTGCATCTTTTTCTTCCTTCCTCCTCCTTTCTCCTCTTCCTCCGCTGCCTCCTTTCTCTTTCTCTCTCTTCCTCCTCCATCCTCCTCTTTCTCCATCGCCTCCTCTTCTTCCTTCCTCCTTCGTCCTTCCTCCTCTTCCTCCACCGCCATCTGTTCCCTCCTTTTCCTCTTCATCTTCCTCTTCTTCCTCTACATACCAATGTACCCAGGGACTGATTCAGGTGGTCTGTACAACACATCAGTCCTTGGTTTACCATACCGTGGAATACTATACACCAATGTGACAAGGTTCATAAAGACACCAATAATGATATTTAGACCTTGTACACTCTTTAGTACATACACAATAAAAAAATTTTAAAGCCAGAAAAATAAGGAAATCTCAGTTTCAGTTTCAGCAAAATTCTTGGAGTTTCTGATTCAGCAATTCAGTAGTTCCAACAGATTCAAAATAACAACTTGCAGTATCAACAAAATAAGAAAAATGAATCATAAAAAAAATATAATTTAGCACTTTTTATTAGAAACATAAATAGATTTGCAGTAAGTAAAATATAGAAAAAAACGAACAGCTTTGAGAAAAATATAGAAAAAAATAAATACATTTAGCACAATATATAAGCCATTTAATGATTTTAGCAAAAAAGTAATAAAAACATAAATACCACAGAAAGTAAATAGCTTTGCAGTATTCAAACAATCAGTTATTTTTCCTATAAGAACTGTACAAATTAATAATAAACAAGCACATACTTGTCTTCCAGCTGGCATTACATAGATGAGGTTTGCTAGTATTGTTTTATATGCAAAATTGATATTGCCCATGATTGATTACTTTGTACAAAACTATTTATGAACCAAAAGTTTGCCCTCGCCTCAGTTTTTTTTATTAAGCTTTTACCCCTTATTTGCCCTTACCTCATTTTTTGCCCTCCCTTCATTGTAGTCTCATGAGTGGGTTCTGCAGGCCTATAATTTTGATTTCAACTGTTCGACATTGGGGACCACGACCTGCAATATGCTCCAATATAATGAGATTTTTTTGCTACAAGTCACAGTAATGACATTTATTTTTCTATTACTTAATATTTAATTCTTAATCCTTGCTTCAATACTTGTAAAAGTTCTCTTCATACATGAGTTCCAATACAGCTTAAGAACATATTTCAATTCATTATTGAGCAAAAAATAAAAGAATTTTTTTTAATTGTTTTAAACAAAATCTAATATGATCAGAATCAGTCGCCCATACAGTCCAATACATGCCCAAACCAACAAACGGAATTGATGTGTACCAACGCCAATTTGTTTGAGGGTCGGTACTGGTACTAGATCAAGATTTTACTACTTTTAATTGAACAAAGAAGAAAGTCAAAAGATGTTGTAAAGAATAAGCAACTAATGATGTATTGCAAATAGAATTCTTCATTCACATTTAGAGTAATATGCCACAGAAATAAATAGCTTACCTTATTGATCCACTTGCTTGACGCAGAGAGGAATGTAAAGCACGCCTTGAGTTTTGGATCCATGGGTGCAATAACAATGTTTTTGCATCTGGTCTGTGCATTGCATCCTGAAAATGATTCTTCAAGTAAGCAATGTTACTGAATAGATTACAAGTGGAGCAATGATGGTACCATCTTTCTACCAGAATTACTCCAAGTAATAAGTTAATCTACCTTTTTGAAACATTGATGAAGAAAATCAGTAATGTCAGGTGAGAGGCCCTCAGGAATGGGAGGATGCTCATCCTGAAAATTATATTAAATAAGACATATATGGATCATAAAAAAAATCAAGCACAATATAAAAGGTAAGCAATGATTTGTATCAGAAAAAAAAATCAAATGCCTAAGTGTTCCTTATGTCATCCATGCAAAATATTGTGCCTACATGGATCTTTCTACTAAGCTCTGTCAAGTGCAATATTGCTAGTTTAAAGAAAGATATGTCAGATCTTTCTTTCGTTAACTTTAGCAAAGCTATCTTAGGTACTTCCTGACCTACACTTTAGAATATATTGCAGGGTTTGATGTCCAATAAGTTTTTGTCATTAACAAACACACAGGTTCACACTAGGACAATATGGTCCAACTAAGCATAAATGATAATCCGGAAAAAAGATATTTCCTCATGCAAAAAGATAACTAAGACAATTTCAATTCTATAATAATCCAAATGCCTATTTTTATGATCAATTAAAAGATATAACAATATAAAATGGACATTCAATAGCAAGACCAACAAAGAAGAGTTTGAACCAACTTCAGTTATAAACACATAATTGCTTATACATTTAGAAACAAACTTACGTAAAAAAGATATATTCTAAAATGTAGTTTACCTCGACAGTTTTTGTAAAACATGGTATTTAACATATCTAAATCATAAATATTTAAATACTAAACCTATTCCGATTGCTTTAACTGATCATCTAATATCCAGATTGCTTTGTATTTGAACATCCAATTCTGTCATCCCTTAATTTACTTGCATCTTTTTTTTCAATTTTCGTGTGTTTTCTAGAGAGTAATGCTAAATTTCTTTTTCTCTTCAAACATATGTAATTACAAAGATATGCAAAGAAGCAGATAAAGAAGTTTGCAAAAATTGAGAATGGGAGAACAGCAAAAATAAGAATAGAAATTTCCATCTAAAAATAAAACTAATGAATCTCACTGTTCAAATTTGTCGATTCTCATATGTTGCACATTAAAGTTTGCCAGCTTGAAAAAACTTCTGATTTGGATATCTATAGTTTAAAATACTTTCATCAAATTATTGCAAGGTGTTTCCATCTGAATCTTCATGAATATGACAGCATCATGTCAGACAAAATCTATTAGTATGATGCTACTCCTTATACAACCAGCAAGAAACGATGTAAATAACCTCCTAACAAAGATTCATCCATATAGTGCTAGGAGCCTGCTCAAGTTTAGGTAAGTAATTTCACATAAAAAAATTAATTGCTTTCTGAAATTGATACTTTCAGAAAATGACTTTCAACTTTTATTAGTTTGTTTATCATGACACGATGGAAGGATATATTTAGTCACTTCAGTAGTTTGTTTGCTTCTGTTTATTTGGTTTTGACTGATGTACTAGTTAGGTGAAACCAATTAATTCAGTGATTAGATGATCACTAAATTCCAACCGATCAGAGGGCAGTTGTTAATGGCCAACAGGTCAACCATTAAGCAAATTACTAGTTGTTAGACGATCATCAACGGTTGACCATCAGCATACTGATGTTTGCCTGATTGGTTAAGTGGACGATCATTTGCAGTGACCAAGAGGTTAACAGTGATAGGTAGCAAATGTTTGTTAGCTGTTGCTAGGTCTGACCATAAACAACTTATAGTCACCAGGGTGAAATTTACTAATAAAATTTCATCCATGAACTCTGATAAAAATGGCTTATCCAGATTGGCAGCTTACATCAGTGTATAAGCAGTGGCAGTTAGTGCCACATGGGGAGTGTACCAAATACCAATACCCACAAGGAAACCAGGGATGGTTATCAGTGAGTCAATTGACTCATAAATTGAATAAACTAAATCATACTAGACTGCCCAGCTTCATTAACTAGCCAGTTCAGTTATTAACCTACTTGTCTACTAAATGGACAATACTTAATATTTTGTGGTGATATTTATTTCCTTGTTTGCCCGCCAAGGCATGGCACTTGGACGCTCTGCCAAATTGGTTCTCAACAATAGTGAAGAGGCCAAGGAGAAAAATACGATGGGAAGGAGTCCATCGTCCAGGTAAGCCATTCACTTTTTCCATCATGTCTTCTATTTTTTCCGTCGCCTACAACACACATTCAAGACATGGAAACTTCTCATTTCATGCCAGCACATGGCCAAAAACCTCTATACCAGATAAAGCTTTATTCCTTGCAGCAGTCTCTTTGCAGCATACTATTCCACCATGTCACCAACCACATAATTTTGAATTTTAACTCTTCTATTAGTAAATTGAATGGAAATGTAGGCTGAAAAGCCACATACTGAAAGATATCTATCTATACCTGAACAATCCGAAAAAGTGCAGGCATTGGTTGCAGATCATAGTATGGTGGAACACATGTCAATAACTCAATGACAGTGCAGCCAACACTCCAGATGTCTGATGCAGCACATACACCAGACATTTCAATAACCTGAAAGGGATCAAACTATTTCATCCTCAAGAAGCATGACCATTTAAAGTTAAATGAGACATGAACTCAATAAGGTATCTGGCAAGACAATTATATCTAATGAACATATTTATATACACCGCAAACATATAAAATAATATTGACACTGTAATAAAATCTAATGATGAACCCCTTGAAATATTAGGCATCAAAATACTGCAAGAAAAAAAGATGAGCATCAGATTTTAGTGTAGTAATACTAGATATCAAGGATCGTGTACAACAAAGCCTTTTATGTAACCAGAAGAACTTCCAGGAAAAGCTGGTTTTATACAAGGGCATAGACTTAACAAATTATAAGGAATAGATACAGGATCTAATAGACAAAATATCCAAAATAAAAAACCCAAGATTTTTAATTTTGGGTACTAAACCCAAACAAACCCTGAGACGAACCCGTATGGATCTGAGACATACCAGCCTACTGAGTTTCAGAAATTTTCTAAAAACAGGATAAAAAATAAAAAAAATTACTGCATGGTATAAACCCTGTACCAGGCATACCATCCACTTTAACATGGTACAGGAGATATTTACCAATCCAACAGGTAACTGATACATAGACATAAATCAGTCAGTATGTTCATTACAGAGTCGGTACCACCTGGATGGTACAGGTTTTGCATTGGACAATTTTTTCCATCTTTTTTTTTTTTTTTCAAAACTTAGTACATACCAGTGTAATGAGTGTTGATACACAGGCACCGCCAAGTATGGTACCAGTTTGAGCCTTGACCGGTCCAGTATGAGTAAGTGAAATTGCGACCCTTGCTAGGTGGTATTGCAAGCCTTAATAAAAAGATCAAAACTACTTAAAGATTTTTTAATCATAAGGATAAATGGCTTCATTACAGGTCTACTGATAGTAGATGAAGTTGGGATAGTCCTGCAGTCCAGTGAATGATTGGAATATTTAAGATGCTGGAAAATATTATTTTTTTGATATAAAAAGCTAAGAAAAAAATAAGGTCCATATAAATTGTAGAAGATGATTTCCATTTCAAATTTCTAAATAAATATTATTTTTTGATAGGAAAAGCTAAGACAATATTAAGATCCATATAAATTGTAAAAGATGATTCCCATTAAAAGTTTCGGAGGATTTTGAACAGTAGGTAACAGAGAAAAGTGGAAAATAGGAGTACAGGCCTCCTTGGCCAAACCCTTGAGACATGTAATGCAACTGGAAAGACTATAGGAACTTTACCTCACTGTCATTATACATCACTCAACCAAAGTTTCTTAGTCATTATTGGACTCAAATAAGGCATACCAGCACATCTTTAATTTCCATAATGCAACAATTCAGTTATACCAGTCTAGAAGCCTCCATACAACTGTATCATCTACCTACCTTTCCTTCTTTCAGGCACCTAATATTGATCTAATCATCTAAATTTATCAATCTGACTAAGTGGTCTAAATAAAAGTTGAACAAACAGATCTTTCTAAATCAAGGACTCCTGCATATCAACAGGTCCCAGAAGACTAAGTGGCTGAATCTTAAAATTACTTTGCCATAGCTAGACTGCTCCAAGCATTTCTTCCAAGGAAATAAACACAATGGTCACAGGAAATCAATTAAACAATCATCTTGAAAACTAAGTAATTGGATCTTAAAATTACTTTGACATAGCTAGACTACTCCAATCATATCCTCAAGGAAAATTGATATAATGACCACATGTGATCAATTAAATAAGCATAAATAGACACCCGATACTCCATTAAAAAAATCATAAAATTAGAAATTGCATTTTCCAGTTGCTCATTTTCTTGCAAAAGACTTGAATGGCTAAAACAGATGACAGTAAATTGCTTTCTATTATAACATTATTTTTTCTAGCAACTGCAATCTAGAATTTGTACACATGCTTGAGCATCAGACACAAATCCATCTATGTATACATGTAAGAACATCAACAATTTAAAATGTATATACATATACAAAACAGACGCTTGCCTGAACACCACAAACTATAGTAATAGAGCAGCTTGCACGAAGAGAACCAGAAATGCATGCACTAATCAGCATGCCTGAAACCCATACATGCTGAAATATAAATCATCAGAAAGTTGAAGTGTTTATTGAGGCCAGTTTCTAACTACATATCATGTAACCTGGCCGAAACAGTAAGTCTAGTAAAAGACTTGAATCCAGACCAGTCAGCTTGAATCCTGATTGATATGTATATATAATCTTTATGTATGATTCAAAGCCATTCAATCGGTAAATGGACAAGTTTGCATAACAATAAATAGAAAGCTTCCCCTAGAATTTCCTTTGCCTCTTCTTGACTTTGCACGTCTCCTCTTTGACTACCATTTGCTTACGAACAATCGTCAGCATGCTATCATTACTACTATACTCACCATATTCATCCTCAACCTGCTCTCATATCAACACCCTCCCATTTTGTCCTTATCATTTAAGTTATAACCATTATTAACAAAAATAAAGATAAAATGCTGTTATCTATATTTCATTTGAAATTGATATGTTTATCATAGAGATAAATAAAACTAAATGGAGACTTGCTGCTTCTCATTATTTTGTACTGGAGAAACACTATAAGTTGCACCTATATTTCAAAGCAGGCAAGGAAGCACTACTACAGCATATATCAGATAAGCTGCATGAAAGACCCTTTATGGCCGAGTTTTTTCTTGGAGAAGAACATATTACTAGTAAGATGCTCAAATAGGCAGCCATTGCTAAAAATTAGCATAAGAATTCCATGGAGCAATATTAACTAGATACTTACTACATGGTAGAGTGAAAAAAAGGAAGAAATAGATCATAGTAAAACATGATAGACAAAAAGAGCCATAAAATAGACTAAATTTTCAGAAGATCGATAATGAAGCAGAAAAGACAGCCTTCCCATGATATTTTGGCAGTTTCATTCTGTTCTTTAATTAGCACCTAGTTGTGGTTATACAGACAATATTCATTAAGCTGACAAGCCAAAGTTAAAGATTTATTGAAGGCTAATGTTTGTTCACTAATCATTGGTCAAACATAGGCATAAAGTGTTATAGCAAGTTCCTAATAATCATCTGAGTCTAAATTTCTACATTGTCTTAAGTCTTAACAACTATAAAAACTGTTAATGTGAATGAAAAATTATGGACAAAGACTGACAAATATACACAGGTAAATACCCAATACTCCGATAGTGTTTACCTCGGGGGCCATCCAATATGGTGTTCCAACCACTGAATGTGTATTAACATCTGCCTCAGTGAGCTTTGTTGCAACTCCAAAGTCAGCAAGTTTAACAAGGCCCTAAAGATAATTCTTAAAGATGTCAAAACAATTACAAAAACACAAAAATAAGCATCAAAATCAAGTCCAAGTTATATGTGCTGAAAAGTTCACAGCAATCATCTTGAGAAAACAATATCAAACAGCTCAAAGAAGAGAATTCTAAAGAACTTAACTAAATAATTTAATCTAACCATGTACTTGCCAAACGATTAAGTTCTTTAAACAAGAAGAATGCAAACAATAGAGAGCACAGGATACACCATCTGCTTCCACAAGTATATGCCAGAATAGGCACATACAGGTAGATGCACAAAAACAGGTGTGGGAGTTTATCAATAGGAACATGTATCATTATATATAACTGTAGTATAAGAAAGCAAGGTCAAAGAAAGAGACAATTATCTTCATTCCATATAGAGACAGAAACACCTAACTTGAGTTGTAAAAATTGCAAGTGCCAATAGACATGCAACAACTTAGTTGACACCTTCATCCGATATTATTTATAACCATTTCTTTAAGGTGTGCTGCTGCAACTGTATAGATTCTTAGAGTACTTTTTTTCTCTTTGCTGTTTACGGTCTTAGAAAAAAAAAAAAAAACAGGAAACTATGTGGATCCTTGATATCTTCTTTCCAGCAATCTATGCTAGAAATTGTGTCATAAAAAAATAAGGCAACAATTAACAAAGAGTAGACATTATGTTATAGAAAATGTCATCAGAAAGTGACCGTAGAAAGACTTGATTTAAAATAACAATTGAATCCATATATACCAGCCAATGTTTTCCAGTCAAATCAAGGACCAACAAAGAAACCATAAACCACACACCACTCAGTATATCAATTTTTCAGTGATACCAAATGTTTCAAGTCAGTATATCGCTTGGTACCTTTGTATTGTACCAGTCAAACTGGTTGCCAAAACCATTATAGGACCAATATTTAAAAATATTGTTAGTGCATCAACTCAAATGTGGTGTATCAAGGTAACAACTGGTTCTAAAAGTAGCTTAGCGGTAACGGTAACAATTATGTGTATATTGAACACACTGCTAACATGATAAAATGAGGACATATTCCTATGGTTGATCCTAAGAAAAATAAAATTTGTCGGTTATGATTAGACATCACTAGACCGAAGTGATGTCCATAGCCTGGTTTTCTATACAGGCAGTGGCATTGCATGTGAAATGTTCAATATGAAAACCATGACACTGTCCATTGCGTGAAAGGTGCTCCCTTATGTCAAGCACATTCCCAGAAATTAAACCATAAATGTTGCATGTCAAAAAAAAAAAAAAATCAAACCATTCTATTTTTTACATAGGTGGACTCTCCTATCCTCTTATTATTAAGAGGAGAATTCACTTGAAGTGCTAGCTAACCAATGCTTGGGAGGGAGAGGATTGAAAATCCTGGTCACTCATTTCAAGTACCCAATATATAGATACTAGTCATTTTTTTCATCACAACCATAACTAGATATGGCAGCAATTTTTTTCTTTTTTCTTGTACCTGTCCCAAGTCGATCTGTTTCAGCTAAATTAAGGTACCCATTAAGTGAGTTTTAAACGTATATTGGTAACATGAACTTAAACATTTGGATTAGGGTTTATACTTTATTGAACCAGTCAGACCAGTACATCTCAGTTGGCATTTACCGGTCCACCATGAACCGTTAACAGGCCATACAGCTTGATTCTGCTTGGTATATAACTTTTTAATTATTTTCTCCATGATTCCATGCGATACAAGTTAATTTATTGCTCAGTATCTCAGTACCATATTATACAAATTAGCAGAACCAGTGTCAAATTGATATTTAAAACCTTCAGTAGGATACTCCCACCCAAACTCATGCATTGTTTGTTTAGCATAAAAACAAGAATTGCAACTTGTGATAGTGTGACAACAGCTCATTTTTAGCTTTCATGTTGTCCTCATTTTTAGCTAGTATGCTGATAATCAAATTTTATAACAGGTGCACGTACTGAAATTAATTTTTAAATGGTTGGGATGAGTTCACAAACTAGCATAGTTAGCCAGGTTCAGGAATTAAAAGAGTGAAACTCATGCATAACCTACTCATTCCCTTTTTTATGTTCAATGACTAAATCATGAAAATTTTGGAAAATCTTCTCTCAAAATTTATATTTTGCAATCGACCAAAACACAAAATGAATCAGCAAATGTTGGGCACAAATAAAAGTAGCCTGGCTAAAATTATAATTGAAAGAAACGTTTTGCACTGCCCAGTATGGCCTGGTCTGGTACAACAGCTTACTGGTACACAGACCAGGATAGCTCCATGTTAACAGTCACAATAGATGAAATGGGTTACCAAGAACAAGTTGGATGACTCAAGGGAAGCAAAAAGCAGGTGAAGTGGGGTCAGGCATGATGGACAACCGATAAAATGATTATTCAACACTTGGTGACCATGATGACAATGTTGATAATATGACCAATAAGACACAAGATTGGTAGTGGTTACAGAATGGGATCTATCTATATCATTTATTCATTCACTATCCAAAGAGAAAAGCTATGCAAGCCTGCTTGCATATTTGCATGTGTTTAAAAAAGATCCCTGCAGTCAAAATGCTTTGATATTGAAATGAAAATTACATTACACTTAATAGAGAAATATTTTCAAAATTAATCAAATATTACAATAAATATATAAACAAAAGGCAACAAGGAAAAGGCATAAAAGAGGCAACAGACAACCAAAAGAAAAGGTGATGAAGGATAATCTTCAAGATAGAACCCTCCAAAAAAGTATATGAAAGTTGCTTCAAAACCTAAATATTGGTTGGAAATTAAAGTTACAACAACAACAACAAGCCGTACTGGAATTTAAAGTTAGATATACAATAAAAATGAAGAGCCATGTTAAAATTTACCTCCTTGGTAGTTAAGATATTTGCACCTTTAATATCTCGATGAATTACACCTTGTTCATGCAAATAGACTAAACCCTCCAGTACCTACTTATAGTAAACACAAATGCAATATCAGGACCAT
This sequence comes from Musa schizocarpa, assembly GCA_900464855.2. NCBI lineage: Eukaryota > Viridiplantae > Streptophyta > Magnoliopsida > Zingiberales > Musaceae > Musa > Musa schizocarpa. Next base: position 20,864,320 of record LS990921.1, read on the forward strand.
TTTCGTAAGGCAAAAGAAAGGGAAATAGAAATCTCAAACAGACCTGAGAAATGTAAACAGCAACCAAAGATTCAGGGAATGGTCCAAATTTGTTGGGTTTAATAATATTAGCAAGAGAGCCATTTTCCACATACCTACATGCCGTCCACCAAGTAAATGATAACAACAAAGACAGACTCTACTCCACTGACACAGGATGGATGAAAGAAGAGATTCATAAATAATTACTCGAGTATGATGTGCAGATGAGTCTTCGTCTTGATGGACCCAAGATATTTTACAATGTTTTTGTGGTTGAGATTCTGCATGTGAAAAATGACTTAAGTTAAATAGAAATCACCTGTATCTACATAATTTGAGAAAAGCTGGAAAGCTCATATTTTCCAAATTAATTATCTAAAATAGTCATCAACATGCATGTATAACATACTCATTATGCCTTTTTTTGCCAATTAGTGTCTGTTAAGATATTGGCAAATAATTAGAAATGCACCAATATCCTCCATGAAGAAAAAATTCCGATCCACAAAAATAGATGGCTGCAATTTTATGCTAGTGTGTGCCACCGGATACAACATGACCAATAAGTGCATGTCCTTGTAACATGGCTTGAGTTTGAGCTTACATACTACACAGTATGGAGTGACAGTCCAGCACACATCTCACCCAAGGGTGGTTGTAAGCCAGCAGATAACATGGTAAAAAGTAAAAACATAAATCAGACTGTGACAACCATGGCCAATTACATGCTCAATTTGGAGCAAAAGTGACATGACATCAGTCAGAGGTATAGGAACACACATCCCGGGAGAACATAAATAAACTAAATTTCACAGTGAATGACGTAAAGCTTAAAAGGGAAGTACCAAGCAAAGGTTTATGGAAGCTGTTAGGAAGGAACTAGAAGATCTTAAAACAGGACCATCCCGTGTCTAAAGGAATGGTTGGAAGTAAGAATTTCCCAAGACCTGTATCTAATGTGCTAGATAAGTCTTTCTGGCCATGGTTATGATTTTAATAAAAAACCGATTTACAGTATTAACTAGAAACAAAGCCATTTATGAAGTCATTAAAAACTCATGACTTAACAACTAGTGAATGTTTAAATCACCAAAAGAAAAAAGAAAATATAGTGTTACCTTTAGCAGATCAATTTCTTGCTGAATCATGAAATGTGACGCAGCCCAGAAAATTTTGAAAAAGAAAGGAAAGAGAAAATATTAGATGATACCCATGCAATAAGCAGCATATTCAATAAATGATTCAAAAGACAACACAATGTTGTTGAATAATAAAACACAGAATCATGTAAAGCATCTAGAATGTTTAGTTAGATACTACAAACATGTGATATTGTAAGGAATTCACATTATTGTCCAGAAAACACCACAAAACTAGTATCTTAATTATGCAACTGAAGCCATAAAGCAGCACATCATTAAACAATAATCAAAACCTGAAGTTAACGTAATCTTGAAAGAAAGTAAAAGAAGTTTTCAGAACAAAAGACTATTTGATTTATCTTCACAACTTAAAGTAACCTTTTGAAACTGAAAGCCAAGGTAATACATAATTATATATAGTTCCAAGGACAAAAGCATCCATCCAATATAATGCTAGTAAACAATATGTATCAAATCATCAGCCACAGCACTATGTATCAGTGAAATCGGGCGCTCAAGCAAGGCGAGGCAAGGCCCGAGTGCCTCGTAATTAGTCCAGGCAAGCGCTTTCAATCGAGCACAGTCCAGGTGCCAGGCGACCCAAGAGCCTGGCTAAGGCATATTGAACCAAGGTTGAGCATAATCTAAACAGGCTCGATCATTGATTTGGTTCGATCACCTCCACACCCTTCCCCTCACAGACACAAACCACTGTCCCATTGGAAGACCTAGTGGACGAACTATGTGGTGGTGATTCTTCTCCATCGACGAACTATCACGTCCTTAGCTGAGATTGCCTAAGGTGTAGGACACCCAAGCGATATGCGTCCGCAAGGGTTAGCCTAGACCTTAAACTTGTGCAGTCCACAAAGGACCTGCACAACGAATGAGAGGGTAGAAAGGTGATCATTCAGGTAATTTGCTGCTGTCATGCATGAAAAAGGCAAGATAACTGAGATCCAAAGCACCACAAAGAAACCAGCTTTTATTAGGCTTGAAAGGGTCTCGAAAGCAAGCTGAACATGTGCACACAAAAAGGGTTCCGAAGGTAGATGCAGGCCTAATGTTCACCTACACTTTCATTGAACAGAAAGCGGGCACACTAAAGACATTGCAACACCCCTCAAACACCTACCCAAAGCCTCATCTGCCCCGTTGCCACATGGGGGATTCCACTGAGACGGCTAACGTTTCATGCTGCTAGGCTGCCAACCACAAATCAACCCATGGCACGTGAAAACAATGCAGTTTTGGGTCATTTTCCCTTCCCGCAATGCCGCACAGCCAAAAAAGCATGATTAAAACATGAAACAAAAACACCAACAACAAACAAAAATGGCGCTGACTACATTGTTTTCTACCTTGTATAAGCTATCTACAAGAAAACACCAAAAACACAAAGAAAACAACAGGATACAAGAACCGAAAAACAATCGTGGACAGGGGTCAAACACCTTAAATACGTTGCTCCATGACATTCTCCCACACTTATTCCTTTGACGCCCTTGTTGAAGCCTTCTTGTCCACCAAAGATTGATCATCCTCTATTGCAACTTGTTTCTCAACTTCTGTTGAGTCGTCGACTTTGATCCATCCACTTTGTTACAACTAGTTGTTGTGCTAGTTCAAGTGCAGAATTTGGCTGAGTTGGAACAATTGTCATTGAATCCTTAGGATATTTTGGTCAACAAGAGAAGAGCCTTCATGCTTACGTTCAAGCCCCTTAGAGGTGTCATCCTACAAAAGCTTGATTGTTGCAGGTTGGAACTTCGTCAATGCCATGTCACAGAACTTAAAGAATCTGTGGCTTTCTCTAGCGAAGTTTGTCCCTTGCATCTTCCGTTTGATGGGACTTCGAATTGATGAAAAGCTCCACTGCATAGGTGAGAAGAATTTGGTTCCTTGGAATGTATTCACCCAAATTCCTCGAGTTGTACTCCTTGCTCCGAGTTGATTACTTGACTTCGCCCATTATTCACCATCACACTTCTGGAGTACGAGAAGTGTTGCTTGAACCTGAGCCAGGTTTCACCCTTGTAGAGTGCTTGTTTGGTAGCTTTGGTTGCATCGTTGGGATCGACCATGCCCTAGTTGCGGCCAAAAATGTGCTCTCCCTCCCAGAGCACAAGTTTGGTCAGTGCTTGGAAGACCCGCCCCTACGTTACCATGCCTCGTCTCTTGATCTTTGTGACCTTCAATCCGATGCTTTCTCAACCAAGTTCGTTTTGGGCAGTTGAGTCCCTCATGGACTCGAAGTCGTTGCAATGCCTTGTCTCTCTTAATCAACTACTTCTGCACACCTTGTGACTTAGGAAGCATTTCCCTCCTGATCTTTTTCCAATTAGATTATGTTAACTCTGATTCTTCAGTTGTTTGCTTGGCACTAACGATTGCTCGCCCGATCTTGCCCCTCGAAAGCACCATGTTACCCACAAGCGAAGATAAGCTATGGATTAATCGGTCATCCAATAACTAGTTTAAGAGGTCCCAAAGATTCTCCCACTCTGAAAATGATGCCCAATGTGGAAGCTCGATTGGAATGTCGACTCCTTCACTGAGTTCGAACTACCATTCCACCTTGTGCTTTCATGGAAAGGGCTTTAGTAATTGAGATCCTGGCACATTGACATATACTTCAAGTGCATTCACCTTAATGGACACTTGCCCCACGCTGAGGCCTTCTAACTCCAATTGCATCGCTGTGGGATGAGTAAGGTCTTCCCGCCTCGATTCTTTCATCACTTCATAGTCGAGAGTATATATGTGTCTTTCAAAGATCTCTTCGAACGTGCCACCATGTATGGAGTGTCACCATCCATAAAAAAGAGAGTTAAAGAACAACAAAGGTACTGCTTTTGCCTCTTATAAAAACTCCACCCGAAGGACGACTTGAAAATCATCCAAGGGAAGTGCCATGACGTTGGTGCTCCCACTTCAATCTCCAATTTCGATGTCGACTCCCTTCGCCAAGGTTCATAATTTCGTACCGTATCAACGTATCGAGCTCAACTCGGTACGGTACGATTCAAGCATACTGCTCGATATATATATTATAAAATAAAATAAAGTTAAAAAATAAAAAAAGGGCGACACCATCGAGGCGACATCGCCTCATTTCTTCTCCTCGCGTCCCGCGCGGATGAGAAGTCGCTGACAACGCCGAGACCTCGTCGCCTCAGACGAGGAGGAGGCAACATCTCATCTGCAACGTCCGGTGAGGGAGCACAGCGACGAATCGAGATTGTCGAGGGAGAGCGACGTCGGATCTCCATGTTCTCCCTTTTCTTCTCCCTCTTATTCCTTCTCCCTCAGTTAATATCGCTTAGTAGCGGGCGATAACGTTGAAAATCGATTGTTACTGATTGATTTCAGGCGGTAACGGGGCGAAAACAGCCCCAGTCGACGGTATCATCCGGTAGTAGGCGATCCGTGTACCAGTCTGCTAGCGGACCGGTATGTACCGCCCGATACAGGTGGTATCATTCGAAATTAAAATCCTTGCCCTTCGCCAATCCAGAGATAGGCTTCACCTTCGAATTAACAATCTTCATTCGACTCGGACTTTTTGCCAACTTCAATCCGAGTCGCTTTGCCTCTCGGTTCATTATGAAGTTGTGTGGTTCCTGTGACCACCAATGTGCAAGTTGCCTTCACGTTCACCTTGATGTCCACAAACATCAATAGGTTGTCATGTGCCTTTGCATGTCTTTTGGCGTTGCCTTAGATCGCTCCCCAACTTGACCTCGCAATGCATTCAACTACTGCACCGCCTCAATATGAGATCGTTGTAGTGATCCTCCATCGCTACTCGACTCCGACAAACTCGAGCTTGAGGAGTCGATCTTCTTCCTTGGCTACTTCGGCATCTCCCAGACTTCACCTTGCAATGTGTTCAACAAACATACAACTCCCATGCGAGGTCTTGAAGATGATTCATCACTACTCAAACATGACCTGCTCAACTCGAAGGATTTTGCCTTTGCTCTGCCTATCTCCTCTAGTTGGTAAGAAGTCGTAAGGGCATTAAGCACCTCTTTTAGTTGCAAGCATTCCAACAATTAGATGCTTTCCACCACACAAAAGGCATATGGCAGACTTCAGGACGTTCCCTCTGGATCTATATACCGTCGAAGCACCTTTCTTCTTTGGGCCCTTCCATCTGCAAGCTTTCGAAGATCCCTTCTCCGATGCGAACTTGTTTTTCTTTGTTGTCTCCACAGAGCAATCTATGAGTCGTTTCGCCTCAGCGATTGCGCACCTGCTAGCTCACGGACATTTCAACGATGCAACTCCTATTGAGCCCATAGTTTCAGACCATCGAGGAAGCAAAAAAGTTTGTCTTTCTCGGACATGTCTTGGATATCTAGCATCAATACATAAACCTACTTTATATAGTTCCGGATGGTAGAGGTCTGACGAAGTTGCTGCAACTTCCGCCGTGCAACGAACTTTATGTTCTCTCGCATGAACTGAGTTCGCAGTTCCTTCTTCAAGGTTTGCCAACTATCGATGTTACAACGACCTTATTGCATTTCTTCCTACCGTGTGCACCACCAAAGTTTTGCATCACTGAAGACATACATCATCACTAATGACACCTTGGCATCCTCTAATTCGGGTTGGGTCACTCTGAAGTACTATTCCAAATCGAAGATAAAGTTTTCTAACCCCTTGGCATCTCGAGCACCCCATAGCTTTGTGGCTCGGGAGCCCTTAATCTCAATGAAAGATGGCTACGAGACATTCCTCCGCTCGCATACGTAACTTGCATGAATACCGACACTTAAGCCGTCAAGTCCCTTGCCCTTATAAGTATTGCGCAGACTCTCATGTCGTTTGATAACCTTTTGATTTAGACCTCCAGCTGATCTAGTCGGGATTCCAACCTTGTTTGCAAGGACTCTACCATATCAAGAAGCTCCCCGCTTTTGTAGAGATCCGTCAAGTTTCGATTAACAAGGTCGAGCAGCAGCTCCAACTTGACGACTCTTTCTTTGTTGTCTCTATATCATTCAGGCTGCCCTTCGATTCTTACCTCTTCTGCGTGAGAGAACTCTTGCGCTATAGGAACATCACTACAAATGCCACGCTCCACTTGAGCGGCTTTGCTAATTTCCGCACTAGTGCTCGTTTGTTTCTCCGAAATGGTCACGCATTGCTATTGCCTATCATGTACAGCAGTACTAGTTTTGCCACATTGCCCTGCATGGCAATTCGATGATTGAATTACCTGCTCTGATACTACTCTGTCACATCTTTAGTTGGGATTGCCTAAGGCATGTGGCACCCAAGTGATATGTGTTCGCAAGAGTTAGCCTAGACCTTAACCTCGTGCAGTCCACAAGGACCTGCACAACGAAAAAAAGGTTAAAAAGGTGAACATGCAAGTAATTTACCATCATCGGGCACAAAAAGGGCAAAATAACCAGATCCATAGCAACACAAAGAAACCAGCTTTTATTACGCTCGTGAGGGCCTCGAAAGTGGGCTAAACGAGCAACACAAACGAGGTTTTGAAGGTAGATGCAAGCCTAATGTTCACCTAGCATTTTCACCAAATAAAAAGCGGGCACACTAAAGACGTTACATCACCCATCATACACCTACCCAAACCCCCATTTGCCCCGATGCCACCTTGGGGGTTCCAAGGTGTTGAGACGACTAATGTTTCACGCTGCTAGACTATTAGCTAGAAATCAGCCTATGGCAAGCGAGAACGATGCAGTTTTGGGCCATTTTCCTTTCGGGCGCACCACACAACCAGAAATATTTTCAAGCTTTACATGATAAAAACATGAAACAAAAATGGGGCTGACTATAGTGTTTTCTGCCCCGTACAAGTTGTCTATAAGAAAACACCAAAAACACGAAGAAAACAACATGATACAAGAATCGAAAACTGTCATGGACTGGCATCAAACACCTTGTCTGTGTTGCTCCATGACAGTATTATGACGACGACGTCTTCCTCTCCTTTTGTGAACGGTGATGGTGTCTTCCTTCGGCGAGAGGCTTTCATGCAAGTGTGATATCCAGTAGATCACAGTGGACTCTTTCTCGATATCTCTCTCCTTCCTCCTTTGTCATTGTCATTTTCTCTCCTCGAGTGTAGCCACCTCCTCCTCTGTAGCACCCCTCTCCCTTCGTCACTACCTCTTTCGCCACACCCCTCTCCCTCCTACTTCACTATAGCTGACCTCCCCCCCCTCCTCCTCTATAACCCTTGATAACACACCTCTCCCTCTTACTCAGTCGCAACCCCCGATAGCACCCCTCTCCATCTTACTCTACCATAGTTTCCTCCTCCACCATAGCTCCCGACAACATCCCTCTTCCTCCTCTGTAGTCAGCTCCTCCACCACAACCCCCAACAACACTCTGTCACGAACTTAGCTGGTTTTGCCTAAATCGTGCGGCACCCTTGCATGTCCGTCCGCAAAGGTCAGCCTTCACGAAGCCTTCCATGGTCCCTTAGGACCCACAAAAGAGAGAACAGGATAGAACAAACGCCTCACTCTGGATTCACAAGCAAACATCTCCGAAAACACTTCATAGACAATGCAAATTATAAACAGACTTTACAAGCTCTGAACAATTGCACAACAAAGGGTAAAATGGTCCATTATAGACCGAGAATCTCTCACACGTGTCCACATGACACAACCTTTATTTACAAGCCTAAAGCGGCCACCAACCCAACTAAAATTGGACTATTAAACCTTCGGTCATCCCTCTACATGCTATACAAAGCATGAACATACCAAAAGACACGGACATACATAAGCATTACATCAAACATCTTGTTTAGAAGTTTGTCCGTGACATTCTCCCCCACTTCTTCCTTCGACGTCCTCGTCGAAGCCTTTGTCGACACTGCAACTCCTCACCTTTGCCGAGTCTTCAATCTTCTGCCCCAGCTGCAATACGTCTCTTGGCTCCCAGCTGCTCCCCGCTTTTGTTTTTGAGTAGTCGAACCTTTGATCCGCCATGCTGCTTTAACTCACCAATGACTCTAACTCTAGTGTGGGGTTGGCCGAGTTATGTTGATCCTTGTTGATTCCTGCGGATCCTCCAAATGAAGGAAAAGACCATCCTTACTACGCCAGTCTCTCAAATGCCTCATACTGTTTGAACTGGGTGGATGCTTGTTGGAGCTTTTAACGAGCATCGTCTCGCAAACTTCTGTAGTTTTTTATCCTTCCTCCACAAAATTTACTCATTGACTCTTCTTTCACTTAGTTGTCACATCCAAGTAGGTTCGCATCACTTCCGCTTTCGATTGGCATTTCGTTGGGAAATGAAGCGAACAATCTACTCTCAGTAACACTGATCACCGTTGGTGAGGATTTGACAACTATTATCTTCCAATATCTTCGAAGGGTCTTTGAACATATGCAGAGCTCCTCTGCTGGATAGATAAGAGAATTAGGGTACTCAGTTTCGCCCATTCTCTTAAGAGTTGTGAAGGCAAAGGTTACTTGACTTCGCCCGCCTCCTCAAGGTTGTACTCCATGCATCGAGCTGGTTACTGGCCTTCGTCTGCTCTTTGCTCACACTTCTGAAGCACTTGAAGTGTTTGCACTCCTTGCGTTGAGTTAGCTACTGTGATTCACCTTCTCAATGCCATCGAACTTCTGGAATGCAGGAAGTTTTCACCCCAACTTGGAGTAATTCTCTAATAGATTTGGTCGCCTCTGGGATTGTACCGTCTTCTCTATCAACCCTGCCGCCTACTCCCTTGAGTAGCGAAGGTACAACACCGCGTACTGACTACTTCGTTCCTTGGTCGTGCACTCTTGCATGACCCAAAGTCCTTCACTTTCGGCTATCTTGATGAGAAACTCATTAACACCGGTCTTACGAAGTTTCTTGGCCTCTGCCCTTCAGCCTTGTCTCGGTACTTGGAGTTTGCCTATGCATGCTCCACCTCCTCGACCCCTTTCATGACCAAGCGCTCTCCCTCCATGAGAGCAAGGGATCAATGACTTTCACGGAAATCCCGCCTCTGCGGTACCATGGCGCTGCCATGCCCATAGCACTACTATCCGTCGCCTCGTATCAGCATCCCTTTTCTTCACAATCAGTAGATATGCCTCTGTGGTACTCCTCTGAGTCCACCTACATTCTAACTGATGCTTGATTTTGGATAGCTAAGTCCCTCTTGACTCGTCGTCGCTTCCTCGCCTCTTTCGACCCAACGTTTCAACACCTCTGTGTTCTCCAAGCAGCTCCCTTTGGTCGATGGAAAGACACACTACAACTCCCATGCATGGTCTCTGCCATCACGTTGTAGGGTTTGCACCAATTCTGTTCTCCTTAGCTTCCTTGGTAGCAACGTTCGTTTACTCGACCTTGTCCTCTGACTTGTGACTAGAAAAGACAATTCATGGTTATAAGTCTCTGATCAAAAGGTTAAATAAATCAATTATTAGCTCAAATTAGTAAATAGGCCATATTATCTCATAATCAGGAAAAGCAAGTTTAAATAAGCATATACATTCTGAAATTAAGTCAATATTGTTAGTAAAAAACTTCCTTCTTTCTACCAACAACAAGCTTTGATAGAGAACAAATCAAAAAAACCATGATACTTACCATTGTGTCACTTGACGGACAGTATTTACGTTGAGAACTTGCTTCCCTTGCTTGTGTCTTCACTTTATAAAATATTGATTTTATGGGTGTAAGTTTGCGATGTTCAGCATTTAACATACAAGATTACTGCAATGTGGTCAAGGACCGACATGACTATGATGCTCAAATTTAAGAGTTTATGTACCATTTCTACGGCTATGCATTGAAGAAACAGAACGAAGATCTACTGATGGATTAAGCTTCATTTGATCTCTCAATATCTGATATGACATGTGATCAGATAAAAACCAGTGACTCTCACAAGGATCTCTCATATTATCATGTCCACCCTACCAACCTGAATGCTGAGTGTCAGTTTCAGATGTCATTCTTTCACCAAGATGTGGTAACATGTGCTGCATCCCAAGGAAGAGATCCACCTTGGGTTCATGATAGATGGCCCTGCTAGGATAGCAACCATTCATGGATCTTGATGAACTTCCGTGACCATCATGAAGATAAGCCACTTGCTTCAATTGGTTGAATGAAACAGCACCATTGGCACCTGTCGGGCTCCCTTAAGCAAATATTAGCTCTGGAGCAGTCCAACTCTCCAGCTGCTTCGATCATACCACTTGATCAAGTCCCTCCCATGGGACTCATTGGTACTTGCATTCGAACTTTTCCCTTGGTGGAACACAGCCCCAAGGTTCGCCATACCGAAGTGTACCGCCTTAAGACGGGGCAGACGACCGGTCCGAGAGGTGGCCAGATGCAGCGGACCGCCCTCTACCGGTACAGACAAAAAAGCATGTATCGGCAGAGCGGTCGAAATTTCGACCGTTATCGCCGATACCATTCGATGAACGATCGATTTCTACCGTTATCACCGATACCATTTCAGAAGCGGCCGAAATCGACCGGTACCATTTTCGAGAAACGGCCGAATCGACCGATTACCACATCAGAAGATCTTGCTTCTGATTGCTCAAACAATCAAATTGACCGTTGGAGCCATTCTCCTATTTAAACTAATCTTTCTCCCCTATTTCATTATACTCTCTTAAACTCTCTCAAACATTTCTTTTCTCTCATAAACTCAATCACATTCTCTTTCTCGTTCGGTCCCGGAGACATGACAAAGAACACGGACGGACGGTGCCTCAACGGATGATGGCGGTAATAAAGGCGATCGTTGGTCTCGTCTGCACAACTTGAGGGTGGTGAATGGACCGAGGAGCAATATTTTACACATGCCACTCAAGATTCAGATCATGGAACTCGACAAGGTACCGGGTCAAGTTTATCTTGGAAGGGGAAAGGAGAAGGGGAAGGGGAAGGCGATGGATGAATATGAACAAACGCGACGAGCATACATGATATAGACACAGAAAAGAGACTCATCAGATTCACGTACCATCGATTATGAAGAATCATATGGGCAACAACAAGTATGGTGATAGTTGGTTGGTCCTTCTCTCGAAAGCAACTTGAGATGATATGAGAACAACACCAATATATGCCTCAAGAGTCGCCTCGGACAAATATGATTTATGACGATCAATCTCACGATCGATTATTACATTGATGCATCAATGGCATACGATTAATATCAATACACTATGTCATGGGATCAATTTCATGATTGGGTCCAACAAACGTATCATATTGATATGTATCGGATCGAGGACCCCGATCCACCACCCGTGGAGGCCCGTCGTTCGTTTTGGTGGTAGAATTAACAATCGGTATATCTAGATATATGATTATTTAATTCATTTGAATTTTAGAGTTTATATTCAGAACAAAATAGTCTAACAATTCAATTTGATTTTTCTATAGATATTTCAATCTATAACGAGGTGAAATAAGAACCTCGAACAAGACTACCTCAAAGCTTAGAAAAAAGATATGTGATCTTTATTTTTACCTAATTTACATTGATTTTGCTAAACTTATACTATTACTATATTTATTTCAGAACTTGAAAACTCTATCTAACTTTTTTAATTTTCGGTATTTTGGAGAGATAAATCGGTGAAATCAGTTAATGTGAAGCGGTACACCTCGCAGATACCACTCGATGACGCCGACCGTCCGCACATCGCCAAAGATCGAACGCGATCGAATGCGGTCTGGCAGTTCGCGAAACCATACGACCCCTATATGCTAATGACCAAGGCTTTCATCTAATGCAAAATTCGATGCACGCACGGAAGACCTGCCTCTACGGTACCATGGCCTTCACTCTTTGAATCCATAACCCTTCTTCATTGTCGTGTTGTTTCACCGAAGTGGAGCTTCCGGTAGCTCCGATCATACCTCAGATGATCTAGTCCCTCACGAGACGGGTTGTTGTGTGTCGCGTCGTTGCACGAACTGTTCCACCACGATCCGCCGCACCATGTCGCCTCCCGGTGACGTCTCTATCAGATTCGATCCTCGTGGGATGAACTCGAATCAGGAACCCTTCATGTGTGGCCTCTCGCCAATACATCGCAGGTCTCTTCCACCTTCGATTTTGTTCGCTCCTTTGGCAATCGACCTTCATCCACCCACTCTTGGGTCACACCTAGATGAAGCACCGCTCTGGGGACAAGACGTCGCCTAGTAGCTCCCGAAGTCTCCCGACTTGCGGCTGCAATTAGTGCACCATTGTGCGGATCCGGGCCTCTAACCTACCAAAGACAATCTTTCAAGACCGCTTCCTTCATAACAACTTAAATGGCAACATTTGGCATATTCTTCAAGAGTACCCGGCCTCTGCGTCCTCTTGCCCCGTGCTAAGGCCTTCAACCCAACTTCGCCTCCAAATTGAGTCGCCTTTAGTTCCTCCATCAAATGCTCTCCTCCAGAGATAGAGTGCATGTGCCCAAATGCTCCCTTCGTCTTTGGCACCATGCAAGATGAGTCCGCTCCATCAGAATGAATGACCTATGGAACAACATGATCCTGCTCTTGCCTCTGCAAGAGTTCATGTCCTTGACCTCTGTCCAAGGAAAGCACTATGCCTCTGCTCCATGTTCCATCTTCTATGTTGGCTCCCTTCATGCGGCTTGGGTACTTCGCCAAGTTACACCTAAGTTGCTCCGCTCCTCATTTTTTCATTGAGGGATCTACTTATTATTTTGGGATTTCATCTCTTAAATGTTGAGGGATCTACTTATTATTTAAGACCATCATTAGAATCAAATATGGGACGAACGACGAACACCAATCAGAAATTATTTAAATCATAGCACTATAGCATCACTATTTTCATAGTACAAAGATTCTCAAAACAGACTCAAATATCTTGAAAATTGGATATAGCTTTATACATCTTAAAAGTGTATAAAGTCTCACATTATTTAAGGCTTTAATTTAGGATCAAACATCAGAAAATATGAATCTGAAGTGATTCTGTCCATCCCTATAGCAGCCCCATCTTCCATAAGTTATGTCTGGAACGAACTCAAGGGATAGTAGGATAAATCTGAAAAAGAACAAACAGAATTGATCTATAGCCCTATAGGAAACAAAGAAGAATCTCATCCAGACTTAAAAAGATGGAGTCGCCACTACAAAAAGAGAGAAGTTAGGAACAGCTTAGTGTTAGATCCTTTAATGGACACTTGACCTTATTATCTTATTCCTGTTCTCTCATTTCTATTTCCCAACTTCCTAACTCTGTTTCTTTCTTGCAACCCTTCTAACTCTCCATATTTTGCTCACAAAATCTTGGTGACATTTTGTCGGCCATATCTTTCATCTTTTTCCACTTCATGATACTGTGCACTATGTGTATTAGGCCCAAAACAACATTGAGGAAGCTATTTAAATTCACTATGCCAACCTCTCTTACATCAACTATCTCACCAAGCCCAAGTCACCAATGAAGCATGGTCACTTCAAAATACTTGTGTACATTTTGAACACTGATGCTTACAAATATTTCTCAAGATGTGTTAGGTGCTTTAGAACATATAAAGAACTCTTGCAAAAATTAAAGTACTGTAATACGCCGAGTAATCCCATGTCAAATATTAGTATTATGTTGTTGAATATTAATAATAATATGTTCTGGAATTTTTACTCATGTGTATGATTGAAGTACTTCCGTACTCATACAAATGGTTTATATGCTTCTTGTGAATTTGATATACATCTTATTTCTGCAAAGATATTTCATGTTTGAGTGTCTATAGCATGCTGAACACGTCCCATAACTAAATCAGCTTCATAGCATCTCACCATATTCTAGGACTTTGCCAAGGAAATTGGTTTATGACTTCTAGCCAAAGTTTTAGTATAATGACAATTCAAATAATGGTCCAGGATTGATCAGGTTGGTGGAGAAATCAAGGGTTTATGTTCTCCAAACCTTCTTAATTTAATCAAATGTCATAAATTGCAGTTTAAGCAATAAGCCAATATTCTTATCATAGTCATAGCTTTAGAAGGAGCTGATATGAAGCATGGGCACAGTTGTGGAACATGCACAATAAAATCTTACAAGTAGGGTATATGATATGACAAATCACTTATATTATGTGCATCATTATATATAAGATTCACACACTATTACTTGTAACCACAAGGACACAAATTTAGCAATTTACTGACTCTTGGGAAACTAGTCAAACATAACAAGTGCAGCAATTAACGACATGTCTTTTATAGGTTTCAAGACTAGCATGTCAGCTTTCTGTAGGATGTGAGGACCAAACTTCATCATTATGATAAAAGATGGGTCTAGCTTGGATACACAATAGTGAAGCTTAGGCAGTTCCCATTGTCATCTTGAGGTCAGGTTCAACATGCCAACAAGTCCAAACCCAAAGTTCAGGCAACATAGAGAAAGAAAGCAAACAGATATTTAGAACAATCAATACCAAAAGATAGCCTTAATTCTAATATATCCACTAATTAAGGTATGGTCTTCTATTTGGTGTTGAGGGGGTAGAAGCAGTATGCTTGCCCTCTTCACCAAAGAATTCAGCCCTAACTTGGTTTGACTCCCATAAAATAAATGAAGAATAAACCCATCTAGATACAAAAGTGACCATGCCTTGTTCACTAAACTACCATACGAATTTGACCAAGTACTAGGAGTTGCATAATGTTGCAAAAGTTTCACAGAAGATGCATGGCAACAAATATGAACTGATATACCATCTTCATTATCATATCTCTATAAAGATAAAAGCATAATACTTGATAAAAATGGAACCATAAAGACAGTCCTATCAAAGTTTATTATATAAGCATGCCAATAAGTTGGACATTTTAAGGAAATGCCAAACCTTTTTTGAAGGCTGACCTTGGAATGCATATGAAAAGATTAGATGTTGAAGAAAATAAGTAAAATAGTTTCTATGATCCTCATCAGTAAATCTCAAAGGATCGCATTCAACTGATATTACCTACATAAAGTAAATGTGATCCTATGCAGATTTGGTATGTTGATATTTGTAGATGAAATGCCTTTAGCCAACCTGAACTTCTTGTTGTTTATTCTAGCGCTGCCTTAATGATGAGTTTCCCCCAAAATTTCCATTCTATTGAACTTTACATGGGCACTCAAGGCCTAAAGCAATACAAGGCATCTAATTCAAGGGGAAATAGTATTTACCTTGACTAAAGACCACAAGTGCTACATAACCCATGCTCTTCATGAAAATTAAATAATAAAGACCCTTATGGGTAAAACTTCAATCTCCTGTATGAACTAATGATTCAAAACATGTAGCTTTCATGCAAAAATGAGATGCTTATTTGAGTCCTACAGGGAAATCCATGCAAATGACCTTAATTTCCACTAGTTCAATGTTTGACGAATTGATACAATACCAGCCTTGTTTTTATCTGGCAGTGCATTACAAATCACATGTATACTTTTAGCAGTTCATTTGATGATATAAATTCAAATTGCAACTTCCCTCAAGATTTATTAATTAAAAATTTCGACCAAAGATGAGACAATAAATGGCCTGTTAGCATAATGTAATTTGATGGATTTATAACAAAGGAATCTAAATTCACATAACAACCATATCTCAAAACTCGATTAGCACAGTGCAAGCTAAGGATGCTCCCAAGAACAACCATATCCCATGTAATGCCAGCGCTATTTGTATAAACCTACAAAGCGAAAAATAAATGAGAATAGATTGGCAGAAATTGTTCTTGTTCCCATTTTTCTCAAACACTCGCTTCATGACTTCTTGGGTGGCTCTAGGTATTAGAAAAGTGGAGATCACTATAACTTGCTAGCTTATTACCTTTTGCATCCATGTTTCTGCATGAAACACCAATATCATTCCAGAGTTATGGATCATTTCCTAGTTTAAAACACTTAAAATTGTCACTTACTCAATTAATCTTTTGCATTTTGTTTTGGAAAAAAAAATCTTTTGCAGGCTTGTCTGCACAAATGGATCCAAAGCCTACAAGATCAACCACTACGGAAGCTTTCATCACCAAAGTACTTGAACCCCTAGACTAACATCCATGCAGCTCAACTAATTGCGTTCAAAACAAAAGATAGACGGTGGGTAGTCAAGCGAAATAGTACATGTCTGCATGCATGATGCAAAAGTCATTTAATTTTATTAGACCAAAAAAACTATAACATGATAATTAAATGATCAAAGATCTTGATGATTAAATCCAAGTTCTAGGGACTTCCCCTATTAGCAATCTGTGTTGTTCAATAAAGCTCAAAACAACAAGTGTATATATAAAATGCACATATGTAGAAGTTAGACACTAACAAACAGAAAGAACAGGACGATAATATCAATTCATGGAAATAAAATTGGCCATACAATTCAGTGAAATCCTAAGATTTCAAAAACATTTGTCGTGTGAAAGCATCAAGTCAGATCGCTATAGGTTTAATTACACAAGTTACATTTAACCTTGCTTTTGGTGTAGCTTAGGTCTTTAAAAACATGGATTTCTATTGAGTTTTCAGTTTATTTTCTTTCACTAAGAAAACAAAACTGACAAGTAAACTTTTATAGATTATATGGCTTTAAAGACGTGAAAGTCTATTAATGTTTCAGAAAAGCAGTCTTTTATTGACTTAAGCCATAGGTTTGATAACAGAAATTATACGTGTTCCAGAATCGACTTTTGGTGTAGCTTATATGGCTCAAAAAACATGGACTTCTACTAATGTTTCAGTGCATTTTCTTTCACTAAAATAAGGACTAAAATAATATTAATTTGCCTTTTATGAAAAATTCAAGTTAATATATATATATATATATATATATATATATATATATATATATATATATATATTAAAAATCAATGTTAATTTTCAGTAATAGCTTGTTCAAACCCTTTCATCTTCTACTTACTACATATATCTTTGGGAATTAAAATTTCCCAAAATCATCCTTAGATTCACCTTAAGAAGATTAATTATGTTACAATGAAAATTTAAAAACAAAGATAAAAGAGAGCCAATGAAAAAGAAAGAAGGACTAGGAGGAAGAAGAGTGATAATGTAATATCAGAGAAAAAGGGATGGAACATTAGAATTAAACAAATAGGAAGCAAGACAGAAGTAAATAAAATAGAGAAAAATAAAATCAGTCAGAGTTAATCCAACGCTTTTACTACCACCTCCATCATCATGCATGCTCAAGCTCCGCACATGCATCAAATCTTTTATTTTTTGCATATGTTCCTAATGTTGTGACTATGCAGTTACATTTTGGCTTCAAACAAGTAAAAGCTAATCATAACAGAATTCTAGACTTTATCACTCCAAGCATGTTCTACTCTCATCTACAAGTTTTAAACACCATGCAATCAAGGAGAAAAACCTTTATGACCTATCACCGTAAGATACCATTAACTATCACCATGGACCTGTTACCAGGCGAACTGCTTGGGAATGTGTAGTTGGATCAATGTATAAAAACAACTTTACATGACAATCAAATAGATGCAAGTGAATGGAAGCTTAAAAGAAGCTGTTATGTGATTTCTGTGTTTATCAAAGATGTAGCAGTAGAATTATCTAAAATCAATTGAGTTAATCATGAAATATATAAAGGATCCAACAGTCAAACCATGCAAGTAGGCACCCTTTAGAAGCAAAACTTTGGACGCTGAATTTATAATAGTAAAGTTGGTAAAGCCACTCAAAAATAGGACATGAGCAATCAACAAATTCACATACAGGAAAAGAGAACACACCATAATGATACTGAGATCCTCTTGTGGGATATTCTCCAACGAGACCTGCTTAATCGCCACAAAGTCTCCATTCTCCAGGTCCAGGCCCTTATAGACCCGTCCGTACGCCCCCTTCCCAATCTCATCGCCAAGCATCTGAACTCCGACCAAAATGCGAACAGAAGGATAAGCTTGAGAAGAGAACAGCACGATTTTCCCTGAAAGAGATGAGGGCACCGACATATTTATTGTCGAGGGTCTTGGATTTGTGGTAATGAGTGGTGGCCGCCTGCCGAGACATCTTCGCCGGCGTCCGAGACCGTCGCGAACCCTAAAACCAGCCTTCTGACGACTCTAGCGGCGATTCGAAGGGGAAGATCCTCGGATTCTCCGTGCGCGGGAGAAAATCCGTCAGGGAATCACCGGCATTGACGGGACTCTACTCCAACCGCCATGGGCGGGAAGGGCCGAAGACCAAATGCAGGCCGAGATGCGAGAATCTTGGGGAATTCAAGCCCTGGGCGACGGCCACAGCGCCCAAGCCTTGAAGGGACCGGAGAAGAGGAAAGAGGACGAGGAGAGCGGAATCGACCACGTTGGTGTTGGGGGGGGGGGGGGGTGTCGCTTCCTGCCCCGCTCGGATGGAATGGATGCGGGAGGGGAGGAGAAAATGGAGGCCGAGGGAAGGAGGTCATTTAAAGGCAGGGCTGCGTCATGCACAGAGAGAGAGAGAGAGAGAGAGAGAGAGAGGGTGAAAGGGAAAAAGACATTGGAAATGTAAGAAAGGAAATTGCAGGGAAGCGTGCATGCACTGGAATCCAAACCAATTGGCTTTCTGATCCGCTTGTGCGGGTGCCAGTTAAAATGACTTGCAAGCTCCGACGATCAGGATAACATGAATAAAAAATATTTTTTACTCTGATTCGAGCCCAGCGTGTCTGACTAACATAAATTTAGATATAAATTATGATGAGAAAACCTTTTAATCGATACAAATGTAATGCCTACTCCTCTATAAATCCTTCCATCAAGTATACAAATAAATTTAGATATAAATTATATAAGTTCAAATTTAGATACAAATGTCGTGGAGCTATTATGTTAATGTCTCGTGGGCCCCAGCAACCAGGATAGCAAAATTAAATTATTTTTGCTGCTGAACCATTTGATACAACAAGTCTCGAACGATTCACTGTAATCCCCCACCCCTCCCCTAATTTTTCTCTTTTTTTACAAAAATAAATCCTTTTACTAGTGTCTCTCTACCCTATTTCTCTATTCATGCATTAATCATGCACAGAATGAACTCGGATAACAATTAGAAACTTAAATCGAGCTTATGTGTAGGTTCAAATTTATACCTTCGACTGGTGTCTGGGTTATCTTTCGTCGCCCGATGCGTCGTGGAGCTACAGATCATCTTTGGTTGCACAATGTGTCGGTCATACAGCCAATCTAGCTGAAAGCTCGTCTCCAGACTGATATCAACAAGACAAGATATTTAAAAGGATTCGACTAAAAATGACTCACAAATTGGGTCGGAAGCATACTACTACCCATTAACGATCCTTATGATGACAGAGAGGAATACTGACCATTAAGTAAATAAGGTCCCCTTAGCAGAAGATGTCCATGGGTCTATTCAAAAACGAATGAATTTAAACAATGGTAGATAGTTATTTCATAGGCATGAAAAATCCTCGATAATGGTGTGGCATAACATTCTTTCCGTATCAACTAGTTAGATATACTTCAAATTGACCTCAGATTTCCTTTTATTGATGATAAATAGATAAATATTAGAAACTTGGACCTCCTTTCCATGTCTTTTTTTTGCAAATGGAACAACATATTTAATGGTCCATAAACGATCAAGACTACAGCAAAACATATAAAAGATGCATGCATGATATTGTCCCAATGGGTTCTTCTTCCTGCTTAACTTAATGGTCACAGTTAATCCTCCTGGCTCTCCGTAACACCTGTGTCTCTCCGGTACGTTCAGATGAGATGCTTCTAATGATGTGGATCTGAGCCCCTACCACTACTAAAACATACCACAAATATTTGATGGAATTCTCATCACCATGGGGTTTAGATAGATACTTGCAGTATAGTGTCATATTTTCCATCAAGAATAACTATAGACTCTAGTCATGTTCTTTGAATTGCACCGAGGAAGTGGTCAAGGTGACAGTTGTGATGCTTGTTGGTGGCCCCATTTTACTCACAAATTAAGGCCCCACAAACAAAAGTTGTGACTGCAAAAATATAATCAAGACAGAATACACAATTTAGCATGCCTATATCCATGAAAGAAAGATAATAAGCTGACAAGCAATATATTTATCGTCTCAAATGTGGCAACTAGATGAAGAAGTTAGTTCAAGCTATAACTGCAGCTTAGAAGAGTAAAGGTGTGGCTGATGGAGGCGTATGATTTCTCAAAGTTTTTAATTCTTCTATTATCTGCATGACGCTTCCTCATGAAATTAATCCTCCATTGTATGCCATTGTTTACATTACTTACCCCAAGAACAGGAGAAAGAATACTCCACTTTGATGAAGACCAAAAGGAGTTTTCAGTAGTGAGATTAGTGATCATCTGAAATCATATAGGTCCTTTCTCATCTCTAAATCTGATACGTAATTCAGTCAGTTTCAAATTCCCCATTCCACATAAAAAAGATTGTAACCAAATTTAATGGACAATTTCACCAACGTAATACTTTGAATCTGAAATGACTCAATAAGCAAAAGAGATAAATCTTTATCAAATACTTTTTTGGGGTTTTCTAAAGCAGGAAAAAAGTTGTTCTACACTTGACGAGTAACTAACAAGCACAAATAACTTACATGACTTATAAGAGACATCTAGAGCATCATAAGAGACTTATCTACCATATATAAATATTCTTTACAATCTAAATCAAGCTATATATCAACTGGCTCGCCCATAGATTATGCTAAAGAAGCATACTTACAGATTGCCATGGCTCAAGTTTTATCACAGAGGAGGCCCGAGCTGAGCTGGATAAAGGATATCCCTCCAGCTAAACCAACAATCATCAGAGACCACTCCATAGCAACCTAAGTCCATGGCCACCCACCAGTTTTGGTGTCGCACACAAACAAAGTTATTTCCTGGCTGTCCACACATACATTTTGATACCAATTTCAAATGCTCTGTGAAATAAACAGAGAATAAATGTTTTGAATTCCGACACTGACTTATTTCATCAGGTGTATATGGCTAAGGAGATTTAATCACAGCCACTGCTATATGCTCTGACAGCGTATAGATCAATTTGAATGAATCAGACAGGTTAGCCATCTTAGGACCCCCCAGATATCACATCCCAAAGAATTAAACAAGCGGCAGCCAGGTCGATGGACTGGATAAAGTAGCAGTAATAGAAACTGATAGAGCTCAAAATTCAGGATATTCAGATACTCTCTAGCTGCGAATATTTCTTCCTGTTATGCAGACAAGACCAAGATCAGAATCGCATAAAAAAATCTCCTGTTTTGGGAACTCTTATCACTTTGCACATGATCATTGCCAGCTTTAACTGATTGCCTTATAGAAGAAAGCTTTGAGATGATTCTTATGTTACCTCCATGTTACCATCATGTTTCCATGATGGTCCTTGGAAACAAAAGAAAGACTATACGATACAAAGTTGATTCTCCCATTTGACTAACACTATTCCATAGTCTTTGTCTCATTTTGCCACATATAACAGATGGCCTGAGGTATAATCGCCTACCACAAATGGTTTTTACCTGAAAGCGCACCGTACTGGATACTTCTTGTTGCACCAAAATAAACAAGAACCCCTGGCAACCATCAATCCTCTTTGCCTTGTTGACCAATCATCACCATTATTTGCGTTCGCAACAAATCATCACCTTGTCTAGGACTGACCAACAAAAGAGGTGATACATTAATCTGTTCCTCATTTGATGTGCATCAGTACCTTATTCTGAAATCTACGGCCTCTCTGCTGTTCGTCAATCCAACTCAATCCTGGAAGCTTGTTGAATTTTCTGCCCCTTATCATTGCTCTAACTCTTGCAGCATCCTCCCATTGTCCTCTCTCAGCATATATACTGGATAGAAGTATATAATTCCCTGTATTATTGGGCTCCAGCTTAAAGAGCTCTTTTGCAACACTCTCTGCAATCTCAATATTTGCATAAGTCCTACAAGCTGCAAGCAATGCCCCAAGGGCTCCGGGATGAGGCCCCATCGGCATGCTCTGAATCATTTCATAAGCTTGTTTAAGCCTCCCTGCCCGTCCAAGCATGTCTACGACACAAGCATAGTGGTCGGCCCTCCGATCCATACCATAGACACGAAACATGCTTTCCCAGTACTCGAGCCCCTTGTCAACAAGCCCTGCATGACTACAGGCACTCAGCACGCCAACAAACGTGATCGGATCTGGCTTGATCGCCTCCTTTTGCATCCTGTCAAAAATGTCAAGCGCCTTCAATTCATGTCCATGGGACGCCAGTCCATTGATGAGAGCCGTGTATGAGTATGCATCCGGGAAATGTATCTCCTCGAATGCATGAAGGGCTTTCTCGACATTCCCGCACTTGGCGTGCATATCCACAAGTGCAGTGAGAACACGTTCATTCCTGTCGAACTTCTTGCTGTCGACATACGACCCAACCCAGTTCGCCAGCTCCACACTCCCTAACTGAGCCGATGCAGAAATGACACCGACCATTGTGGCTGCGTCTGGCTCAATCCTCTGCCGTTCCAACCGGCGGAACAGCGCAAAAGCCTCCTTAGGCATTCCACATTGGGAGTACCCGGTGATCATCGCAGTCGATGATACCAGGTTCTTCTCGGGCATTCGGTCGAACAGTTCTCTGGCGGCAACGACAGCGCCGGTTTTACAGTACCCAACCACCATGACGGTCCAAGAGACGGTGTTTTGGACCGGCATCCGGTCGAAGACGGCCCTGGCGGAGGACAGGTCGCCGGCATTGGCGTAGCCGACAATCAAGGCGTTCCAGGATATGACGTTCCGGTGGGGCATGGCGTCGAATAACCGCTGGGCGGAAGGCATGTCCGCACCAAGACGAGCGTGGGCGCCGAGGAGGGCGTTGAAGGAGACGACGTCCTTGAGGGGGATATCAAGGAAGGCAGCGCGGGCAAGGAGGAGGGAGCCGCACTTGCCGTACATGTCGACGAGGGCGTTGGAGACGGGGAGGACGGCGAGGAGGCCAGAGCGGAGGGCGCGGGAGTGGAGCTCAGAGCCAAGGGGGAGGGAGGGGATGGCGGCGGAGCAGTTGAGGAGGAAGGGGAGGGTGAAGCGGCCGGGGTGGAGAGAGGCGCGGGTCATGAGGAGGTAGAGGCGGAGGGCAGCAAACGGGGCGGAGGTAAGTGGAGACTTGGAGAGGGAGCGGATGGCGACATTGAAAAGGGGAAGGAGAAAGGCAGAAGAGAAAGCGGCACCGGAGAAGTAGCGCATGATGTGAGCGTGGATTTGGTTGAGCTGGGGGAGGGGAATCGGGGTCGCCGAACCGAGGATGGCGGCCAGGCGATCGACATCGGTGGCAGCGGCGATGGTGAGCGAGGATGCAGATGGGATCGGCGAAGAGAAGTTGGCGGTCGCCAGTTGGACGTGAAGCGGAAGGAGAAAGGCCGAGAAAGGGAGAGGAACGAGGGAGAGATGACGTTACTAGTTGCCGTTATAATCAAACGTGGGGTGGGGTGGGGTGGGATTGGGCGAAGTTTCGAGAACGCCTTCATCTCTTTTCTCATCACATGTTATTCCGTGATGTAATCCCCTAATATTTTTCTATAGTAATATTAGAGTTATTAAGAATGAGAGAGAAGAGAAATTGGTATAGCAGATAAAATCATCAGTTTAGAAAATTTTTGTTTGATTAAAACTGATTTCGGAAAGATATTAACTTGAAACACGTTCGTAAAAATATGCAAGTAGAGTTGATGTTAACTTGAAACACGTTAGTAAAAGTGTGCAAGTAGAGTTATAAGGAAATATGACAGTTTGCAATAAATGTAAATAGCAAAGTAGAAATACAAACCAAGTTATAGTGGTTCGGTCGTCGTGACCTATATCCACTCCGTCGATTACCCATCCGTCAAGGCCATCGGCATCCATTAACGATCTTCCTTCAATGGGCAAAGATCAACTACCTTTACAACTTGATTATCCTTTTAACAGGTTCAGGAGAGAACCTTTACAACCCCACTTACTCCTTCTAAAATAAAATTCTAAACACTTAGGTTAGAGGAGGAGAACTCTCAAGATTACAACAGAATTTTGCCTTATTTTTATACTTAGTTGTTGTATCTTTAACCAGGGATAAGAGGGGTATTTATAGGCCTCATGTATATTCAAACTTGGAGACTAAAAGTGTCTCATCTCTGTATTCGGGGTACTGGCAGTACCACCACTTGTGATGGCGGTACCACTGCTAGTGCTTTCTAACACTGGGCGGTACCATCGCCTGACAGGGGCAGTGGTATCGCTTGACAAAGTCTCGGAGATTATGCCATGATGGTTTCACCTGTTTAGCCACTGTGCCTTTTCACTTGGCCCAACATGGCTCAAACTTGGGCCTAATTGTCTCCTAATTGGGTTGTCTCAATTTCAAACTAATTATGTGCTAACTATGAATTTTAAGGTATACACTAAGCAAATCCGGTCTGGTTAGTTTAGGTTTCTTCCGACGATCTTTCGATGAACTTCCAACGATCTCTCGGCAATGTTCCAACGAACTCCCGACAAGCTCCTAGACTTCACGACGATCTTCTTGGCGAGTTCCGATGAGCTTCTTTGGTAGGCTCCTAGACTTTTTGATCAATTTTGGCAAAACTTTCGACGAACGTCCAGACTTCCGACAAACTCTCGAACTCCCGATAAAATCTCGTTCTTGACTCTAGAACTTTATTTTGCTTTATGTCTTGATCACTATCATAGTTAATCCTGCACAAATAAAAACTACTTTGATCTAGACAATTATTAAAAAGCTTGAATCATGTTGTCCAACATGTCATTGGTTCATCGATGCTTCGTTTGATTCTTCGGCACATCGTCCTCTCTTGTGGCCTATTGCCCAATCAGTCAGTTGACCTCCGCAACTCCGATTTTCTTGACGTAATTTTTGCTCTTCTTGGCCCGATGCTCGAACCCATGGTCCAAAGCCTTCTGCTGATACGTCGATCGATCCTTCGGCTTGACATCTAATTTTCTGACATGTTTCTCTCTGACCTAACATGATTCTTCCTATTTTAATTATCTCTCCTTGATCGAAGCTTCCTACGCCACTCAAAACGTAAATCAAATTATAAACACTATCAATTGATTTCATCATCAAAATTTGAGATTCAACAATCTCTCTCTTTTTGACGATGATAACTAATTGATGACGGAGTTTAAACAAACTCTCAAAGTTTAAACAAACTCTCCGTATCAATATGCCATATTGATAGAACCTTGAATTCAAATTGAATTCAAGTCAAAGCAAATTTAATCAAAAAATCATTATGAGTCCAAACAACATAAATTTATGCATGATCATCAACATAACTTCTCCCCTTTTATCATAAAAGAAAAGGAGAAGTGCATCTAGCAAATTTTCTTTCTTCATGCAAGCTAGTAATTTTCTTTCTTCTCTTTTGAGAAGTTCAATTTTTTACTTTCTTTGCAAGTTAGTAAGTTATGCTTCTTGAGATAGCACTTTTGCTTCTCTTGATGATGTGGAAACTAGCAACTTTTTTCTTCTTCTTGAAATATGCAAGCTAGCTAGTAAGTTAGCAAACTTCCATTAAATGTGCAAGATAACATGTTTTTCTCTTTTGATAAGTCCAATTTTTTGCTTCCATTGCAATGTTCAAGCTAGCAATTCTAACAAGTTTTACATTATGCAAGCTAGCAAATTTTTACATCATTTTAAAAAATGTAACCTAGCAATATTTGAGATGTTTCAAGAAAGTAACTTTTGTTTCTTGAAATATACAAGTTAGCAATCTTTGCTTCTCTTTTGAGATGAGCAAGCTAGCATGTTTTTGCATCTTCTTGAATTGTGCAAACTAGCAATTTTTTGTGATGTTCAAGATAGTAAGTTCGTAATTTTTGCTTCTTTTTAAGTTGAGTAATCTAGCAAGTTTTGCTCCCCTTTTGTCATTGTTAAAAAGAAGAAAAGAATATAATTTTATAATTCATTTTCCTTTACATTAATTTTCACATCATGACAAGGATAAAGTATCAATCTTATTTCAATATGACATATTGAAATAAGGTATTATTTCATATTTGATGACTTTCACATCATTTCATCAAAAAATCATAAATATTGCATGCATCATTCCAAATCATAATATTTCAATCATGATGGTATCAAAATATCATATTACATTACATTCTACCATGCATGATCATAACTTCTCATTTGTATGCAGCAAGATAATATCATGAGTATTTCATACATAATTTCATATCACCACATGAAGAATATCAAGAAAAATTAATTGGGTGATGAGATAAGCACTCCATGAACATAAGAAATTATACATAAAAATCATATCATGAAAGATAAAATATCGAAGATCATGAAGGATTAAGTCATGAATACTAAATGACATGATTTATCTTGACAACTCTTGCTTTTAGTAAATAATAAAAAGAAACATGGGAGTTCAAAAATAAGATCTTGATTCATAGAAAACTTTCAAGTATCAATCGAGAATTCAAGATCATGATAAAGACATTCTTATAGCAAAAGGTGTCATGAGAGAACACATAAAGGATTTTGTATAATATCTCTCAATTCATTATGAATCATAAAATTATAATTTGAAAAAATCATGATTCATTTGGATAGTAGATAGCAAAAAGAAACATTGAAGATAAAAGATCTCAATTCATATAGGGTAAATCTCAAGTTATAAATATCGAGAAATCAAGATAAAAATCATGGTTAGATGAAACTCATCAAAATTCAAATAAAAAAATCATCAAAATCACTTTTAAGATATTCAAAATGACATAAATAACTTTATCAATCTCTTAGTGAAAAATAGATAAGAGAGAGAAAAAATTTTTTCAAGAAAAATGCTTTCCTCTTTTTAGTTGTTTCAATTTAAGTGATTTAATTTTATATAAGCATGCTTTTATCTTTTATACCAAACAAAAATATACATCATCGTTTAAAAGTAGAGTTCATCACGACAACATTAATAAGCCATACATCACAAAGATCATCATGCATAATTTTAAAATATAAACTCATTAAGCATGATTTCAAATCATCATTACATTATTTCATTAAGCATGATTTCATAAAGCATTTTGAATCAAAATCATTTTGTTTGTTGTAGTAATGTATTTTCCTTCTTTGCATCATCATTTATAATCGGAAGGCAATATGAAAATCATTAAGATATACATTATTACTTTTTAAAACATGTATAGAATTAATATTTTCAAAATTACTAGCATAAGAAAAGTATGATCCCCTTATATTTATTTATTTATTATTATCTTTTACTAACTAATTAAAAAATAACTCAGGAAAATTATCAAGTTATTTTAAAATAAACTAAGGGGGTTTTGGTTACCTCGTTGTCGAAAGCCGTTAAGACATAGTTTGCCATGTCGTCTTTATTGGTTTGCTCCTCATTTTCGGAGGTACTCGTTTTGTTCCAAAGTGCTTTCTTCTTCTTACATTCATAGCAAGTAGTTGTGTTATTTTTAAGTTTGCTTTTAATTTTTAATTCTTGTTTTAAAAACTTTTTAATCATTATTATAAGAAGTTCAAGTTCATCATCACTTGAACTTTCGCTTGATTGATCTTCATTTGTTTTAAGTGTCAAATCCTTAATGTTCTTTGGACGGTTATTCTCATGTTCGTTTTGTGCTATACAACTCATTTAATAGGTCATTAAAGACCTGATAAGTTCTTCGAGAGGGAAAGTATTCAAATTCTTTGATTCTTGTATTGCTATTACTTTCGAATCCCAATTTTTGGAAAGTGATCATAAAACTTTACTAACAAGTTCAAAATTCGAAAAACTTTTACAAAGAGCTTTTAGACTATTGATGACAACCGTAAAATAGGTGTACATGTCTCAAATAGTCTCACTTGGTTCCATCCGAAATAATTCAAAATCATGCATCAAAACGTTGATTTTCGAATCTTTAACTTTTCTAATGCCTTTGTGTGTGATTTCAAGTATATGCCAAATATTGAAAGTCGTTTCATAAGTAGAAACCCGATTGAACTCATTTTTGTTTAAAGTACAAAATAGAGCATTCATAGCTCTAGCATTCAAAAAAAAAAATTCTTCTCCAAATCATTTCATTCATTTATTGGTGTAGACAACTTTTGAAATCCATTTTCAACGATATTCCATAAGTTTAAATCCATAAAAGGCAAGAAAACTCTCATTCGAGTTTTCCAATAATTATAGTCCATCCCATTGAACATAGAAGGACGAACGATTGAAAAACCCTATTGAAATCCGAAAAGAGCCATTTCTCTTAGGTGTTAAACTAAATGAGAAATAATGTGACTCTGATACCAATTGTTAGGAACGAGTTAGCACTAAAGGGGGGGGGGGGGGGGTTGAATTAGTGCAGTAGCTAAAATCAATGGTTTAGAAAATCTTCGTTTGATTAAGATCGATTTTAGAAAGATGTTAACTTGAAACATGTTCGTAAGAGTGTGTAGCTAGAGTAATGAGGAAGTATGGCAGTTTGCAATAAATATAAATAGCAAAGCAGAAATGCAAACCGAGTTAGAGTGGTTCGATCACCATAACCTACATCCACTCCGCCGATTTTCCTTCCGTCAAGGCCACCGACATCCACTAACGATCTTCTTTCAATGGGCGAGATCAACTACCCTTAAAACTCGATTCTCCTTTCAACAGGTTCAGGAGAGAACCTTTACAACCCCACTTACTCCTCCTAAAATAGAATTCTAAACACTTAGGTTAGAGGAGGAGAACTCTCAAGATTACAACATAATTTTGCCTTATTTTTGTACTCAGTTGTTGTATCTTTAACCAGGGATGAGAGAAGTATTTATAAGCCTCAAGTGGATTCAAATTTGGAGCCTAAAAGTGTCTCATCCCTAGTCTTCGGGGTACTGGCGGTACCACCGCCTCGCAACCGGCCACTGGGCGGTACCATCGCTGACGGTCTCTCGGAGACTGTGTTTGGGTAGTACCACCGCCTGACACAATCTCGGAGACTGTGCCACGATGGTTTCACTTGTTTGGTCACTATTTGAGCCTTTTCACTTGGCCCAACACAACTCAAACTTAGGCTCAACTGTCCCTTAATTGGGTTGTCCTAGACCCAACCTAATTATGTGCTAACTATGAATTTTAAAGCATACACTAAGCAAATTTGGTTTGATTAGTCTAGGTTTCTTCCAGCAAGCTTCAGACGATCTTCCGACAAACTTTCGACGATCTCTCGGCAATGTTCCAGCGGACTCTCGGTAAGCTCTTGGACTTCACGACGATCTTCTTGGTGAGTTCCGATAAGCTTCTTTAGTAGGCTCCTGAACTTCTCGGTCAATTCTGATAGAACTTCCAAAGAACGTCCGGACTTCCGACGAACTCTCGAACTCCCAACGAAATCTCGTTCTTGACTCCAGGACTTTATTTTACTTTATGCCTTGATCACCATCGTAGTTAATCCTGCACAAATAAAACCTACTTCGATCTAGACAATTATTAGAAAGCTTGGATCATGTTGTCCGGCATGTCATTAGTTCATCGACGTTTCATTCAATTCTTCGGTGCATCGTCCTCTCTTACGGCCTATTATCTAATTGGCTAGTTGAAACTCCGATTTTCTTGGCATAATTTCTATTCTTCTTGGCCCGATGCCTGAACCCATGCCCCAAAGCCTTCTGCCGATACGTCGACCGATCCTTCGGCTCGACATCCAATCTTCTGACATGTTTATCTCCGGCTTAACATGATTCTTTCTGCTTTAATTATCTTTCCTTGATTGAAGCTTCCTACGTCACTCAAAACGTAGATCAAATCATAAATACTATCAATTGGTAACATCATCAAAATCCGAGATTCAACATGAGCTAGGTTGTTCGTGTAAAAGATTAGTTTTGACATGCATGTGTTGTGTTTTGGAGAAGCTTTTAGTGTTAAAATTGTTGACGTAAAAGCAAGAAAGGGTAGCAATTGTTACTGCCCTTGCTACCCTCACAGATGGCAACACTGCCATCTGCGTGCAGCAGGCTTGCTGCCAGTGACCGGCAGCCCATTGGCATTGCCGTTGGCAGCCTACGGGGGGCCAACAGCCTGCAAGCAAAGGCACCACAAGAGGCAGCACCTACGGGCGCTGCACTCGCGGGCAGAACCGCCTGCCCCTCGTCGTATAGGGCCACCGTCGATAGGGTGGCGACGGCCGTAGCAAGCAATGGGAGGAAGAGGGTTTGGGTTTTCTTGGCAAAAGATAGTTTTATCCCTCAAAATTTCAAATTTTCAAAAATTCTAAATATTCTCTTTTTATCTAAATTACCAAAATACCCCTCATAAATTAAAAAAATTCCATGCATATCCCTGATTTCATAAAATATTAATTAATTAAAATTTTTAATTAATTATTATTATCTAGTAGTCCTACATGATGATGATGTGTACATGCGATGTATGATGTGAACGGATGATCGTGGAACGTGTGATGATGTGTGTACTTGTGATTATTATTATTGGGGCCTACGAGATTTCATTTTATTTCTCGTTTATTGTTAGGCCTGCGTACTTTTGATTAAGTTGTAATCACATGAGGAGACACAGTGAGAGCGTGGAAGCGATAGCGGGACTCACAAGGCCGAGATAGACGATCGCGACGCTTGGAGTTGCGTCGAGATACCGACGTAACCGACGATAACGAGATGGACGATCACAAGGCATGGAGATGTACCACCGCATACATAGATCTTGATGTGAGTGATTAGGCCCACAAGCTCGGGCCTGATCACATTAGGATGTGGTTTATGATCATCTAGTGTGATTGCTCATGTGTGATTATTTATACACCTATTATATATATATATATATATATATATATATATATATATATATATATATATATATATATATATATATATATATATATATATATATATATATATATATATATATATATATGTGTGTGTGTGTGTGTGTGTGTGTGTATGTGATGTAGATATATATTAAATATGCATGTGTGTGACACATCATATTAGGAGACCAAATCAAAAATCTTCTTTCTTTATAATATTAAGTTGGTAAACGTGAGACAATCAGATTGACCCACGTGGTGTTCCATCATTATAGGTAGGGACCGATTCATGACGTAGGTTGAGTTGGTCGAGTCACTCGAGGCTCACCTATTTCGCGATTCACTATCTCTATGACATAAAGATGTCATCGGTGACCTAAGGACATGGTATGCT
Source organism: Musa schizocarpa (assembly GCA_900464855.2). Classification (NCBI taxonomy): domain Eukaryota; kingdom Viridiplantae; phylum Streptophyta; class Magnoliopsida; order Zingiberales; family Musaceae; genus Musa; species Musa schizocarpa. The sequence continues at coordinate 20,895,696 of LS990921.1, forward strand.
TGGTTGGGTCATTTAAGGGCATATTGTTGATTCAGACTCATCTTGTAACGATGGTGATGACTTAACCGAACACCATTGTTGGTCGAGTCACTCGAGGCCATAGTGGTTCGGAAGCTGAATAGGACGGGAATAACAAGGAGTTATGATTGATAAGAGTTGCCTACCTTTACGAGCTTAGCGTAATTGTTCGGTCACTCTAAGTTACGTTAAGACGCCGATTGGATCCTGATCCCCATTAGAGATCTGTCGGGGGTCTTCGATTCACATATCTGATGGAGTTGTGTGATTCGTGAGAAAATAGTGGAAGTAGATTAAGATAGAAGTCCTTATTTTAATTGTTTACTTTTTTATAAAATCTGCATGTTATTTATTTCTGCTGCATCTTCATTTTAAGAAATATGTCGCATTCAAATCCCTTACGTGACATACTTGATGTCAATCGTCTCACTTGTCTAAATTACACCGATTGGCTTTGCAACCTGAGAATCGTTCTCACGATGGAGAAAATCGCGTATGTCCTTGATACAGGGATGCCTATGTCTGAGGAAGGGGTAAGCGAGGATGAGATCACTCACTACATGAAGTACATAGATGACTCCACTCTTGCTTAGTGTTACATATTAGGCTCCATGACTCCTGAGTTACAGAGACAATATGAAAAGATGGATGTCAGATCCATTCTCCTACATCTCCAAAAATTATTTGAGGAACAGGGAAAGACTCAGCGATATGAGATATCAAATAGTCTCTTCCGTGCCAAGATAACTGAGAGGACACCGGTTTAGAACCCATGTCCTTAATATCATTGAGTGGATCGAGAAACTCATAGGTCTAGGAATGGTTCTAGTGGATGACCTATGTATAGACCTTGTACTTCAGTCCCTACGAGATTCCTTTTTTCAGTTCATAATGAATTTTAATATGAACAAGCTTGAGATGACTTTCATTGAGCTCCTCAATAAGTTGAGGGAGGCAAAGAGTATTATCAAGAAAGAGAAGCTAGTTCTCTATGTTGGTGAGACCAGAAAGAAAAGCAAGATAGAAAAGTCCCTTAAGAAGGGTAAGGGCAAAGGTTGCTAAAAAAGACTCAGCAAAGGACAAAGGTCATTGCTTCCATTGTGGCAAAGATAGGTACTGAAAGAGGAACTACAAAAGGTACCTTGCATAGACGGTGAAACAAAAGCTTGGAGAAGCTTCAAGTACATTCATGATCAGTCTCTATTTGTCATAATCTTATGATAACACATGGGTATTGAATACTGGTAGTGTTTATCATATTTGTAATTTGTTGCAGGTTCTGGTAGGACATAGGAGATTGGCAAGAGGCGAGATAGACCTCAAAATAGGCAATGGAGTAAAAGTTGTTGTAGATGCTGTTGGCGAGGTCACCTTACATATGCCTGGTGGAGCTATTATTGTATTGGATGCATGTTATTTTGTTCCTTCTATTATCAAAAACATTATTTCCATTTCATGTTTGATAGTTAATAGATATAAATTAGTTTTTAAGAACAATGGTTGTTCAATATTATAAGATGATGAGATCATTACGAGAAGAACATTGCATAATGGTTTATTTATGCTATACACTGCTCCACTTATTATGAATTAGTGTGGCGGATAAATCACGTCGGTTCAAAAAAACTTCGTACGATAAAAACCGATCTCAGAAGATAACTTGAAATTAGATGCTTGTTCGTAAGTGTAGTGGAAGTAAAATAAGTAAGCAGTTTGCAATAAAGGTAAATAACAAGAATAGAAATGCAAACCAAGTTTTATAGTGGTTTGGTCGTCATGACCTACATCCACTCCACATATTCCTCTTTCGTCGAGGCCACCAGCATCCACTAACAATCTTCCTTCAATAGGCAAATATCAACTACCCTTACAACTCGATTCTCCTTTTGACAGGTTCAGGAGAGAACCTTTACAACCCCCTTCACTCCTCTCTTAAACAAGATTAACACTTAGAGCTTGAGAGGAGTTCTCACAAGATTACAACAGAGTTTTTCTACTTTTTTGCTCTCAATTCTTGTGTATGTTAACTAGGGATGAGAGGGGTATTTATAGACCTCAAGTGGATTCAAACTTGGAGCCTAAAAAGGTCTCATCCCGGGTTTCCCAGGTCCTGGCGGTACCACCGCTTGTGTTGGGCGGTACCACTGCCTATAACACTAATACTAGGCGGTACCACCACCCAGTCTGGTGGTACCATTGCTTGGCACCTTGCCACTGGGTGATACCACTACCCAGTTTGGTAGTACCACCACCTGATAGTCTCTCGGAGACTATGTCTGGGCGGTACCACCGCCTAACATAGTCTCAGAGACTGTGCCATGACGGTTTCACCTGTTGGGTCACTGTTTGAGTCATTTCACTTGGCACAACATAGCCCAAACTTGGGCCCAATTGGCCCCTAATCGAGTTGGCCTAATTCCAACCTAATTATGTGCTAACTACGAATTTTAAGACATACGCTAAGCTAAATAAGTCCGATAAGTCTATGTTTCTTTTGGTGAGCTTCCGGTGAACTTCCAACGATCTCTCGGCAATGTTCCAACGGACTCCCAACAAGCTCCTGAACTTCACGATGATCTTCTTGGCGAGTTTCAACGAGCTTCTTTGGCAAGCTTCGGGATTTCTCGGTTAATTTTGGTAGAACTTCCGATGAATGTCCGGACTTCCGATGAGCTCTCAAACTCTTAATAAAATCTCGTTCTTGACTCCGAGACTTCATTTTGCTTTATGCCTTGATTGCTATCATAGTTAATCCAGTACACTTAAAACCTACTTTGATCTAGATAATTATTATAAAGCTTAAATCAAATGTTGTCTAGCATGTCATTGGTTCATCGATGCTTCTTCTGATTCTTCAGCGCATTGTCCTCTCTTGTGGCCTATTGCCCAATCGACCAGTTGACCTCTGCAACTCTAATTTCCTTGGCGTAATTTTCACTCTTCTTAGCCCGATACCCGAACCCATGGCCCGAAGCCTTATGTCGATATGTCGACCGATTCTTCTATTAGTTATATGTGCCCTACAAACCAATCACGTGAGTGATGGAACGTGTGACTTGACACACAGTCTTTTTGCTTATTATATTTTGACATTTATCACTTTATATTACTTGTTGCATATATATATATATATATATATATATATATATATATATATATATATATATATATATATATATATATATATATATCAGATCTATGCAATGAGAATCGAATCATGATGAAATCACGATAATGAGACCGATTCGCTTGTAAACACAAATCCTAAATATCCCGGTCATATGTTACTCGAGAGGGACATCGAGACAACCAGATAGACTGGTGTGTTGTATACCCATCCATATGATAGATGCAGTTGGTCTTATAGCTGCTCGTGTGGGGACACTAGGGATATAATACAGGTGCTCATTGGGAAATGAGTTCACTGATTGATCCGCTTATGAAATATTGAATGGTTGATGATGCCTTATTGTTAGACAATGATTTCGTAGTCCTAGTGGTGTATCTAGTCCTTAGACTTGAGACACCAAGGATATCCTATATGAGTGTTCGACCCTTTGATACCAGACTTATAGGTTTAGATGTCCCAAATCTAACACAACCGGTCATCGGGAGTGGTAGTCAACCTTATGAGGGCTATTGAGTGTTGATAGAGAATCATCCACTCTCAGTGTCATGAGAGGAATGTCCCATATGTTCTTGCTCAGACAAATCTATGGCCAGGTCATTTGGATTGAGAGAGAAAGAGTTCTCTTAGAGAATCCGATTAGAGTAGAAACCGCATGGGTCTGACATCACCATGCTTGGTATATAGTCTCTAGGATATTAGATTGATGAGGTACTATAGATACATGGTAACTAAGGACAGACAGGTCCAATGGATTGTATTCCCCTGTATCATTTGAGGACTACGACGTGATGACATAGTATGTCTGCAATCAATGAGTCAAGTGAATTATTATAAAGATAATAATTTTCTGAGCTAAAAGGAGTTCTGATAGGTATAACTCACAGCTAGCTCGATATTGGGCCTAGAGGGTCACACATATATGGTAGGCATTGCGATGAATAGATGTTCGGATATGAGATATCTACCGGAGCCCTTATCTTATTGGATATCCAATAAGCCCATGAATTATTGGATCCTATGAATGAGATCTAATTAGAACCAATGAGAGATTATTGGATAGAGATCCACTAATCTAAGAGGCTTGGGTAGTTGGATGGATATCCAATACCCAATAGAGGAGGATCCATTAGGGTTAAGTTGATATGAGACCTATATAATTAGAGCTTTTGTTTCCTCTCCTATTCTCCTCCCCCTCTCCATCTCAGAGCAGGCTTGGAGTTTTGAGGAGCGTCATCGTAGCCTTGCCATATGGATCACCGGTAGAGAGGAGGGCGCTTGACCTCCTTCACCCTCTCCTAGAGATCTGTAGGGATTCAGGGATATATGATCTCCCTAGGTAACACAATCTATCTCACACGTGGTTTTCTATTTCATGGATTTTGCGCACCAATATTTGCACCATGACGAACATATCTTTGAGAATTGAGGATTTTGTTTTTCTGATCTTCCGTTGCACTTATTATGTCACCCACATGATTTCCCAACACTTTCGGGGTGATATCCAATCTTCTGATATGTTCTACTCCGGCCCAACATGATTCTTCCTTCTTTTAATCATCTCTCCCTAATCGAAGCTTCCTGCATCACTCAAAATATAGATCAAATCATAAACACTATCAATTAGTTTCATCATCAAAATTCGAGATTCAACAAATAGTGCATACATATGGCATTGTAGGCTAGGTCATATCCATGAGGGAAGGATTCAAAAGTTGCTAAAGGATGGATATTTAGATCCATTCAACTATGAGTCATATACAACTTACGAGCCTTGCCTACATGGAAAGATGACCAACTCTCCATTTAGTGGAACTAGAGAAAGAGCCATTGAGTTGTTGGAATTCATACATAGTGATATATGTGGTCCCATGTCAACTTATGCCATAAGTGGTTATTCATACTTTATTACTTTTACTATTGATTTATCAAGGTATAGATATGTGTACTTGATGAAGTACAAATGTAAGGCCTTTGAGAAATTCAAGGAGTATAAGAATGAAGTAGAGAATTATACTGGAAAGAGTATCAAGGCTCTTCGATCAGATCAAGGAGATAAGTAATTGAGTATAGAGTTCACCCAATTCCTCAAGGACCATGAGATTCTGCCCCAGGGGACACCTTCTTATACACCCTAGCTCAATGGTATATCCGAAAGGAGGAATCATACACTATTAGATATGGTGCAGTCCATGATAAGTTTCGTCGACCTCCCCGTCTTATTTTAGGGATACGCCCTAGAGACCACAGCTTACCTTATGAACAGAATTCCAACTAAGTTGGTAGTGTCTACTCCATATGAGATATGGAAAGGGAAGAAGCCCGATCTTAAGGTTGTTAAGATTTGAGGTTACCTTGCCCACGTTAAAAGACACAACTCTGATAAGTTGAAATCGAGGATGGAGTAGTGCAAGTTTGTGGGATACCCCAAGGAAACTTGTGGGTATTATTTCTATTATTTTAAGGACCAAAATATCTTTGTAACCAAGAGAGCGGTGTTCCTTGAGAATGAACACATTCTTGGCGGAGACAATGAGAGCATGATAGATTTCAGTGAAGTTGGAGAACCTAGCTCAAGCACCACTCCACAACCCGAGTCTATTTAGGGACCTAGCACATAAAATCCAATTTTACGTAGGTCTGATAGAGTATCCCATCCTCTTGAGAGATATGTGGGACATATTAGAGGAGAGTGCTAATCATATATGCCTTATAAGCCAATCACGTGAGTGATGGCATATGTGACTTAGCAGTCTTTTTGCTTAATATATTTTGGTATTTATCACATTGGCATTTATCACATTTTATATATATATATATATATATATATATATATATATATATATATATATATATATATATATATATATATATATATATATATATATATTGTGATGTTCTTGGATTTGTGCAATGAGAATCAGATCGTGATGAGATCATGATAATGAGGCCGATTCGCCTTTAAACATAGATCCTAAATAATCCCAGTTATAGGTTATTCGAGAGGGACATCGAGATAACCAGATAGACTGGTGTATTGTATATCCGTCCATATGATGGATGCAACTAGTCTCATAGTTGCTTATGTGGGGACATTACGGATACAATACAAGTGCTCATTGGGGAATGAGTTCACTCATTGATCTACTTATAAAATGTTGAATGATTGATGATGCCTTATTGTCAGATAGCAATTTTGTAGTCCTAGTGGTGTATCTGGTCCTTAGATTTAAGACACTAAAGATGTCCTGTATGAGTGCTCCACTCTTTGATACCGGATTTGTAGGTTTGGATGTCCCAGATCTAGCACAACTAATCATCGGGAGTTGTAGTCAACCTTCCGAGGGCTATTGAGTGTCAATAGAGGATCCTCCACTCTCAGTGCTATGAGAGAAATGTCCCATGTGTTCTTGCTCAGACAAATCCGTAGCTAGGGTCATTCGGATTGAGAGAGAAAGAGTTCTCCAAGAGAATCCGATTAGAGCGAGACTCGAGTAGAAACTGTATGGGTCTGACAGCACCATACCCAGTATATGATCTCTAGAATATTAGATGGATAAGGGACTATAGGTACATGATAACTAAGGATAAACAGGTCCAATAGATTGGATTCCCCTATATCATTTTGGGACTGCGGTGTAGTGGCATAGTACGTCCGCAGTCGATGAGTCGAGTGAATTATTATGAAGATAATAATACACTCAGCCAGAAGGAGTTCTGATAGGTATGACTCATGACCAGCTCGATATTGGGCCTAGAGGGTCACACACATATGGTAGGCATTGCGATGAGTAGAGATTCGAATATGAGATATCCGCTGGAGCTCCTATCTTATTGGATATCCAATAAGCCCTTGAATTATTGGATCATATGGATGAGATCCAATAGGAGCCCATGAGAGATTATTGGATAGAGATTCACTAATCTAAGAGGCTTGGGTAGTTGGATGAAGATCTAATACCCAATAGGGGAGGATACATTAGGGTTAAGTTGACAATGAACCATTATAAATATGAGGGTTTCAATAGTTTATAGGCTAGAGCTTTTTGCTTCCTCTCCATCTTAGAGCAGGCCTGAAGTTTTAAGGAGCATCATCGTTGTTAGGATCAAGAGCACTAAAGAGGGGATTTGTGCAGTAGAAAACTTTCGACGATTGAAATTACATTTGTACGTTGAAATCCGATTCCAACGTAAAATCATTTCGTGTAGATAATAACTTTGAAAGCTTACGGAAATGTATTTGAAGTAAAGTAAGGAAGGCAGTTTGCAGTTAAGATAGATAGCACAAAGGAAATACAAATCATATTTTAGAGTGGTTCGGTCAAATGTGACCTACATCCACTTTCGGCTTCCTCCTTCAACGAGGTCACCGACGTCCACTAGAGGCCTTCCTTCAATAGTCGAAGGCCAACCACCCTTTTATAGTTTCACTGCTTTTGACGGGCTTAGGAGACAACCCTTATAAAATTTCTCTCCTCTCTTGAAAGATAAAAACTTGGAAGAAAAGAGGGAGGAGAACTTCTAGCCTTTACAACACTTTTGAGCTCTAAAATCATAGAGTAAGATTGGATTTTCGGTACCCTTTCATCTGGAAAGGGTGGGGTATATATAGGCCCTAAACTGGTTTGAATTTGGAGCTCAAAAATGTTTTTTCCTGGATTTCCAGGGTCCTGGCGGTACTACTTCCTGACTCAGGCGGTACAATCGCCTAGCAGCTCGGAGATTGAGCCTTTAGGCGGTGCCATCGCCTAACAAGGGCTGTACCACCGCCCAGTCTCACTCGGAGACTGAGCCCAAGCGGTGCCACCGCTTGACTGGGGTGGTTTCACCGCCTAGTCTCGCTCGGAGATTGAGCCCAAGCGGTGCCACTGCCTAACTTGGGCGGTTGCACTGCCCAGCTTTCCTAGGAGACCATCTCCTAGGTAGTGCCACCACCGACCCTAGTGGTGCCACCGCCGACCTTAGTGGTGCCATTGCTTGGCAGGAATTCTGGTTTGAATGGGTTGATCCATTCGGCCTAGTTTGGGTCTATCAAGGGCCCAATTGCCCCTAGATTAAGTTAATGGGATCACCTCCCATTCCTAACTTAATCTACATGCTAACTACGATATTTCTTAAGACATTTACTGCAACTTGCTCCGGTGCATCAATCGCTTCTTCGGACGAACTTCCGGGGAACATCCTACGAACCTTCGGTGATGCTCCAGCGGACTTCCGGCCAACTCCTGGACTTGCGACGATCTACTTGGCAAGTTTCGATGAGCTTCTTTGGCAAGCTCCTAGACTTCTCGGATTTGTTCCCGCAGAACCTCCGACGACCGTCCGGATTTCCGTCGAACTCTCGAACCCCCAACGTGATCATGATCTTGACTCCAGCGCAACTCCTGCTGCATGTCTTTCTTCCTTCATAGTTAATCCTGCACACTTATCTCAACATATGGATTAGATAACAAATGACAATTGACTTCATCATCAAAATCTGAGATTCAACAATCTCTCCCTTTTTGATGATGACAATCAATTGATAACAGAGTTAACCTTAACTCCCCTTATCTATATCCCATACTTGAGATAAGTTATTCTTGAATTCAAAGCTTTTGAATTTAAGAGACATATTGATAAGTTAAGATCGTTTAACCTTATCAATGCTCCCATCATGATTCCTATCATAATGTATTTCTCTGAAAATGATGTCAAGGCTTGATATCTATTTTCAGGTTTTACATTTCAAATGTGAAAGATAACAATCGTAGCAATTCATCATATAGTAAGATATCAATATGTAAGACTGCGATGTAAGTTCTTGATATCTTAACATAATACAAATATTTTAAGTGTTTATCAATCATAGCATTTAATCACATATCAATTTGTAGAATTACGATGTATGCTCTAGATATCTTAACATAGTGCAAATATGGCAATAACATAGTGCAAATATGGCAATAATAGCAATTCTATCACCAATTTATCATATATTTTGATGCAAGATTTTGATACCTTAACATAATTCAAATTCAAATATGTCATTCATAGCATCAATTTATATAGCATTAAATTCAAATATGGCACTCATAGCATTAATTCATATATTTCTCATTCAAATATAGCACTCATAGCATCAATTTATATATTTCTCCCCCTTTATCATCAACAAAAAGGAGAACGATATTAGTAAATTTTAATTAGGTTTATGTCATTTTTCAATAATGAGTGATAGGATACCGGTTATACAAACATCTTAAGGAAAACATGATATGGAGATGATTTTCATTGCTTCTTCCTCTTTATTTGTTATTATCTTTTTGCATGATGGAGGAAAGCCATTTAAGAGCTTACTCGAATGGAGTTAAAATTGATAAGATATTAAAGCATACTTCATTTTTTCAAGAATCAAGATATGTGTGTGAATCAAATCCTTGCACGTAAAACTATTTCTCAAAAGATATAAGAAGGAATCATCAAATCCATTTCTCGAAAGATATTTTTCACATGATAAATCTATGAGAGATGCATTTGCTAGTTGGATTCCATATGTCAAAAATCAATGATGTGAATCCAAAACTCGATATGACATATGTTTATTAAGTCTGAAAGAGAATAATGTATCGAGAAAATCCGATTGTTAGGATCAAGAAGATACGAAAATGAAATTTAACACTTTTATGCATTCGAACGAGGTTTTGCTATAGATTTTCAAATTCAATCATGAAGATAAAACATGCATATTATCAAAGAAAGTTTTTGTATCCAAAACACATAATTTCCAACATTAAATTAAGGCATGTAATTGTGTAAAATCATCATGGTAATTAAGTGATTTGATCATTAAATAAAAAAATCTAAAAAATAATTTTAACAAGTTTATGCATTCGGACATATTAACATTCCTAATTCTCTTCTAATGAAATCAAATTATTCTTCACTTAGAGGTTTTGTAAAAATATCAGGTAGTTGATGCTTAATATCAATGAACTCTATGATTACATCATGATTAGTGACATGATCTCGTATAAAGTGATGTCTAATATCAATATGTTTTGTTCTTGAGTGTTGAATGAGATTCTTTGTTAAACATATTGCACTTGTGTTATCACATTTATTGAGAATGTATTTAAGATGGACTTTATAGTCTTCTAAGGTGTTTTTTATCCACACAACTTGTGCACAACATGCACTAACTATAATATACTCAGCTTCGATTGTTGATAGTGCAATCGAGTTTTGTTTCTTAGATGACCAGGAAACAAGGGAATGTCTCAAAAATTGACATGTTCCTGATGTGCTTTTTCTATCTAGTCTACACCCAACAAAATCCATATCAGCATTAGCAATTAACTCAAAATTCTCGGATTTTGGATACCATAATCCTAGATTTGTGGTACCTTTAAGATATCTAAGTATTCTTTTAACCGTTTTGAGATGAGATATCTTAGGGTTCAATTGAAACCTAGCACAAAGTCCAACATTGAACATGATATCTGGTCTAGTTGTAGTGAGGTAAAGTAAACTTCCTATCATACCCCTATAAGTTTTTTGATCGAAGCTTTCTCCACCTTCATCAACTTCTAACTTAGTGGAAGTGCTCATAGGAGTGTTAATAGCTTTTGAGCTATCCATATTAAATCTTTTCAGTAGATCTAAAGTATATTTAGTTTGACTAATAAAGATGTCATTGCTTAGTTGCTTAATTTGTAAACCTAAGAAAAATGTTAATTCTCCCATCAAACTCATTTCAAATTTGAGACTCATGGTTTTAGTAAAAGATTCATCAAGAGATTCATTCGTAGAACCGAAAATAATATCATCAATATAAATCTGAACAATGAGAAAATTATTTTCAAAATTCTTGATAAACAATGTAGTATCGACTTTGCCTTTTATGAAATTATTTTCAATAAGAAAAGTACTAAGTCTATCATACCAAGCCCTTGGGGCTTGTTTTAAACCATAGAGAGCTTTAGTTAATTTAAATACATGATTAGGGAGGCTATTATTTTCAAATCTGGGAGGTTGTTCAATATAAACTTCTTCAGAAATAAAGCCATTAGAAAAGCGCTTTTAACATCCATTTGAAACAACTTAAAATTATTATTACTAGCATAGGCAAGGAGCATCCTTATGGCTTTTAATCTAGCCACAGGTGCGAAGGTTTCTATTCTTGCCATTCAACAATATGGTTCTTGTCATTTCTTGTAAATTTCTATTCTTTCTTTCTACTACTCCATTTTATTGAGTATTTCTTGGAGTAAAGAAGTTGTGGTTGTATCCATTAGATTCATAAAATTATTGGAAATCACGATTTTGAAATTCACTACCGTGATCACTTCGAATTGATGAAATCATAAAACCCTTTTTATTTTGAACAAGTTTACAAAACTTGGTGAAATATCTAAAGCATTCATTTTTGTGTTTCAAGAAATAAGTTCATGTGTATCTACTATAGTCATCTACAATGACGAAGGCGTATTTGCTACCTCCAAGGCTTGATGTAGAGATTGGTCTGAACAAGTCCATATGGATTAATTGCAAGGGCCTAGAGGTGCTTATTTGATTCTTAGATTTGAAACTACCCTTAATTTGTTTTCCTAATTGACAAGCATCACACACATTATCTTTGATGAACTTGATATGAGGAATTCCTCGTACAAGTTCTTTGGATAATATTTGAGTGATTAGTTTCATGCTAGCATGACCTAATCTCCTATGCCAAAGCCAAGCATCTTCATTCGAAACCGAGAAACACATTTCATTGCAAAGATCATTAATGTCAATGGTGTATACGTTATTCTGTTTTAAAGCAATCATAGATATGTTTTTGTGTGGTTTTTTAATGATAGATTTGAATTTGACGATATATCCTTTATCATATAATTGATTAATGCTCAAGAGGTTATGTTTTAAACCATCAACTAATAAAACATCTTCAATAAATAAGTTGGATTTGTTACCTATGGTTCATTTGCCAATAATTTTACCTTTGTTGTTATTTTCGAAGGTGACATAGCCTTCGTCTATGCTAATGAGCTTAGAGAATTGAGATGGATCTCCGGTCATATGTCTTGAGCATCTACTATTAAGATACCATCTCTTGCTCCTAGCTTGTGATGGTTTATATCTCTATAAGAAAGGATAATTTTTAGGTACCCATTTACATTTGGGTGCTTCAAAAATTGATCTACATATTTTATTATGTTGTATAGAGTTTATAATGGTTCCTTTAGGAACCCAAATCAGTTTGTTCGGGCTAATTTTCTTGAATGGACAATGATACGTTTTATGTCTATGTTTGCAACAAAAGTTGCATTTGCTTTAGTGCTAAACACGTAAGATAGGGCCTTTTATGAAGGTGGTTGGATTTTGGTGAGGACTTCTCATAAATCCGATTCCACTTCTTTTGGGAACGTGACCCTTATTTGTAAGGATTATGTTCAAAGACTTGCTACCAACCTCGAATTTCTTCAAGGCGTCCATAAGTAGCAAGTTCTCCTTTTGGAGAGTTTCTAGATCATGCCATTTTTCATATTGAGCTAAACTATCATGATATTTAGTTTTTAATTTATCAAAATTGCTAACAAGACTATCATGCTTATTTTTCAGCAATTTATATTTTCTACTAATTGTTTTGCATTCATCAAATAAGTCATGAAAGGTATTTAATAATTCATCAAATGATAAATCTGCATCAATTAAATTTGTTACCTCCTCTCCGATGGCCATTAGGGCATAATGAGCAACTTGCTCGGTGTTGGACTCCTCTTCTTCGGGCGCACTCGAGTCATCCCACGTTGCTTTGAGCACCTTCTTTTTTGATGTTCTCTTCTTGGCTTGGGGATAATCACTTTTGTAGTATCCCGGCTTTTTACACTCGTAGCAAATAACTTGGTCCTTTTTGGGTTCAAATTTATTTTTTGTGTCATTTCTAAACTTGGTTCTCTTAATAAATTTTTTGAATTTCCTTGTTAGAAGTGCCAAGTCATCGTCACAGTCCTCATCACTTAAGTTTTCTCTCAAGTGGTAATCTAAAGTTCGAAGTGTCATATCCTTCCTATTCTTTGGAAAGATATCTTTGCTAGTCATAGGTGCCCAGCAACCAGCAAGCCAATCACGTGAGTGATGGCACGTGTGACTTGATACAGAATCTTTTTGCTTATTATATTTTAGCGTATATCACTTTATAACTATTGCATAAATGCATATATATATTGTGATGTCCTTGGATTTGTGCAATGAGAATCGGATCGTGATGAGATCACGATAATGAGATCGATTCACCTTTAAACACATATCCTAAATAATCCCGGTCATAGGTTACTCGAGAGGGACATCGTGATAACCGGATAGACTGGTGTACTGTATACCCGTCCATATGATGGATGCAGCTGGTCTCATAGCTGCTCGTGTAGGGACACTAGGGATCTGACACATGTGCTCATTGGAGAATGAGTTCATTGATTGATCCGCTTACGGAATCTTTGGATGGTTGATGATGCCTTATTGTCGACAATGATTCCAGAGTCCTAGTGGTGTATCTGGTCCTTAGACTTGAGACACCAAGGATATCTGTATGAGTGCTCCACTCTTTGATACCAGACTTATAGGTTTGGCTGTCCCAGATCTAGTATAGTTGGTCATTGGGAGTGGTAGTCGACCTTTACGAGGGCCATTGAGTGTCGATAGAGGATCATCCACTATCGGCGCCATGAGAGGAATATCCCATGTGTTCTTGCTCGGACAAATCCCGGCGGGGTCATTCGGGTTGAGAGAAAGAGTTCTAGGAGAATCTGGATTAGAGCGAGAGTCGAGTAGAAACCGTGATGGGTCCGACAACACCATGTTTGATATAATGGCCGGGATATTAGATGGATGAGGGACTATAGGTACATGGTAATCGAGACGACAGTCCAATGGATTGGATTCCCCAGATCGTTTGGGGACTACAACGTAGTGGCCTAGTCACGCCCCGTAGTCGATGAGTCGAGTGAATTATTACAGAGATAATAATTCACCGAAGTTAGAAGGAGTTCGGCAGGTATGACTCACGGCCCATTTCGATATTGGGCCTAGAGGGTCACACACATATGGTAGGCATTGCGATGAGTAGAGGTTCGGATATGAGATATCCGACAGAGCCCTTGTCTTATTGGATGCAGATCCAATACCCACTAGGGAAGGACCCATTAGGGTTTGACACGGGATCTCTATAAATAGGAGGGATTCTGACCTCATAGGCTGGGACTCTTTGCTTGCCTTTCCTATTCTCCTCTCCCTCTCCACCTCGGAGGCCCGGAGTTTTGAGGAGGGTCATCGTAACCCTGCTGTGTGGATCACCGCTAGAGAGGAGGACGCTTGACCTCCTTCACCCTCTCCTAAGGATCCGCAAGGAAACAGGGGATATACGATCTCCCTAGGTAACACAATCTCTATCGCAGTTTTGTGTTTTGGCGGATTTTTCGCGCGACCAATCTTCGCACGACGACGAACATCTTTTTTGGGAATCGGGGATTTTTGTTTTCTTGTTCTTCCATTGAGATATGATGTCGCCCCCATGATTTCCCAAGCGGTGGTATCGAGCAAAGTTGTTCGTATGCGAATGATTGGTTTTGAACCGCGTGTATTGTGTTTAGGAAGAATATTGACGTCAAAATCATTGACAAAAAAGCGAGGAAGGGCAGCAACAGTTGCTGCCTCTCGACCGTGATGCTCGCGACCACCGAAGAAGAAGAAGAAGAAATGACCAGGCACCACCAAATGCCGGCTAAGATTGAAATGGCTTGCAAGCAGCCGGCCGGGCGGTCTGTTTGCAGCAGCTTGCTGCCATGAAGTGGCAGCCCGCAGGCGAGGCGCCGCAAAGGCAGCGGTGCCCGCCGCAAAGGGGAGCGGCGCCTGCCGTAACGCTGGTAGCGGCGCCGCCGCCAGAGGGCGGCCGACGCCATCACCGCCAGCTCATCAGGCGAAACCCCCCCCACGGGGCGCCGCTGGCGGGGACAAACCGCCTGCGGAGGCGTGGCTTCGAAGGAGGCGCCCCCCCGCGATGATCGCCGCCGCCACGGGCGTGACCGGAAGCGAGGGCGTAAGTCGCCCCTGCCGCCAAGATGGCCGCCGCCAGGGTGGCGGCGGCAGCCAACAAAGAGAGTTAATTAGGGTTTTGGGCAAAAGGACAGTTTTGCTCCTATGAATTTGAGAAATTCCAGTTTCTGTCTTTTGTCCAAATTACAAAAATACCCTTAGGAATTGAGAAATTCCCTACATGTCCTTGATTTCAGAAAAATATTAATTAATTAAAAGGTTTAGTTGATTATTATTTTTTTTATTATCTAGTAGTCCTACATGGTGATGATTATTTATACATGTGATGTATGATGTGGACGGATGATCATGGACCGTGTGATGTGTGTACTTGTGTGATTATTATTATTGAGGTCTCACGAACCTCCATTATATTTTCGTTTATTGTCCCGCCTGCGTGCCTATGATTAAGTTGTAATCACATGAGGAGACGCGTGGGAGCGTGGATGCGATAAGCGGGACCCACGAGACGGACGATCGTGATGCATGGAGATGCATCAAGATGTCGATCGAACCGACGAGGACGAGATGGACGATCACAGGGGCATGAAGATGCACCGTTGCACACATAGATCTTGATGTGAGTGATTAGGCCTCATCGCTCGGGCCTAATCATATTAGGTCGTGGTCCATGATCATCCGATGTGATTGCTTATACACATGCTAGATATGTATATATATTTGCATGCGATGTAGATATATATTAAATATGTATATGTGTGACATGTCATATTAGGAGACCAAATTATAGAAACATCTCTCGATAATATTAAATTCGGTAAAACGTGAGACAATTAGATTGACCCACGTGGCCTTCCATCGTTATGGTAGTAGGAACCGATTCTCGGGTGTAGGTTGAGTTGGTTGAGTCCCCGAGACTCACCTATATCGCGATTCGCTATCTTGCTTACGACATAGAGATGTCACCGGTGACCGAGGACATGGTATGCTTGGTCGAGTCCCTCGAGGGTATATCATCAAATCGGACTCATCTTGTAACGAAGGTGTTGACTTAACCGAAAGCATCATGGTTGGTCGAGTCCCTCAAGGCCATGGTGATTCTGGAGGCCGAACAGGACGGGAATCACAAGGAGTTATGATCGGCAAGAGTTGCCTACCTTTTAGGCTTAGTGTGATTGGTCGAAGTCCCTCGAGGTTACTCTAAGACATTGATTAGATCCCCGATCCCCACTAGAAGTCTGGCTGGAGACTTCCGTTTCAAATCTTTGAGGTGTCGCGTGACTCGTTAGTAAAATAGTGGGAGCATATTAAGATAGAAGTCCATATCTTGATAGTTTATTTCTTGCAAGATCTGCCTGTTATTCATTTTCGCTACATCTTTATTTTTAAAAAAATGTCGCTTTCAAATCCCTTTACGTGGCATACTTGATGTCAACCGCCTTTATGGTCCAAATTATATGGATTGGCTCCGTAACTTGAGAATTGTTCTCACAGCGGAGAAAAATCGTACGCCCTGATCTGATGATGCCTACGCCCCAAGAAGGCAAGCGAGGATGAGATCGCCGCCACGTGAAGTACATTGATGACTCCACTCTTGCTCGGTGCTATATATGTTGGGCTCTATGACTCCAGAGTTACAGAGACAACATGAAAAAGATGGATGCCGATCCATTCTCCTACATGTCCATAAATTGTTTGAGGAACAGGGGAAGGACTTAACGATATGAGATATCCAAGAGCCTTTTCCGCACTAGGATGACCGAGGGGGACACAGGTTCAGAACCATGTCCTAAAGATGATTGAGTGGATAGAGAAACTCACTGTGTCTAGGAATGGTCCTAGAGGATAACTTGTGTGTGGACATTGTGCTTCAGTCCCTACCAGATTCCTTTTCACAGTTCATAATGAATTTTAATATGAACAAACTTGAGGTGATTCTCCTGAGCTCCTCAATATGTTGAGGGAGGCAGAGTACTATTAAGAAAGAGAAGCCAGTTCTCTACACTGGTGAGACCGTAAAAAAAAAGGAAAGCGTAAAGGTCCCTTAAGAAGGGAAAGGGCAAGGGCAAACAAGGTTAAGCAAAGGTTGCTAAGAAAGACCCAGCAAAGGACAAAGGCCAGTGCTTCCACTGTGGTAAAGATAGGCATTGGAAGAGAAACTGTAAAGAGTACCTTGCAGAAAGGGCGAAACAAAAGCTTGATGAAGCTTCAGGTACATTCATGATCAGTCTCCATTTGTCAGACTCTTATGATAACACATGGGTATTGGATATCGGTAGTGCTTATCATATATATGTAATTCGTTGCAGGTTCTGGCAAGACCTAGGAGACTACTGAGAGTGGTGAGATGGACCTCAAGATGGGTAATGGAGCAAAAGTTGTCAGATTAGCTGTTCATGCAGGTCAGCCCCTACATCCGCCTAGTGGAGCTTTTTATTGCATTAGATGCATGTTATTTTGTTCCTTCTATTATCAAAAACATTATCTCCATTTCATGTTTAACAAAGTTAGTGGATATAAATTTGTTTTTGAGAACAATGGTTGTTTGATATTATTAGATGATAAGATCATCACTTAAAGGAACATTGCATAATGGTTTATTTATGTTAGACACCACTCCACATATCATGAATGTAAATGTGTCCAAAAGGAAACGAGATGAGTTGAATAAAGGCATACCGTGGCATTGTAGGCTAGGTCACATCCATGAAAGAAGGATTCAAAAAAGTTGTTAAATGATGGACATCTAGATCCATTCGACTATGTGTCATATACAACTTGTGAGCCGCATTCGTGGAAAAACGACCAAATCTCCATTTAGTAGAACGAGAGAGAGCCAATGAGTTGTTGGAACTCATACATAGTGATGTATGTGGACCCATGTCAACTCATGTCATTGGAGGTTACTCCTACTTCATTACATTCTCGATGATTTCTCAAGGTATGGATATGTGTACTTAATGAAGTACAAGTTCGAGGCCTTTGAGAAATTCAGAGAGTATAAGAATGAGGTGGAGAACCAATTTGGAAAGAGTATCAAAACTCTTGATCGATCGAGGAGATGAATACTTAAGTACAGAGTTTACTCGGTTCCTCAAGGACCATGGGATATTATCCCAATGGACACCTCCTTATACACCTCAGCCTTAATGGTGTCTCCGAAAGGAGAAATCGACATTATTAGATATGGTGCGGTCCATGAAGAGTTTTCATTTGACCTACCCATCTCATTCGGGGATATGCCCTAGAAAACCGCTTACCTTACCTTCTGAACAGAGTTCCAACTAAGTCAGTAGTGTCTACACCATATGAGATATGGAAAGGGAAGAAGCCCGATCTTAAGGTTGTTAAGATCCGGGGCTTCCCCGCCCATGTTAGAAGACACAACCCCGATAAGTTAGAATCAAGGACGAGCGATGCAAATTTGTGGGATACCCCAAGAAAACTTGTGGGTATTATTTCTATCATCTCGAGGACCAAAAGGTCTTTGTAGCTAAGAGAGAGCAGTGTTCCTTGAGAAGAAACACATTCTTGACGGAGACAGTGGGAGAATGATAGAATTGAGCGAGGTTGGAGAACCAAGCTCAAGCACCACTCTTCACCGAGTCCATTTCGGGTACCTAATACACAAGTATCAACTTTACGCAGGTCCGATAGAGTATCCTATCCTCCCGAGAGATATGTGGGACATATTAGAGCAGAGGATGTAGAGGATATTGATCCTCGGACCACGAGGAGGCTATTATGAGTATAGACTCCGGAAGTAGAAAGAAGCCATGAATTCTGAAATGGATTCTATGTACTCAATAAGGTTTGGAACCTAGTTGATGCGCCGAGGGTATTGTACCCATCGGTTGCAAGTGGATCTTTAAGAAAAAGATGGGAGTAGATGGAAAGGTAGAGACCTATAAAGCAAGGCTAGTGGCTAAGGGGTATCGTCAAAGGCAAGGTGTTGACTACGATGAAACTTTCTCACCAGAAGCAATGCTAAAATCCATCAGAATTCTATTGGCTATTGCAGCACACTATGATTATGAGATCGCGGATGGATGTGAAAACGCATTCCTCAATCCGGGAACCTCGAGGAGGAGGTGTATATGATGCAACTGAGGGATTCGTGTCCAAGAACTACCCAGATAAGGTGTGTAGGTTGCTTAGATCCATTTATGGACTAAAAGCAAGCTTCCCCAAAGTTGGAACATAAGATTTGATGAGGCAATCAGATCTTATGACTTAGATTAAGAACGAAGATGAGCCTTGTGTATCTGAAAGGTAAGTGGGGGGAGCTTATCACCTTTTTGTGTTATATATGGATGACATCCTCATCATTGGGAATGACATAGGAATGCTATCCACAAGAAGGCTTGGTTATCTAGACACTTCTCCATGAAGGACTTAGGGGAAGCATCTTATATCTTGGGGATTAGAATCTATAGAGATAGATCCAAGATGATGCTTGGCTTGTCCAAAGTCAGTACATAGAAACTATTGTCAAAAGGTTTGGCATGGAAAATTCCAAGAGAGGTCTCATACCGATGAGACATGGGATATCGCTTTTCTACCAGTATGTCCCCAAAGACTCGAGGAAAGAAAGGGTGAATATGGATATGATACCTTATGCCTCAGCAATAGGGTCTATCATGTATGCCATGCTATGTACTAGGCGATATAGCGCATGCTCCGAGTGTCACGAAAGTGTATCAAAGCGGATCTAGGCTTGGAGCACCGGAAAGCAGTAAAGTGTATCCTTAAGTACTTGAGAAGGACTAAGAATCTTTTATTAGTATATGGAGGTAATAGCCTTAAGGTTGAAGGCTACACCGACTCAAGTTTTGGTCGATGTTGATGATAGCAAGTCAATTCAGGGTATGTGTACACCTTGAATGGAGGAGCAAGTGTCTTTGGAAGAGTTCAAGCAAGATACCACTGTTGACTCGACCACAGAGAGGCGGAGTACATTGCTGCATCGATGCAGCAAAAGAGGGAGTCCGGGTGAAGAAGTTCATCACAGATTTGGGAGTCGATCTGAGATAGCGAGAAGTCGACTTCCTTATATTGGCATGACAACTATGGGGTGATTACTCAAATAAGGGAACCCGGGTCTCATTAGAAGTGTTCCGAGGAGGTTCCACCTTATCGAGAGATCGTGACCGAGGAGATGTAGCAGTGGAAAGAGTTCCATCCGAAGATAACATTGCAGATCCACCGACAAAGTCGTTGTCTCATTTTGTCTTTGAAGCGTCTGTGGGTCCGATGGGATCGGACACATAGGTGATTGGCTTTAGGTCAAGTGGGAGATTGCTAGTCATAGGTGCCCAAACAAGCCAATCACGTGAGTGATGGCACGTGTGACTTGATACAGAATCTTTTTTGTATATTTTGGCGTATATCACTTTATAACTATTGCATAAATGCATATATATATTGTGATGTCCTTGGATTTGTGCAATGGGAATCGGATAAATTGATGAGATCCGATAATGAGATCGATTCACCTTTAAAACACATATCCTAAATAATCCCGATCATAGGTTACTCGAGAGGGACATCGTGATAACCGGATAGACTCGGGTGTGTTTGTATACCCGTCCATATGATGGATGCAGCTGGTCTCATAGCGTCTCGTGTAGGGATACTAGGGATACAAAGACAGTGCTCATTGGAGAATGAGTTCATTGATTGATCCTTACGGAATCTTTGGATGGTTGATGATGCCTTATTGTCGAACAACGATTCCGTAGTCCTAGTGGTGTATCTCGGTCCTTAGACTTGAGACACCAAGGATGTCTGTATGAGTGCTCCACTCTTTGATACCAGACTTATAGGTTTGGCTGTCCCGCATCTAGTACAACCGGTCATTGGGAGTGGTAGTCGACCTTACGAGAGGGCTATTGAGTGTCGATAGAGGATCATCCACTCTCGGCGTCATGAGAGGAATATCCCATGTGTTCTTGCTCGGACAACCCCCGGCCAGGGTCATTCGTTGAGAGAGAGAAAGAGTTCTCCGGGAGAATCCGATTAGAGCGAGACTCGAGTAGAAACCGTATGGGTCGACAACACCATGCTCGATATACGGTCTACCGGGATATTAGATGGATGAGGGACTATAGGTACATGGTAACCGAGGACGACAGGTGTCTAATGGATTGGATTCCCCCAGATCGCAGGGGGGACTACGGCGTAGTGGCCTAGTACGTCCGTAGTCGATGAGTCGAGTGAATTATTACAAAGATAATAATTCACTGAGTTAGAAGGAGTTCTGATAGGTATGACTCACGGCTAGCTCGATATTGGGCCTAGAGGGTCACACACATATGGTAGGTATTGCGATGAGTAGAGGTTCGGATATGAGATATCCGACGGTGCCCTTGTCTTATTGGATGCAGATCAAATACCCACTAGGGAAGGACCCATTAGGGTTTGACACGGGATCTCTATAAATAGGAGGGATTCACAGCCTCAAAGGCTAGAGTCTTTGCTTGCCTTTCCTATTCTCCTCTCCCTCTCCACCTCAGAGGCCTGGAGTTTTGAGGAGGGTCGTCGCAACCCTGCTGTGTGGATCACCGCTAGAGAGGAGGACGCTTGACCTCCTTCACCCTCTCCTAAGGATCTGCAAGGAAACAGGGATATACGATCTCCCTAGGTAACACAATCTCTATACGCAGTTTTGTGTTTTGCGGATTTTTGCGCACCAATCTTCGCACGACGACGAACATCTTTTTGGGAATCGGGGATTTTTGTTTCTTGTTCTTCCGCTGCGCATATGATGTCGCCCCCCATGATTTCCCAACAGTCTTCTTGCACTTCATGAGCCTTGCAAGTCATTTCATAGGTCATTAATGACCCGATTAGTTCTTCAAGAGAGAAGTTTAAATCTTTAGCCTCTTGAATAGCAGTGACTTTAGGGTTTCAACTCTTAGGAAGGGATCTTAGAATCTTATTTACGAGCTCAAAATAAGAAAAACTTTTGTTGAGTCCTTTTAGACCATTGACGACATCCGTGAAATGAGTGTACATGTTGCCAATAGTCTTGCTCGGTTTCATTCGGAAAAGTTCAAAAGAATGTATCAAAAGATTGATTTTTGACTCTTTCACTCTACTTGTGCCTTCGTGAGTCACTTCGAGTATATACCAAATATCAAACATAGTTTCACAAACTAAAGCATAATTGAACTCATTTTTATCAAGCGCACAAAATAAGGCATTCATAGCCTTTGCATTAAGAGCGAAAGTCTTCTTCTCCAATTCATTCCAATCGATCATTGGAATAGAAGACTTCAAAAATCTATTTTCGATAAGATTCCAAAGTTCAAAATCCATTGAGTTAAGGAAGATCCTCATTCGGGTCTTTTAATAGGGGTAGTCCATCCCATTGAACATAGGTGGACGTGTAATAGAGTGGCCCTCTTGGTTTCCAGCATATGCCATCTCTCTTGGGTTTTAATCCATTTGAGAGTTAACCCCGCTCTGATACCAATTGTTAGGATCAAGAGCACTAAGAGGGGGGGTTGAATTAGTGCAGCGGAAAACTTTCGATGATTGAAACTGTGTTTGTACGTTGAAATTCGATTCCGACGTAAAAATCGTTTCGTGTAGATAATTAATTTGAAAGCTTACGGAAACGTATTTGAAGTAAAGTATGGAAGGCAGTTTGCAGTTAAGATAGATAACACAAAGGAAATGGAAACCAGATTTTAGAGTGGTTCGGTCAAATGTGACCTACATCCACTTTCGGCTTCCTCCTCCGATGAGGTCACCGACGTCCACTAGAGGCCTTCCTTCAATAGGCGAAGGCCAACCACCCTTTTATAGTTTCACTTCTTTTGACGAGCTTAGGAGACAACCTTTACAAAATTTCTCTCCTCTCTTGAAAGATAAAAACTTGGAAGAAAAGAGGGAGGAGAACTTCTCGCCTTTACAACACTTTTGAGCTCTAAAAATCATAGAGTAAGATTGGATTTTCGGTGCCCTTTCATGCAGGAAAGGGTGGGGTATATATAGGCCCCAAACTGGTTTGAATTTGGAGCTCAAAAATATCTTTTCCCGGATTTTTGGGGTCCTGGCGGTACTACCTCCTGACTGTGGCGGTACAACTACTTGGCAGCTCGGAGACTGAGCCTCTAGGCGGTGCCACCGCCTGACAAGGGCGGTACCAACACCCAGTCTCACTCAGAGACTAAGCCCAGGCGGTGCTAGTGCATGACTAGGGTGGTTTCACTGCCTAGTCTCGCTCGGAGACTAAGCCCAAGCGGTGCCATCGCCTAACCTAGGCGGTTGCACCACCCAGCTTTCCTAGGAGACCATCTCCTTGGCGGTGCTAGCGCCTGACGGGAATTCTAGTCCGAATGGGTTGATCCATTCGGCCCAATGTGGGTCTATCAAGGGCCCAATTGCCCCCAGATTAAGTTAATGCGATCATCTCTCATTCCTAACTTAATCTACATGCTAACTATGATATCTCTTAAGACATTTATTGCAACTTGCTCCGGTGTGTCAATCGCTTCTTTTGGCGAATTTCTGGCGAACATCCGACGAACCTTCGACGATGCTCCGGCGGACTTTCGGCCAACTCCTGGACTTGTGACGATCCACTTGGCGAGTTCCGATGAGCTTCTTTGGCAAACTCCTAGACTTCTCGGATTTGTTCCCGCAGAACCTCCGACGATCGTCCGGACTTCCGTCAAACTCTCAAACACCCAACGTGATCATGATCTTGACTCCGGCGCAACTCCTACTGCATGTCTTTCTTCATTCATTGTTAATCCTGCACACTTATCTCAACATATGGATTAGCTAACAAATGACAATTGACTTCAACATCAAAATCCGAGATTCAACAATCGTAGCCCTACTTTATGGATCACCGGTAAAGAGGAGGGTGCTTGACCTCCTTCACCTTCTCCTAGCGATCTGCAGGGATTCATGGATATATGATCTCCCTAGGTAACACAATCTATCTCACACATGGTTTTCTATTTTGTGAATTTTTATGCACCAATCTTCGCACAATGACGAACATATCTTTGGGAATTAATGATTTTGTTTTATATTCTTCCGCTGCGCATGTGATGTCGCCCCCAAGAATTTTCAATAGAGAGGATAATGAGGATATTGATCCTCATACCTACGAGGAGGCTATCACGATTATATACTCCGGGAAGTGGCAAGAAGCCATGAATTTTGAGATGGATTCTATTTACTCCAACAAGGTTTGGAACCTAGTTGATGGACCCGAGGGTATTGTACCCATCGGTTGCAAGTGGATCTTAAAGAAGAAGATCAGAGTAGATGGAAAGGTAGAGACCTATAAAGCAAGGCTAGTGGCTAAGGGGTATCGTCAAAGGCAAGGTGTTGACTATGACGGAACATTCTCACCCGTAGCCATGCTAAAATCTATCTGAATCCTATTGGCTATTGGTGCATACTATAATTGTGAGATCTAGCAGATGGACATGAAAACCACATTCCTCAATGGCAACCTCGAGGTAGATGTGTATATGATACAACTTGAGGGATTCGTATCCAAGGACTATCCAAATAAGGTGTGTAGGTTATTTAGGTCTATTTATGGACTAAAGCAAGCTTCACGAAGTTGGAACATAAGATTTGATGAGGTTATAAGATCTTATGACTACTAGTCATAGATGCCCTATAAGCCAATCACGCGAGTGATGACATATGTGCCTTGACACAGTCTTTTTGTTTATTATCATATTTTGATATTTTATCACTTTATATTGACTGTTGCTTGAATATTGTGATGTCCATGGGTTTGTGCAATGGGAATCAAATCATGATGAGATCACGATAATAAGACTGATTCACCTTTAAACATAAATCCTAAATAATCTCGGTCATCGGTTACTTGAGAGGAACATCGAAATAACCGGACATACTGGTGTGCTATATACTCATCCATATGATGGATAAAGTTGGTCTCATAGTTGCTCATGTGGGGATACTAGTGATATAGTACAAGTGCTCATTGGGGAATAAGTTCACAGATTGATCCGCTTACGAAATACTGGATGGTTGATGATGCCTTATTATTAGATAACGACTCTGTAGTCCCAATGGTGTAGCTGATCCTTAGGCTTAAGACATTAAGGATGACCCGTATGAGTACTCCACTCTTTGATACCAGACTTATAGGTTTGGAGGTTCCAGATCTAGCACAATCGGTTATCGGGAATGGTAGCCAACCTTACGAGGACTATTGAGTGTCGATAGAGGATCATCCACTCTTGGTGTCATGAGAGAAATATCCCATGCATTTTTACTCAAATAAATCTTTGGCCAGGGTCATTCAGATTGAGAGAGAAAGAGTTCTCCAAGAGAATCCGATTAGAGCAAGACTCGAGTAGAAACCGTATACGATCTCTAGGATATTAGATGGATTATAGGTATACGGTAATTGAGGACAGACAGGTCCAATGGATTGGATTCCCTTGTATCGTTTGGAGACTATGGCGTAGTGGCATAGTACGTTTGTAGTAGATGAGTCGAGTGAATTATTATTGAAATAATAATTCACTAAGCTAGGAGTTTAGACAAGTATAACTCATAGCCAGCTCGATATTGAGCCTAGAGGGTCATACACATATGGTAGGCATTGTGATGAATAGAGGTTCAGATATGAGACATCCGCCAGAGCCTCTATCTTATTAGATATCCAATAAGCCCCCGAATTATTGGATCCTATTGATGAGATCGAATAAGAGCCAATGCGAGATTATTGGATAGAGATCCACTAATCTAAGAGGCTTGGGTAGTTGGATAGAGATCTAATACCCAATAAAGCAGGATCCATTAGGGTTAAGTTGACATGAGACCTCTATAAATAGGAGGGAACCAATTATTCATAGGCTAGAGCCTTTTTGGGTTGCCTCTCCTATTCTTCTCCCCTTCTTCTCCTCAGATTGCATGCTTAGAGTTTTGAGGAGCATCGTCGCAGCCCTATTACATGGATCACCGTTAGAGAGGAGGACACTTGACCTTCTTCACCCTCTCCTAGAGATCTGTAGAGATCCTAAGATATACGACTCCTTAGGTAACATAATATTTAATAGATGTAGTTTTCTATTTTGAGGATATACAACATCCGAGGATAACATCACAGATCCACTAACAAAGCCATTGTCTCATATTGTCTTTGAGCATCATAGGAGTCTGATAGGGATCAGACACATAGATGATTGGCTTTAGGTCAAGTTGGAGATTGCTAATCATAAGTGCCCTATAAGCAAATCACGTGAGTGATGACTCATATAACTTGACATGCAGTCCTTTTTGCTTATTATTATTATTTGGTATTTTATCACTTTATATTGAATGTTGCTTGAATATATTGTGATGTTCATGGATCTGTGCAATGGGAATCAGATCGTAATAAGATCACGATAATGAGACTGATTCATCTTTAAACACAGATCCTAAATAATCTCTATCATAGGTTACTCGAGAGGGACATCGAGATAACCAAACAGACTGGTATGCTATATACTTGTCCATATGATAGATGCAGTTGGTCTCATAGCTGCTCATGTGGGGACACTAGGGATATAGTACAAGTGTTCATTGGAGAATGAATTCACTGATTGATCCACTTATAAAATGCTGGATGGTTGATGATGCCTTGTTATTAGACAACAATTTTGTAGTCCCACTGGTGTATCTGGTCCTTAGACTTGGGACATCAAGGATGTCCTGTATGAGTACTTCACTTTTGATACTGGACTTATAGGTCTGGAGGTTCTAGATCTAGCATAATCGGTCATCAAGAGTGGTAGCCAACCTTATGAGGACTATTGAGTGTCGATAGAGGATCATCCACTCTCGATGTCATGAGAGAAATGTCTCATGTGTTTTTGCTCAGACAAATCCTTGGCTAGGGTCATTCGAATTGTGAGAGAAAGAGTTCTTCAAAAGAATCCGATTAGAGCGAGACTCGAGCATAAACCGTATAAGTCTGACAACACTATGCTCGGTATATGGTCTTTGGAATATTAGATGGATGAGGGATTATATGTATACGGTAACTGAGGATAGATATGTTTAATGGATTGGATTTCCTTGTATCGTTTGGGGACTACGACGTAGTGGCCTAGTACGTCCATAATCGATAAGTCGAGTGAATTATTATGGAGATAATAATTTACTGAGCTAGAAGGAGTTTTGACAGGTATGACTTATGGCCATCTCGATATTAGGCCTAGAGGGTCGTACACATATGGTAGGCATTACAATGAGTAGAGGTTCATATATGAGATATCCGCCAGAACCTCTATCTTATTGGATATCCAATAAGCCCATGAATTATTGGATCCTATGAATGAAATCCAATAAAAGTCAATGAAAGATTATTGGATAGAGATCCACTAATCTAAGAGGCTTAAGTAGTTGGATCGAGATCAAATACCTAATAGGGTAGGATCCATTAGGGTTAAGTTGATAGGGAACCTCTATAAATTGGAGGGAACCAATAGTTCATAGGCTAGAGCTATTTTGGTTGCCTCTCCTATTCTCCTCCCTCTCTCCACCTCAGATAGCAGGCCTGGAGTTTGGAGAAGCATCGTCGCAGCCTACTGTGTGGATCACTATTAGAGAGGAGGACGCTTGACCTCCTTCACCCTCTCCTAGAGATCTACAGTTATTCAGAGATATATGATATCCTGAGGTAACATAATCTTTATAGACATAGTTTTCTATTTTGCGGATTTTACACACTAATCTTCACACGATGACGAACACATATTTGGGAAATTAGGGATTTTGTTTTATGTTCTTCTGCAACGCATAAGATATCACCCCCTAAGATTTTTCTACACATACTCCCTCCTTTGTTGCCTCTACTGCAGCAATGTACTTTGCCTCTATGGTCGAGTCAACAATAATATCTTGCTTGGAACTTTTCCAGCATACTGCTCCACCATTCAAGGTGAACACATACCCTGAATTAGACTTGCTATCATCGATATTAGACTAGAAACTCGAGTTCGTGTAGCCATCAACCCTAAGGCTACTACCTCCTTATACTAGTAAAAGTTCCTTAGTCCTGTTGAATCTCAAATTTTGTTGATGAAACTAATTGATTGTTTTAGATGTTTAATTGCATTTTGAGTGATGTAGGTCTACTCGATCAGGATTAGACAGTTGACGCAGGAGGAATTGACGTTGCACCGGAGGAGATCACGTTAGGATATTGGACGGCAGAAGGCTTCGGATGTCGGGCATCGGGCTAAGGAGAGCGGAATTGCACCAAGGATATCGGGGTTGCGGAGGTCAATCACCGATTGGGCAACAAGTCGCAAGAGAGGATGATGCACTGAAGAATCGGACGAAGCGCCAACCAATGATGTGCCGGGTAGCAGAATGTCGATTCGCGTTGTAATAATTGTCTAGATCGGAGTAGAGTTTTAGTTTGTGTGTGCAGGAATAACTACGATAATGACAAAGACATAAAGCGAAACAAGTGTCGGAGTCAAGCGCGAAGGATTTGTTGGGAGTTCGAGAGTTTGACGGAAGTTTGAAGGTTCATCGAGAATGCTGCCGGAACTAGCCAAGAATGAGTAGGGAGCTAGCCGAAGGGTTTTTCGGAAGCTCGCTGGAAGGTTCGTTGGAAGTTTGCGGAGCTCGCCGAGAAAGATCGAAGCTTGCCAAAGAAGCTCGTTAGAACTCACCAAGATCAAATCGTGAAGTCTAGGAGCTTGCCGGGAGTCTGTAGAATGGTTTCCGAGAGTTTATCGGAAGACCGTCGAAAGTTCGTCGGAAGCTTGCTGGAAGAAGTCTTGACTTATGGACTTTGTAATAGCTTAGAAAATGTCTTTAAATTCGTAGTTAGCATATTAATTAGGGTTAGGATTAGGTATTAATCCTATAATCCAAGTAGGGGCCAATTGGACCCGAGTTCGGACTAGTTTGGGCAAGTTTGGAGCCCAACTAGTGAGCCAAAACACTGTAGGCGGTGGCACCGCCAGATTAGGTGGTAGCACCGCCCAGAACCCGAGAACTGGGCGGTGGCACCGCTGGACTGAGCGGTGGCAACGCCCAGCACCCGAGAGATCGAGCGGTGGCACCGCCAGCCTCGAAAACCCAAGAGAATTCAAATTTTGGAGCCCAAATTTGAATCCTCTTGGGGCCTATAAATACCCCTCATTTCTCAACTGAGATCACAACCTTTGAGAAGCAAGAGAGTGAGCTAAAAGTCTTAGCAAAGTCTTTAGCAAGTTTTTGTTTTCAAATTGCTTGAGTGTTCACCTCCTCCCATCTTGTTGAAAAGAATTGTAAGAGTGTGAACCACTTGTAAAGGTTGTAAGAGGGGTATTAGTCCTTCCCCTACAAAGAGATTTTGCTTGTGGAAGTTGAGAGCCTCTTCGAAGAAGGCTTCGCAAGTGGATGTAGGTCATTTTGACCGAACCACTTTAAAACTATTGTGTTATCTGGTTTGCATTCTACTCTTGCCATTTACATACTGCAAACTTCTTTACTTAGTCACTACGCTTCCATATGCTTCTAATTTATTAAGCTTCCAAAATCGATTTTCATCGAAATCAGTTTTTATCGTACGAAAGTTTTTAAACCAACGTTATTTTACCGCTGCACTAATTCACCCCCCCCTCTTAGTGTCGCTCCGATCCTAACAATTTGTATCAGAGTATGGTGTTTCTCATTTCAGATTTACACTCGAGAGAAATGGCTCTTCATGGCTTTCAAGAGGGCTTTTCGATTGTTCGTCCACCGTTGTTTAACGGATTGGACTACACATATTGGAAAACTCGAATGAGAGTTTTCTTGATTTATATGAATTTGGATTTATGAAATATTATTGAAAACGGTTTTCAACTTCCCTCTAAACCGATGAACGAATGGTCGGATTTGGAGAAGAAGTATTTTTCTTTAAACGCAAAGGCTATGAATGCCTTATTTTATGCTTTGGACAAAAATGAGTTCAATCGGATTTCTATATGCGAAACGTCTTTTGATATTTGGCAAACACTTGAAATCACACACGAGGGAACTAGTAGAGTCAAAGACTCGAAAGTTAATATTTTATTGCATGATTTTGAGCTTTTCCGAATGCAACCAAGCGAGACTATAGGCGACATGTACACCCGTTTCATGGATGTCGTCAATAATCTAAGAGTTCTTGGTAAATCTTTTTTGAATTTTAATCTCGTAAGCAAGATCTTAAGATCCCTTCCAAAAAGGTGGGATCCTAAAATAACCGCAATACAAGAAACAAAAGATTTATATATTTTTCCACTTGAAGAACTTATCGGCTCATTGATTATATATGAAATGATGCGCAATGCACATAATGAACACGATGAACACTTGAACCACCTTCCAAAGAATAAGAAGGATTTGGAACTCCGGATAAATGAATATACCACTTGAGCGATGACTCAAGTGATGAGGACAATGATGAACTTGAACTTCGAACACTAAATCTTAATAAGTTCATTAAACAAAAATCTAAAATAAATAATGAACTTGAACAGAGGAAGAGGCCAAAGAAAAGGAAGGCACCCAAAGATGAATCAAGAACTTCCAAAGGTGAAACGACGAATTGGGCTTTGACAGGCTTCGACTACAAGGTAAGTAACTCAACTATGTTGAATTATTTTGAAATTACTTGAAGTCTTTCATGAGTGCTTAATTTAGATAGTAGGAATAAGAAATAAAAAATTATTTTTTAAAAATTATATCATGTTTTTTTTTTCTTTTTAGTATCTTTGAAAAATTAAAAATTTGATCATGAAAAGTATATTGCTAAGGTTTCATGCATGTTACATTTTGAAATGTTGAATGATGTATGCAACATTAGGAATGATAATTATATGATATGTGATCATGCTTAGGATTAATCCATGCATGTGTATCTTGATGATTTTATGTTATGCATGAGTTTTTGAAGTAAATGTTGATTTGAAACTCTCATTTTGGATTAACATGTTTTTGGTCTAATCATTTTTATAACGAATTAAGATGACATTCTCATGACATATTAAGATGATATAGTGCATGTACATCTATGTGTGAATTTCATGATAGTCTTTTGATGATAGATGTGATATCATGATGTGTTTGGTCTTGACGGCTTCATGACGAAACTTATGTTTCGATTTTAAATGATGATACATGTTTTCACAAAAGATTTGAATACCCTTACATGAAATCAATTGCATGAAATGGAAATGAAATTTCTATCCTATTGAGATTAATGAATTTATTTTACCAATCTTGTGAATCTCATGAAAATAAACATGATGAATATTTTGAAAATAAATAAGTGTTTCATGCATTTGGTCTTAATGATTTCTCTTGAACATACTTTTTGAAATCATACTTGATGATGAATATCAAGATATTAAAAGGATTTTAACATGGAATCATGCTTGATGATTTGTTTTATGAAATTTACCTTTCCGTCTTAAATGTTGACACTTGTTTTATTAAAGGTAACGACATGCTTATAAGAAGCAAATCACATTAATAGAAATTTATAAAAATGAAATGCGATCCTCTATCTTATCGACTTTTCATTAAATCTATGCTTGTCATGTATGAATTTATTGAATGTGACTTTGAGGATGATTTCGGATTTCACAAATGCTTGATTCATACTTATGACATGAGACACATTTTAAATATGAATCATGTTCTATGCTTCAATCATGTTATATCTCCCTTAATTCATTTTGTTCTCCTAGATTTATTTACCAAAGAGGAGAATCTTCCGAAAATGAAATGATACAAATGAATCACTTATCAATATGACTTTTTGAAATATCTTTTTAATATAATATTGATAATTTGAGATGCCTGTTGGAATTCATGACATGAGATAATTGAATCCTTGACTTACTCTAGCTTGAAAATAGATGTTTAAAATCTTACTTGATGAGTTGTGTTATAAGATTTTGCCTTTACGTCTTCAACTCTCATGCTTATCTTGATTTGGCATATAATGACTAAGGCATGTTTAGATGAAAAAGAATCACTTAAAAAATACTTTTCCCATCTGATCGAGATTAATGATTTCATTATATTTTGTGAATCTCGAAATTGATTTTGATGACTTGATTATGAATTTTAAGTTAATGATTTGATTTGAATGAGTTTTATCTAAATCATAATCTTGATCTTGCAAAATTGGAATCATAAATAATATCTTTTGGTATTCATGAATTGATACTTACAATATGAAAGTATTGGTATTCATGACTTGAATTTGATTGAAACATTGCATGCTTAAATTAATCATTCACGTATGTTTCAAAAATTTTTTAAATGCCTTTTGTGATGATTGAAAATTAATTTGCTTTATGATAAATCTATGTATACCATTTTGAATCTCTTGAAAGTAATGTTGAGATTTTGATGAATTTAACGATTTGAATTTGAATGAGTTTGTATTCGAATTATGATATTGACTTCTTGGATTTACTACTTGAGATTTTTTTTTAATCACAATCTCTTCTTTGTACACCTACAATTTTTGTTATTTATAAAAAGAAGAGATTTGATAAAATGAATCATTGTTGACTTAATATTCGGTATCATGAATACTTTATTATCATACATGAAAATATTAATAAATATTTTGAAAATAAATGTTTGTATGATGATTTTACATTTTGTGCATGATGAGTTATAGTGATGATTGAAACAATGATTGAAATGATATGTATGATGATTTAGTATTATGCATGTAATAATGATGCACGCAATGATGAAATATTCATGACGAAATTATTATTTTGATATTCATGACTTGAATCTCCTTTTCTTTTTGCCAATGACAACGGGAGAGAAAGAGTTGCTAATGTGCTATCTTGAGTTGATGTAAAGGGTCATCTCAAAGAGAAATTAGCTATCTTGCACAAGTCAAGAAAATGCAAAAACTTGCTTACCTTCTTGCACATCTAAAGAAAAGATACAAATGTAACACTTGCCAAATTGTTTGCTTGCCTCATGTAAAACATGGTCCCTTGCTAGTTTGATATTTTGCTAAGGAAGCGAAAATGACACTTCTCAAAAGAAAAGAAAGAGCTTGCTTTCTTGAACATCTTTAATTTGCTAGCTAGTATGTAGTAAAACTTGTATATCGTAAAAGTTGCTCGCTTATAGGGAAGCAAAGAATTGCTATCTCAAAAGAAACAAAAAATGCAAAACTTAGAAAACTTGCAATATAATTGCTCTTGCCATGCTTTGTATCAAAAATAGGTTGATATCCTTAAAAGCATTGCATTAAATTTTTTTAGTATTGTAATGTATCACATGTATCGCAAATTGAAAATTTTGAGACTATTATCATATCATGTTCAATAATTAATGTCTTTCATGACATGATTTCTTTGCATTTTTGTCTTGTATGTATAATGTGAAGATTGAAATAATGATTGATGCAAATTCATAATTTATGTAAAAGTCTAAATTATTGGTTCCTCTCCTTCTTTTCGGCAATGACATAGGGGGAGAAAGATTGCTAGCTCAAGGCAAATGTTGGCTAGCTTGTACTCTTCCCTTCTTTTCGATAAAAACAAAGGGGAGAAAGCTTTTGCTAGTTAGAACATGTAAAGAAAAGCAAAGTGCAATCTTGCACAAGAAGCAAGTGTTGAATTGCCATGATTAAACTTAAGAATCTTGTTATGCTTTTGTGCTTATATGTTGTGATGAAAATCTAGCTTCATGTTGCAAAAACTTGCATATCTCTTAAAATAGCTAGAGCTACTTCTCCTTTTTTTTGTTGATATAGGGGGAGAAGTATATTGATGACTTCATGCATTGAATTGAATATTTTATTTATATTTGCATGATGGTTTAAATGTTTTTCATAACATGTGATGAATGTTACTTGGATTTGGGATAATCCAAGTGTTCTATCAATGGCATATTGATAGGGGGAGTTTGGTGAAACTCCGGGGAGTTAAGGTTAACTCCGTTAGTCATCAATTAGTTGTCATCATCAAAAAGGGGGAGATTGTTGAATCTCAGATTTTGATGATGAAACTAATTGATTGTGTTTAGATGTTTAATTGCATTTTGAGTGATGCAGGTCTACTCGATCAGGATTAGATAGTTGACGCAGGAGGAATTGACGTTGTGCCGGAGGAGATCACATTAGGATATTGGACGGTAGAAGGCTTCGGATGTCGGGCATCAGGCCAAGGAGAGCGGAATTACACCAATGATATCGGGGTTGCGGAGGTCAACCACCGATTGGGCAACAAGCCGCAAGAGAGGACGATGCGCTGAAGAATCGGACGAAGCGCCAACCAATGACGTGCCGGGCAGCAGAATGTCAATTCGCGTTGTAATAATTGTCTAGATCGGAGTATAGTTTTAGTTTGTGTGTGTAGGAATAACTACGATACTGACAAAGACATAAAGCGAAACAAGTGTCGGAGTCAAGTGCAAAGGATTTGTTAGGAGTTCGAGAGTTTGACGGAAGTTCGAAGGTTCATCGGGAATGCTGCCGGAACTAGCCAAGAATGAGTAGGGGGCTAGCCAAAGGGTTTTTCGGAAGCTTGCTGGAAGGTTCATTGGAAGTTCGCGGAGCTCATCGAGAAAGATCAAAGCTTGCCGAAGAAGCTCGTTAGAACTCATCAAGATCAAATCATGAAGTCTAGGAGCTTGCCGGGAGTCCGCAGAATGGTTTCCGAGAGTTTATCGGAAGACCGCCGAAAGTTCGTCGGAAGCTCGCCAGAAGAAGTCTTGACTTATGGACTTTGTAATAGCTTAGAAAATGTCTTTAAATTCGTAGTCAGCATGTTAATTAGGGTTAGGATTAGGTATTAATCCTATAACCCAAGTAGGGGCCAATTGGGCCCGAGTTCGGACTGGTTTGGGCCAAGTTTGGAGCCCAACTAGTGAGCCGAAACACTGTAGGCGGTGGCACCGCCAGATTAGGCGGTGGCACCGCTGGACTCAGCGGTGGCAACGCCCAACACCCGAGAGATCGAGCGGTGGCACCGCCAGCCTCGGAAACCCAAGAGAATTCAAATTTTAGAGCCTAAATTTGAATCCTCTTGGGGCCTATAAATACCCCTCAATTCTCAACTGAGATCACAACCTTTGAGAAGCAAGAGAGTGAGCTAAAAGTCTTAGCAAAGTTTTTAGCAAGTTTTTGTTTTCAAATTGCTTGAGTGTTCACCTCCTCCCATCTTGTTGAAAAGAATTGTAAGAGTGTGAACCACTTGTAAAGGTTGTAAGAGGGGTATTAGTCCTTCCTCTACAAAGAGATTTTGCTAGTGGAAGTTGGGAGCCTCTTCGAAGAATGCTTCACAAGTGGATGTAGGTCATTTTGACCAAACCACTTTAAAAGTACTGTGTTATCTGGTTTGCATTCTACTCTTGCCATTTACATAATGCAAACTTCTTTACTTAGTCACTACGCTTCCATATGCTTCTAATTTATTAAGCTTCCAAAATCGGTTTTCATCGAAATTGGTTTTTATCGTACGAAAGTTTTTAAACCAACATTATTTTACCGCTGCACTAATTCACCCGCCCTCTTAGTGCCACTCCAATCCTAACAAGTCATTCTCAAGAACTTAAGGATATACTTTATTGTTGAATCTCATATTTTGATGATGAAATCATTTATAAATTATTTAATCTAATCTATATGTTGAGAATAGTGTGCAAGATTAACTACGATAGCGGTAAGGCATAAAGCAGATGATGGGCCATTGTTGAAGATTCGGATGATGTACCAATAGTGTGTTTGGAGCTCATTGAGAGTTCGTCTGAAGATTGCTGAGAGTTAGTCGGAATATCATCGAGAGTTTGTCGGGAGTTCACTGGAAGCTCACTGGAAGACTCACCGAGAAGTTCGCTAGAGGTTCGCTGAAAGAAAAATTGACATATCGGACTAATTGCTTGCCTTAATCATAGTTAGAACATTAGTTGAGTTAGGATCGGGAGGTAATCCCACTAACTCAGTTAGGGGCCAATTGGGCCCTTAATAGGGCTGAATTGGGCCAAATTGAATAGCCCATTCAGCACTTGAAACCACGACCGATGGTGGCATCACCTAGTGACCCAGTCTCCCAGGTAGTTTGGACGGTGGTACCATTGATAGTTAATGCTACCAGTTGTGGTATCACCCCTATTAGACAGTGGTATCGTCAGAGCTCGGTCTCCGAGCTTTGTCAAGCGATGGTACCATCCAGTGTCAGACTACAAGCGTTAGTACAACCCAATAATGACGACCGTATCACTAGTACCCCGAAATCCAAAGATATGACGCTTTTTGGCTCCAATTCTGAAGTCACTAGGGCCTATAAATACCTCATAATTTTCTACATGAAAGGGCACAAAAGTGTTAACATAATATTAAATTCTTGGCATGTTAAAGTAATGTAAAAGTGAGAAGAGTCCTCCCCTCCCTCTCTTAGTTTTGTAAACATCCAAGAAAGAGGAGTGAGGCTTGTAAGGGTTATCTCCTGAACCCAGTAAAAGAAGAAAGAGTTATAAAAGGTGGTTGGTCTTTGCTTATTGAAGGAGGACCATTAGTGGATGCCAGTGACCTTGACGGAGGAGGAATCAGAAGTGGATATAGGTCACAATGATCGAACTACTATAAATTCCGATGTGTTCTTTCCTTACTGCAAACTCTCTTTATTGCATTCAACTTTATTACATTGCAAACTGCCCAACCTTTTCTTCTCTACTTATTCAAAGTGAAACAAATGATTTGAGTTGAAACTAGTTTTTATCGTATGAAGTTTTTAGAATCGACGTAATTTTTTCGCTGTACTAATTTATCTCCCCTCTTAGAACCGCTCTTGATCCTAATATTTATTATTTTTCAATACTCGAAAACTTAGATCCACTTGATACCTGCTCGTGATACTTAAAGTATGTAACCTGGTACATGACATATCTATCTTGAGCAACTGGACAAGACTGACAATGAACAGAGAGAAAGAATTTGAACATAAGATAGGACGCTAGAGACCTGACCTCTCCATCCAACGACTATCGCTTTACTGTATTTTAAAGAGTTAGCAGTCAAAAGGGAATAAAGTACTTTTATTAGCTAATGGAACAAAGGAAGCACCTCTTTCGTAGATAAGGGAAGGCGACACAAACACCTCTTCTTCTAGAATGACCAATTTCTTGACACCCTACTCTTGATACTGATCTCTACTCTTCACCTCGAAGAGAAATACAATCAGATTTCCCTACGGAACAGGTAATTATTGCTATGCATTTGTAGTAGTGGCTTGGCAGAGAAAGAGAATATGAGTTATTGTTTAACTGGAATTGGAGGAATTGAAAGTTTTGTATGGGGACTGGAGTAGGCTACCATGAGACAAAAGATCTCTTTCGAAAGATAAGCAACAAACGAAGCGATGGAAGAATAATGTATCCTTTTTCTAGATAGTAGCCAGGTCTGTCTGAAGCCTCGGATTCGCGCTTGAACTACACTTCCTTACTTTTCGTCAATCCTCATATGGCAGTCACTACTCTTTATGTGTTTGACTGTTGGCTCTGGAAAGTGTATAAGGGAAAATGTCTCACTGACCCGAAGCTATAGGTCGCATTATGATTGGAAGTAAAGGGCTCCGAGACTTTGACTTCGTATAGTGAGGAAACAGGAGCCTCAACTTATTCTTAAAGGAATAAAGCAACAACGGGTAGATCGAAAGTCTGCACAAGGTATCTAGCTTACAGTAAGGGTAGTACTCACTCACTCATAGGTTCCAATCCCCTCCTCCCCTGTATCTATCTCTATAGTCTTTTCTCGTTGGACCTCTTTTGGCAACAGATCTTTCAATTAAGTGTAATCCGTATCTTGCTCCTTCTCTTCTTTAGTCAATGGTGCTACAAAGGCTTTCGATTCTTATTAGATCTTGAGATTCAATATAAGTTAATAAAATATTATTAGGTAAAGATTCACTAATCTAAGAGACTTGGGTAGTTGGAGGAAACCAAAAACCCATAGGCTAAAGGTTTTTTTTGGTTGCCTCCTCTTATTCTCCTCTCTCTGTCTTCTCCTCATACTACAACCCCTATTTGGGGTGTGTGGATAGCAAGAAGGGGCAACAACCCCTTCTTGATTGCATGGTGCGTGCTAGAAAGTATTTTGGGCAGCGATTTGAGGAGCTTCTTCATAGCTCCTGTAGTGTGGATCATCACTAAAGAGGAGGATAGTTGACCTCCTTCATCTTCTCCCACAGATCTGTAGGTGTTCAGGGATACACGATCTCCCAAGGTAATTTATTACATGTAGTTTTTCGGTTTTGCGGGTTTTTACGTACCAATTTTGTAAACGATGAAACCTTCTTTTCTGTGGAAATTCTAGGATTTTGTTTTTCTGTTCTTCCGCTGCGCATTTGATGTCATCCTAGATATCCCAACAGCTCTCTCTCCAATTCCACTAATAGGAGAGTTGGTTATTTTTCCACGAAGACAAGGCTCGCAAGTTGTATATGACTCATAGTTGAATAAATCTAAATATCCATCATTTAGCAACTTTTGAATCATTCCCTCATGGATGTGACCTAGCCTATAATGCCACAAGTATACATTATTCACCTCGTCTCATTTCCTCTTGGACACACTTACATTAATGATATATGGAGTAGTGTATAGTATAAACAAACTATTATGCAATGTTTCTCTCATGACGATCTCATCATCTAATAATATTGAATAACCATTATTCTCAAAAATTAATTTATACCCACTAATTGTCAAACATAAAATAGAAATAATATTTTTGATAATAGAAGGAACAAAATAGCATGCATCCAATGCAATAATAGCTCCACTAGGCAGAAGTAGGGTGACTTCTCCAATAGCTACTATAGCAACTTTTACTCCATTGCCCATCTTGAGGTCCATCTCGCCTCTCGCTAATCTCCTAGGTCTTGCCTGCAATGAATTACAAATATATTAAATACTATTGGTATCCAATACCTATGTGTTATCATAAGAGTATGACAAATGAGGATTTATCATGAATGTACTTGAAGCTTCTTCAAGCTTCTAGTTCGCCCCCTCTGTAAATTACTCTTTGTAGTTCCTCTTCCACTGCCCATCTTTGTTGTAGTGGAAGCATTAGCCTTTATCCTTTGTGGGGTCCTTTTTAGCAACTTTTGTATTACCTGGTCTGCCCTTGCCCTTTTCCTTTTCTTTCTCGGACTTTTCTGTCTTCCTTTTCTTTCTGGTCTTATCAGTATAGAGATCTAGCTTCTCTTTCTTGATAGTGATCTCTACCTTTCTCAACATATTGAGGAGCTTAAGGACAGTCACTTCAAGTTTGTTCATATTAAAATTCATTATGAATTATGAAAAGGAATTTGGTAGGGACTGAAATATAAGAACCACATATAGGTTATCATCTAGGACCATTCCTAGACCTGTGAGTTTCTCTATCCACTCAATCATCTTTAGGACATGGTTCTGAATCAATGTCCCCTCAGTTATCCTAGCGCGGAAGAGGCTCTGGGATATCTCATATCGCTGAGTCCTTCTCTGTTCCTCAAACAGTTTATGGATATATAGGAGAATGGATATGACATCCATCTTTTCATGCTGTCTTTAGAACTTAGGAGTCTTGGAGTCCAACATGTAACACTAAGCAAGAGTGGAGCCATATATGTAATTCATGTAGCAAGCGATCTCATCCTCGCTTGCTCCTTCCTCAAGCGTAGGCATCACTATATCAAGTTGTAGAGCCAATCTGTATAATTCGGACTAGTGAGGCGATTGACATCAAGTATGCGATGTAAGGGATTTGAAAGCGACATTTTCTAAAAATAAAGATGTAGTAGAAATAAATAACATGTAGATTTAAAAAAAAAATAAACAAATAAGATATGGACTTCTATCTTAATCTACTCTCATTATTTTCTTGCGAAACACATAACTCCCTTCGGTATGTGAATTGGAGACCCCCGGCGGATCTCTAGTGGGGATTGGGATCTAATCGGTATCTTAACGTAATCTCGAGGGACTCGACTAATCACGTTAAGCTCGTAAAGGTAGGCAACTCTTGCTGATCACAACTCCTTGTGATTCTCGTCATTTGGCTTTTAAACCACCATGGTCTCGAGAGACTCGACCAACCATGATATTCTATTGGGTCAATACCATTATTATAAGATGAGTCTGATTCAATGATACACTCTCGAGGGACTCGACCAAGCATACCATATCCTCGGGTCAATGGTGACATCTCTATGTCGTAGGCAAGAAAGTGAATCATGATATAGGTGAGCCTCGAGGGACTTAACCATCTCAACCTACGTCGAGAATCGACCCTTACCTATGATGATGGAAGGCCACGTGGGTCAATCTAATTGCCTTATGTTTTCCGACTTAATATTATCTAGAAAGGGGATTTTGATTTGGTCTCCTAATATGACATGTCACATACATACATATTTAATATATATCTACATCACATGTATATATATATATATATATATATATATATATATATATATATATATATATATATATATATATATATATATATATATATATATATAAGCAATCACACATCACATGAGCAATCACACTAGATGATCATGGACCAAAACCTAATGTGATCAGGCCTAAGCCTATGAGCCTAATCACTCACATCAAGATCTATGTGCACAGCGGTGCATCTTCATACATCACGATCGTCCGTCTTGGCCTTGTGGGTCCTGCTATCGCTTCCACGCTCTTGCTATGTCTCCTCGTGTGATTACAACTTAATCATAAACACCGATAATAAATGAGAAATAAAGTGGTGGCTCGTAAGCTCAAATAATAATAATAATCACAAGTACACACATATCGCACGGTCTATGACCATCCGTCAACATCGTATATCATTTGTAAATATCATTATGTAGGACTACTATATAATAATAA
This sequence comes from Musa schizocarpa, assembly GCA_900464855.2. Taxonomy (NCBI): domain Eukaryota; kingdom Viridiplantae; phylum Streptophyta; class Magnoliopsida; order Zingiberales; family Musaceae; genus Musa; species Musa schizocarpa. Next base: position 20,936,752 of record LS990921.1, read on the forward strand.
TAGTTAATTAAATTTTTTAATTAATTAATATTTTTCTTAAATTAGGGATATTCAGGAAAATTTTTAAATTATTAGGGATATTTTTATAATTTGGATAAAAAGACAGAATTCGAAATTTCTAAAATTTCGAGGAGCAAAACTATCTTTTGCCTAAAAAACCCTATTGCCCCTTTTTTCTCCCTATTGTACGGTTGCCACCACCCCATGGGTGGGCGCTACCCCACGAGTGCTTCTGCCTGCGGGTGTAGCGCCCGTGGCTATGGGTGACCATCATAGTTTCTATTGTGACTCTGCCCTACGGGCGAAGCTATAGGTGACCGTCGTAGCTTCTACGATGCTTCTACGCTGGGGGCGAGTGCCCCTACGGGCACTACCACACTAGCGGGCAGGTTGCTTGTAGGCGGTGCCACCTCTGCGTGCAGTTGCATGCACGTAGATGATAGCAGGCTACCATCTGCGAGAGCAGCAAGGGCAGCAATAGTTGTTGCCTTTTCTCGCTATTGTGTCAACGATTTTGACATCAAAAGCTTCTCAAAAACACAACACACGTAGTTCAAAATCAATCTTTTGCACGAACAACCTGGCTCTGATACCACTAAAAGAAAATCTAGGGGCGACATCAAATGCGTAACGGAAAAAAAAAAAAAATTTAGATTTTCCAAAAAGGTGTTCGTCGTCGTTCGAAGATTGGTGCGCAAAATCTACAAAACTGAAAATTACGTATGTGAAAGATTATATTTTACCAAGGGAGATCATATATCCTTGAATATTTACAAATATATAGGAGAGGATGAAGGTGGTCAAGCGTCCTTTGATGGGGATATAGACAGGAATAACCTTTGTATAGGAACAAATACTAGAAGACCAAAATACGCAGCGGAATAAAATGGAAACACAATCAAACAGAACACCAAGATATACGTGGAAAACCCCTTCAATGTGAAGGGTAAAAACCACGGGGCAAACTAGAGATAATTCACTATGAGAATAATGAATATACAAATCTCAATCTCTTGCCCAAAACCCAAGCAACAACCACAAGAGAATAACTGGGATACAAGGATCACGTTACTGCCCACAATATCTAAAACCTCCCAAGTAATCACAGCAAGAGACTACTGTAGATTTGATCTAACCTGAGATGAGAACACTACTAGATGATTGTGAACAGTCTCTCTGCGTTGTCCTTGTCTTCTTCCCTTTCTTTCTCTTCCTTTTCTGCCTTGTTCTCCTTCTTCTCTTTGGAATCTCGTGGCTCCTAAGATCTGCCTCGTTGTTGCCTTTTTATAGCTTTAATCTGCCTCTAAAACGCAGCCACACACACCCCTAATCTTAATTAGGGTTAGGTTAAGAGGGGGGTGTGAGTGTGGGCTGATAAAGCCCATATAAATTTGAATATGGCCATCACCCAACAACCTCCCCCCCAAAGACCCATAAGGGAGGCTGTCCCATGACTCATCAATGTGAAGCCATACCACCAACCGTCGGCATATCTCCCTGTCTTTCTTTTGTTAAGGTCTTCGATCAACACATGTCCGCTCCGTTGTCATCTCAGATGAATTTTTTCAAGTGCAATCGCTTCTCTTCAAATACATTTGAATCCAGTGGTATCGACATCTATATGCTTTGACTTGGAATGAAACATTGGGTTCTTACACAAATGGATGGCACTCTGGCTGTCACAATGCACCACATAATTTTTTTTGTTTTCAGCCCCAATTCTTGTAAGAATTCTTTCATCCATAACATTTCTTTGCATACCCTCAGAGCAAGCGACAATATATTACGCTTACGTGGTGGAGAGAGCAATACACCTTTGTAACCTAGATTGCCATGACACAGCTCCCCTGCAAAAGTAAGTACATAACACGAAGTAGACTTCCTCGTATCTATATCTCTTGCCATATCTGCATCTGTGGTAACCTGTTAACGCAGGTGGTCCACCTCCAAAGCTTAAACAAACCTTAGAGCTCCCTCTCGAGATATCTAAAATCCACTTCACTCTTGCTTGATTGTCGTTTTGCCTCGGATTTGCAAGAAATCTGCTAGTAACACCCATCGCATATCGATGTCCGGTCCTCGTACATACCATTGCATACATTAAACTTCAGCTGTTGAAGCATAAGGAACCTTTTGCATTTTCTCCTTCTCCTCATCACTTGACGGACTCTGTTTCGAGCACAACTTGAAGTGACCTGCAAGAGGAGAACCAACTGGCTTAGCATTGCTCATACTAAATCTTTCCAATACCTTCTCGATGTATTTCTCCTGTGACAACCAAATCTTCTTGTTTTTCCCGTCCGAGAAATCAGATGCCTAGTATTTGCTTTGTCGGCCCCATGTCCTTCATTTCAAAAAAAGACTCACTCGGTTCCTTCTTCAACTTTGTCAATTTTAGACATATCTTTTTCCAAGAATAAGCATGTCATCAACATAAAGTAAGAGAATAATAAAATTCTCACCAAACCATTTGATGTACACACAATGATCTGAAGCCATTCTTTTGTATCCATTTTTTGTCATAAATGAATCAAACTTTTCAGACCAAATTGTCTTGGAGCTTGCTTTAGCCCATACAAGCTCTTCTTCAACTTTGGACAAAATTATCTTTACCTTTGACTTTGAAGCCTTTCGGTTGCTCCATATAAATTTCCTCCTCCAAATCACCATGAAGGAAAGTCTGTCTTCACATCTAACTGCTCAACCTCCAAGTCTCGGCTAGCAGCAATACCAAGAGTAACACGAATAGAAGACATTTTAACAACAGGAGAAAATATCTCTTCAAAGTCAATACCTTTCTTTTGACCAAAGCCTTTCACAACCAATCTAGCTTTGTACTTTGGTTGAGAACAATATTCTTGAGTCTTCAACCTAAAACCCACTTGTTCTTCAAGGCCTTCATTCCATTTGGTAGCAGCACCAAATCATAAGTGTGGTTCTTCCAAGAGCATCCATCTCTTCCTGCATAGCAACTAACCACTTCTTTTCGCTCACTCTCAACCGCTTCCCGGTAACTCTGCGGTTCACTGCATGATGTAAGCATCACATACTCATCGTCAGAGTATCTTTCGGAAGGTTGACGTTGTCTAGAAGATCTTCTCAATTGAGGTTCTACGGGAACTTGCTCTCCTACTTCTTCTTGCTCAACATGTCCTGCGTAAGTAAATCAATATCGGGCTCTACACTATTTTCCGCACATCTCCCCCATCACCCCCGATATCTTGGAGGAATAACTGGGTCACAATCTGCTAATCCTTCTCTGAAGTCTTGGTGGTGCCTTCTTCTTCAAATCCTCAAAGGTTTGATCCTCAAAGAAGACCACATCTCTACTCCTTAACACCTTCGCTTTTTCGGATCCCAAAGCTCAGAACCAAACTGATCATGTGAGTAACCAAGAAAAATACATTCTTTAGACTTACCATCTAGCTTGGACCTCTCATTATCTGGAACATGTGCAAATGCAAGACAACCAAACACTCTCAAATGCCTCAGAGGAAACATCTTTCCTCGACCATACATGCTCGCAACATCACCATCTAGGGTCTGTACATGGTGATAAGTTGATCACATCAACTGCAGTCCTCAAAGCCTCATCCCAAAACCTTTTGGGTAGCTTTGGCCTGTGAAAGCATACATCTGATCTTTTTCCATGATGGTGCGGTTCATCCTCTGCGAATTGCATTATCTTTGAGGTGTACCAGAACTGTCATCTCATGTTGGATCCCATGCGACCTGCAATAGTCATTAAACAATCCCATATACTCACCACCATTATATGATCTTATGCATTTCAATTTCCTTTCGTCTCCCTTTCAACCCCGGCATGAAACTCTTTGAAGACATTAATAACCTGATCTTTGGTCTTCAAAGCATAAGCCCAAACTTTCCTGGAAAAATCATCTATAAAAGTGACAAAATAAAGTGCACCACTTATACCAAGAACATCAACAGATCCACAGAGTTTTTTGTCCTCAAAGGACCACATACATCCAGATAAACACGGTCTAAGGCATGCATTTTTCTAGACAAAGCAAAGCACTAGCAAATGAAACTCTATGTTGTTTACCAACCAAACAATCAATACAAGGGTTCGGATGTATACCTCTCGAGATCCGGTAATACCTCTCTCTTGGAAAGAGCTTGCAGCCCCTTCTCGCTCATGTGTCCCAATCGCCTATGCCACAACTCCATATCAAGTCTTTTCTCAGAGCATTTAACTCGCTCACCATATTTTTTTAGCACGCAACCTGCATACAAAAGTATGACATTTCTTTCCATTAGCTATAACAAGAGAACCCTTATTGAGCTTCCATTGCCCCTCTCTGTGGAAATCTGCTTTCATACTCTTCATCATCCAGTCTTCCAACTGAAATTAAATTTAGCCTCAAGTCAACCACATGCCTCACATCCTTAAGTACCAACTTACAGCCAAGGTTGGTCTTTAAATGGATATCACCCATGCCAATGATGTCTCATTGTGCCATAGTTGCCCATCTTGACAACACCAAAGTTTCGGACTGTATGTAGCAAAAAAACTCCCTCCGTGGTGTAGCATGATAAGAAGCACCTGTGTCAATCACCCACTCAAGATCTCGACACACACAAGAAAAAATATCATCGGAAGGAGACAAAATCAAATAATCACCACCCCGCATCAGAGTCAGTAGTATTATCCTTTGACTCTGAGACTCCACTTCTTTTCCCTTTTTCTTGTTCTTCTTAGGTTGCTTACATTGGTTCTTGTAATGTCCTTTCTCACCACAAGTAATAGCAAACAATATCTTTTCTTGATCTTGACTTGCTCCTACCCATACGTGAAACCGCTTCTAGACTTTGACCTTCCCTCGTTTCTCCGAGATAAGTGCTCGTGAATCATTCCGAGATGTTGCCAACTCTTTCTTCTCAACTCCTCATTCAACAAACTGCTTGTTACTTGACTCATAGTGACAATACCATCTGGCGCAGAATTACTAAGGGAAACCACCAGTGTCTCCCAACTTTCTGGTAATGAACTGAGAAGTAACAATGCCTGCAACTCATCATCAAGAGACATTCTCATAGAGGATAACTGGTTAGTAATACTCTGCATTTCATTCAAATGCTCAGCAATAGAAGCACCCTCTCTATATTTTAGGTTCACAAGTTTTCTGATCAAAAAAGCTTTGTTGCCAGCTGTTTTTCTTTCATAGAGACTTTCCAATTTTTTTCCAAAGAGAATATGCAGAAATTTCAGTAGAAACATGGTGAAATACACTATCATCAAGCCACTGTCTAATAAATCCAATTGTTTTTCGATCTAACCTCTTCCACTCATCATCTATCATAGTTGTAGGTTTTGCACTATCCCCTTGCAAAGGTCCATACAAATCTTTGCAATACAAGAGATCTTCCATTCTTGGTTTCCATATCATCCAATTATTTCCATTCAAACTAATCATGCGAGAAATATTACTGGCCTCCATATTCAAATACAAAAATTAAATCACCAAACCCCCCGCCTCGATACCGGTTGATGGGGATATAAACAGAATAACCTTTGTATAGGAACAAATACTAGAAGACCAAAATACGCAGCGGAATAAAATGGAAACACAATCAAACAGAACACCAAGATATACGTGGAAAACCCCTTCAATGTGAAGGGTAAAAACCACGGGGCAAACTAGAGATAATTCACTATGAGAATAATGAATATACAAATCTCAATCTCTTGCCCAAAACCCAAGCAACAACCACAAGAGAATAACTGGGATACAAGGATCACGTTACTGCCCACAATATCTAAAACCTCCCAAGTAATCACAGCAAGAGACTACTGTAGATTTGATCTAACCTGAGATGAGAACACTGCTAGATGATTGTGAACAGTCTCTCTGCGTTGTCCTTGTCTTCTTCCCTTTCTTTCTCTTCCTTTTCTGCCTTGTTCTCCTTCTTCTCTTTGGAATCTCGTGGCTCCTAAGATCTGCCTAGTTGTTGCCTTTTTATAGCTTTAATCTGCCTCTAAAACGTAGCCACCACACCCCCCTAATCTTAATTAGGGTTAGGTTAAGAGGGGGTGTGAGCTGTGGGCTGATAAAGCCCACATGGGCTGAATATGGGCCATCAGCCCAACATCCTCCTCTCTAGTGGTAATCTACATAGCAAGGCTGCAACCTACTATTTGAGGAGGAGAAGGGGAGAGGAGAATATAAGGTGGCAACTAAAAACCTCTCGCCTATGGGTGTTTGGTTCCCTCCTATTTATAGAGGCCCCTTATCAACTTAACCATAATGGATCCTACCCCATTGGATATTTGATCTCCATCCAACTACTACAACATATTAGATTAGTGGATCTTATCCAATAATCTCTCATTAGCTCTTATTGGATCTCATCCATAGGATCCAATAATTCAAGGGCTTATTAGATATCTAATAAGATAGGGGCTCCAGCAAATATCACATATTTGAACCTCTACTCAACGCAACGCCTATCATATATGTGTGACCCTCTAGGCCCAATATCGAGCTGCCATCTGTGTGCGTGTACCACTATAGCGGCAAATCAGAGGGGCACAAGATAGCGTCGGCAAGACATGTAGGGAGCTACGCTGCAAAGAGGGCCTACCACTGGCCGGGCGCAGAAGAGGGCTGCCGCACCGCAGCAGAGGCCTGTGGATCGGGCGGGAGGGGGCTAGCAGCCCACGGGTGCCCCACCCGTCGCGGCAACCTGCGGGCATAGCGCTCGCAAGAGCGGTGCTGCTGCAGGCCTATGGGTACAACTCCCATAGGGGCGGCCAGCTTGCAAGGGCAGCTCTTGCGGGCGGCACAATGCTCGCAAGAAGGGGGCTCCTCCCGCATGGGTGCCAACCCATGGGGGCGCCACCCACAGGGGTGCCCACCCACAAGCACAGCGCTTGTGGGCACAGTGCTCGCGGGGTGCAGCGCCACCCGTGGGGGAACCCATCTGCAAGGGCGGCACCACTTGGAGGCAGGGACAGCGCCCCCACCCCTACCGCAGAGGGCCGCCACCGATAAGGTGGCGGTAGCCACGACCGCGACAGCAAGGGAGAGGGAGAAGGGCTTAGGGCTTTTCCGAGCAAAAGATAGTTTTACCCCTCGAAATTTTAGAAATTCCAAATTCTATCCTTATCCAAATTAGGAAAATGCCCCTCAGAATTTAAAAAATTTCCTTCATGTCTTTGATTTTAAAAAATATTAATTAATTTAAAATTTTAATTAATTATTATTATTTTTATTTTATTATTATCTAATAGTCCTACATGATGATGATTTTTATATATGATGTATGATATATAGACAGATGATCATGGATCGTGTGATTTGTGTACTTGTGATTATTATTATTGGGGCCTGCGAGCCTCCATTTTATTTCTTATTTATTGTCGACCTTGTGTGCCTATGATTAAGTTATAATCACACGAGGAGGCACAGTGAGAGTGTGGAAGTGATAGCGAGACCCACAAGACGGACGATCGCGATGTATGGAGATGCATCGAGATGCTGACAGAACCGACGAGGATGAGATAGATGATTAAAGGGCATAGATATGCACTGCTACACACATAGATCTTGATATGAGTGATTAGGTCCACTGGCTCGGGCTTGATCATATTAGGCTATGGTCCATGATTATCTGGTGTAATTGCTCGTGTTATTGTTTATACATCTACTAGATATATATATATATATATATATATATATATATATATATATATATATATATATATATATATATATATATATATATATATATATATATATATATTTGCATGTAATGTAGATATATATTAAATATGTATGTGTGTGGCATGTCATATTAGGAGACCAAATCAAAGAAACCCCTCTCTCGACAATATTAAGTCGATAAACGTGAGGCAATTAGATTGACCTACGTAGCCTTCTATCGTTATAGGTAAGGACCGATTCTCGGTGTAATTTGAGTTGGTTGAGTCCCTCGAGGCTTACCTATATCGCGATTCGCTATCTTGCCTATGACATAGAGATGTTATCGGTGACCTGAGGACATGGTATGCTTGGTCGAGTCCCTCGAGGGTATATCATCGAATCAGACTCATCTTGTAACGATGGTGTTGACTTAATCAAACATTATGGTTGGTTGAGTCCCCTGAGACCATGGTGATTCAGAGGCCAAACAGGACGGGAATCACAAGGAGTTGTGATCGGCAAGAGTTGCCTACCTTTCGAGCTCAATGTGATTGGTCGAGTCCCTCGAGGTTACACTAAGATGCTGATTGGATCCCAATCCCCACTAGAAGATTGCTAGAGACTTTCGTTTCACATGCTGAGGGTATCGCGTGACTTGCTAGTAAAATAGTGGGAGCAAATTAAGATAGAAGTTCATATCTTGATGTTTATTTTTATAAAATCTGCATGTTATTTATTTTTGCTATATCTTTATTTAAAAAAAAATATCGCTTTCAAATCTCTTACGTGGCATACTTGATGTCAACTGCCTCACCGGTCCAAATTATACGGATTGACTCCGCAACTTAAGAATTGTTCTCACGGTGGATAAAATCGCGTATATCCTTGATATAGTGATGCCTATGCTACGTGAAGTACATTAATGACTCCACTTTTGCTCAGTGTTACATGTTGGGCTCCATGACTCATGAGTTACAAAGAGACAACATGAAAAGATGGATGCCAGATCCATTCTCCTAAATGTCTCCAAACTATTTGAGGAACAGGGGAGGACTTAGCGATATGAGATATCTAAGAGCCTCTTCCGCGCTAAGATGACTGAGGAGACATCGATTCAGAATCATGTCCTAAAGATGATTGAGTGGATAAAGAAACTCATAGGTCTAGAAATGGTCCTAGAGCATAACCTATATGTGGATATTATGCTTTAGTTCGTACTAGATTCCTTTTCACAGTTCGTAATGAATTTTAATATGAACAAGCTTAAGGTGACTCTCCCGAAGCTCCTCAGTATGTTGAGGGAGGCAGAGAGCACTATCAAGAAAGAGAAGCCAATTCTCTATATTGGTGAGACTAGAAAGAAAAGGAAAGCAGAAAAGTCCCTTAAGAAGGGCAAGGGCAGACCAAGTAAAGCAAATGTTGCTAAGAAAGACCTGGCAAAGGATAAAGGTCATTTCTCCCATTGCAGAAAGGATGGGCACTAGAAGAGAAACTATAAAGAGTACCTTGTAGAGAGGGCGAAACAGATGCTTGGAGAAGCTTCAAGTACATTCATGATTAGTCTCAATTTGTTAGACTCTTATGATAACATATGAGTATTGGATATCGGTAGTGCTTATCATATTTGCAATTCGTTGTAGGTTTTGACAAGGCCTAGGAGACTGGCGAGAGGCAAGATGGACCTCAAGATGGGCAATGGAGCAAAAGTTGTTGTAGTAGCTATTAGTGAGGTCGCCCTATATTTGCCTGGTGGAGCTATTATTGCATTGGATGCATGTTATTTTGTTTCTTCTATTATAAAAAAATATTATTTTTATTTTATTTTTAATAGTTGGTGGATATAAATTAGTTTTTGAGAAAAATGATTGTTCAATATTATTAGATGATGAGATCATCACGAGAGGAACATTGCATAATGGTTTATTTATGCTAAACACTACTCCACATATCATGAAAGTAAGTGTGTTTAAGAAGAAACAAGATGAGGTAAATAGTGCATACATGTGACATTGTAGGCTATGTCACATCCATGAGGGAAGGATTCAAAAGTTGCTAAAGGATGGATATCTAGATCTATTCTCTTATGAGTCATATGCAACTTGTGAGCCTTGCCTTCGTGGAAAACTGACCAACTCTCCATTTAGTAGAACTAGAGAAAGAGCCACTGAACTATTGAAACTTATACATAGTGATGTATGTGGATCTATGTCAACTTATGTCATTGGTAGTTACTCCTACTTTATTACTTTTACTGATGATTTCTCAAGGTATGGACATATGTACTTAATGAAGTATAAGTCTGAGACCTTTGAGAAATTCAGAGAGTATAAGAATGAAGTAGAGAACTAGACTGGAAATAGTATCAAGACTCTTCGATCAGATTGAGGAGGTGAGTACTTAAGTACATAGTTTACCAAGTTCCTTAAGGACCATGGGATTTTATCCCAATGGACACCTCCTTATACACCTCAGCTCAATGGTGTATCTGAATGGAGGAATCGTATGCTGTCAGACATAGTACGGTCCATGATGAATTTTATTGACCTACCCATCTCATTCTGGAGATATGCCCTAGAGACCACAACTTACATTCTGAATAGAGTTCCAACTAAGTTGGTAGTGTCTACACCATATGAGATATAGAAATGGAAGAAGCTTGATCTTAAGGTTGTTAAGATTTGGGGATGCCCTGCTCATGTTAAAAGACACAACCCCAATAAGTTGGAATCAAGGATAGAGCGGTGCAAGTTCGTGAGATACCCCAAGGAAACTTGTGGGTATTATTTATATCATCTCGAGGACCAAAATATCTTTGTAGCTAAGAGAGTGATGTTACTTGAGAAGGAACACATTCTCTGTGGAGACAATGAGAGCATGATAGAGTTAAGCAAGGTTGGAGAACCTAGCTCAAGAACTACTCTATAGCCCGAGTATGTTCAGATACCTATCACATAAGTTTTGACTTTTTGTAGGTCCAGTAGAGTATCTCATCCTCTTGAGAGATATGTGAGATATATTGGAGGAGATGATGTTGAGGATATTGATCCTCAAACCTACGAGGAGGTTATTATGAGTATAGACTCAGGGAAGTGGCAAGAAGCCATGAATTCTGAGATGGATTCCATGTAGTCCAACAAAGTTTGGAACCTAGTTGATGCACCCGAGGGTATTATACCCTTCGATTACAAGTGGGTCTTTAAAAGAAAGATCAGAGTAGATGGAAAGGTAGAGACCTATAAAACAAGTCTAGTGGCTAAGGGGTATCGTCAAAGGCAAGGTGTTGACTATGATGAAACATTCTCACCCGTAGCCATGCTAAAATCCATCCGAATTCTATTAGCTATTGTAGCACATTATCATTATGAGATCTAGCAGATGGATGTGAAAACCACATTCCTCAATGGCAATCTCGAGGAGGAGGTATATATGATACAACCCAAGGGATTTATGTCCAAGGACTACCTAGATAAGGTGTGCAAATTACTTAGATCCATTTATGAACTAAAGCAAGCTTCCCAAAGTTAGAACATAAGATTTGATAAGGCAATCAGATCTTATGACTTCGTTAAAAACAAAGATTAGTCTTGTGTGTACAGGAAGGTAAGTAGGAGCGCTATCACCTTCTTGGTGTTATATGTGGATGACTTCCTGATCATTAAGAATGATGTAGGAATGTTATTCACATTAAAGGTTTGGTTATCTAGACACATCTCTATGAAAGACTTAGGGGAAGCATCCTATATGTTGGGGATTCAGATCTATAGAGAAAGATCCAAGAGGATGCTTGGCTTATCCCAGTTTAGGTACATAGACACCATTGTTAAAATATTTTACATGAAAAATTCCAAGAGAGGTATCATATCGATAAGACATGGGATATCGCTTTCTAGGAGTATGTCCCCAAAGACTCCTACGGAAAGGGTGAACATGGATAGGATACCCTATGCATCAATAATAGAGTCTATCATGTATGTCATGCTATGTACTAGGCCTGATATAGTGCATGCTATGAGTGTCACGAGCAGGTATCAAGTGAATCCAAGCTTGAAGTACTAGAAAGCAGTAAAATGTATCATTAAGTACTTAAGAAGGACTAAGAATCTTTTATTAGTATATGGAGGTAGTAGCGTTAGGGTTGAAGGCTACACAGACTCTAGTTTTCAATCTGATGTCAATGATAATAAGTCTAATTCAGGGGATGTGTTCACTTTGAATAGAGGAGTAGTATGATGGAAGAGTTCCAAGCAAGACACTACTGCTAACTCGACCATAGAGGTGGAATCCATTGATGCAGTAGAGACAGCAAAAGAGAGAGTCTAGATGAAGAAGTTCATCACATATATGGGAGTTGTGCCAGGTAGTGAGGAGTTGATTCCCTGATATTACGACAATAACGGGGTGATTGCTTAAGCGCAGGAACCTAGATCTCATCAGAAATCTAAGCATGTTCTTAGGAAGTTCTACCTGATCAAAGAGATCGTGACCCGAGGAGATATAGTAGTGAAAAGAGTTCCATCCGAAGATAACATTGCAGATCCACTAACAAAGCCATTATCTTAGATTGTCCTTTAGCGTCACAGGGGCCTAATGGGGATCAGACACATAAGTGATTGGCTTTATATCAAGTGGGAGATTGCTAGTCATAGGTGCTCTGTGAGCTAATCACGTAAGTGATGACATGTGTAACTTGACACGCAGTTTTTTTGCTTATTATATTTTGGCATTTATCACCTTATATTGCTTGTTGTATATATATATATATATATATATATATATATATATATATATATATATATATATATATATATATATATATATATATATATATATATATATATATATATATATATATATATATATATATATATATATATACATATATATTGTGATGTCCTTAGATCTATGCAATAGGAATCAGATCATAATGAGATCACGATAATGAGACTCATTCACCTTTAAACATAGATCCTAAATAATCCCGATCATAGGTTACTCGAGAGGGACATCGAGATAACCAGACAGACTGGTGTGTTGCATACCCATCCATATGATATATGCAGTTGGTCTCATAGCTGCTCGTGTGAGGATATTAGAGATACAATACAAGTGCTCATTGGGAAATGAGTTCACTAATTTTTCCGCTTACAAAATGCTTAATGGTTGATGATTCCTTATTATCAAATAGCAATTATGTAGTCCTAGCAGTGTATCTGGTCCTTAGACATGAGACACCAAGGATGTCCTATATAAGTGTTCCACTCTTTGATATCGAACTTATAGGTTTGGATATCCCAAATCTAACACAACTAGTTATCGGGAGTGGTAGTCAACCTTACGAGGGCTATTGAGTGTCAATAGAGGATCATCCACTCTCGGTGTTATGAGAGGAATGTCCTATGTGTCCTTGCTCAAACAAGTCCCTAGCTAGGGTCATTTAGATTAAGAGAGAAAGAGTTCTCCAAGAGAATCCGATTAGAGCGAGACTTGAGTAGAAACCGTATGGGTCTGATAGCATCATGCCCGGTATACGGTCTCTAAGATATTAGATGTATGAGAGACTGTAGGTACACGATAAATGAGGACAGATAGGTCCAATATATTGGATTCACTTGTATCATTTGAGGACTACAACATAGTGGTTTATTACGTCCGTAGTCGATGAGTCAAGTGAATTATTATGAAGATAATAATTCTCTGAGCCAGAAGGAGTTCTGGTGGGTATGACTCATGGCCAGCTTGATATTGAGCCTAGAGGGTCACACACATATAGTAGGCATTGCGATGAGTAGAGGTTCGTATATGATATATCTGCCAGAGCCCCTATCTTATTGGATATCCAATAAACCCCTGAATTATTGGATCCTATGAATGAGATCCAATTAGAGCCCATGAGAGATTATTGAATAGAGATCCACTAAACTAAGAGGCTTGGGTAATTAGATGGAGATCCAATACCCAATAAGGTAGGATCCATTAGGGTTAAGTTGACAAGGGACTTCTATAAATAGGAGGGAACTAGTGGTTCATAGGCTAGAGCCTTTTTGGTTGCCCTCTCCTATTCTTCTCTCCCTCTCTACCTTAGAGTAGGCTTGGAGTTTTGAGGAGCGTTATCGCAGCTCCATTGTGTGGATCACCACTAGAGAGGAGGGCGCTTGACCTCCTTCACTTTCTCTCAGAGATTTACAAGGATTCAGGGATATCCGATCTCTCTAGTTATCATAATCTATCTCATATGTGATTTTCTATTATATGGATTTTATGCACAAATCTTCGCACGACGACAAACATGTCTTTGGGAATTGGGGATTTTGTTTTCTGTTCTTCTGCTGCACATATGATGTCGCTCCCAAGATTTCGCAACAGTACCACCCAGACACAGTCTCTGAGAGACTGGGTAGTGGTATTGCCCAGTGGCAGGGTATCAGGTGGTGGTACTATCAGACTAGGCTGTGGTACCACCAAGTGTCAGTGCTGCAGGCTATGGTACCACCCAGTATCAGTACCCCGAAAACCGACGATAAGACACTTTTAGGCTCCAAGTTTGAATTAACTTGGGGCTTATAAATACCTCTCTTATCCTTGGTTAACATACTCACAACTAAGAGCAAAAAGAAAAGAAAATGTTGTTATAGTCTTGTGTGAACTTCTCTCAAACTCTATGTATGAGTGAAGTTTAAGAGAGGAGGTAGTGGGGTTGTAAAGGTTCTCTCCTAAGCTTGAAAATGAAGAATAGAGTTGTAAGAAGATGGTTGGTCTTCACCTATTGAAGGAAGATCATTAGTGGATGTTGGTGGCCTCGACGAAAGAGGAATCGAGAGTGGATGTAGGTCACGACGATCGAACCATTATAAAACTCAGTTTGCATTTCTATTTTGCTTTTCATTCCCTTACTGCAAGCTGCCTTACTTTCTTGCTGCTTTCACTATGCTTACGAACGCTTTCAAGTTAAACTCACATTTTCGATATCGATTCTCATCGAACGTACGAAAGATTTTTGAACCGACGTGGTTTTTATCGCTATACTAATTCACCCCCCTCTTAGTGCCGACTCGATCCTAACAGTTGGTCTAAGAGCCCAGTTTTTCTCATTTGGTTAAACACCTAAGAGAAATGACTCTTTTCAACTTTCAAGAGGGTCACTCTATCATTCGTCCTCCCATGTTCAATGGGACGAACTACATATATTGAAAAACTCGAATGAGAGTTTTCTTGCTTTCGTTGAATCTCGATTTATGGAATATAATCGAATTTGGTTTTGAAAAGTCTTTTCTTCCAATGAACGATTGGAATGAGTTGGAGAAGAAGACTTTCTCTTTAAATGCTAAGGCTATGAATGCATTATTTTGTACTTTAGATAAAAATGAGTTCAATCGAGTGTATATTTGTGAAATGACTTTTGATATTTAGCACACACTCAAAATCACACACGAAGGCACAAGTAGGATAAAAGATTCTAAAGTTAATCTTTTGATGCATGATTTTGAGTTATTTTGTATGAAGCCAAGCGAAACTGTTGTTGACATATACACCCGTTTTACGAATGTCATCAATAGTTTAAAAGCTCTTAGCAAATATTTTTTAAAATTTGAACTTGTTAATAAGATATTAAGATCCCTTCCAAAAAGTTGGGATCCTAAAATCATGAAAATACAAGAATTAAAGGACTTGAACCATTTTCCCATCGAAGAACTGATTAGGTCATTGATGACCTATGAAATGAGTTGTATGACACATGATGAACATGAGAACTACCTTTCAAAGAACAAAAAGGATTTGACACTTTGACAATATAATACCACTTGAGTGATAACTTAAGTGATGATGATGATGACCTTGAACTCATAATAAAGCTTACAAAATTCTTAAAATAAGAATCAAAGAACAAAAATAAACATAAAAAGAAGAAGCTACAAAAGAAGAAAAAAACACTCAAGGTGGCTTGGGATGAATCGAGTTCATTTGAAGATGAAGAAAAAATCAACAAAGGCGACGTGGCAAACTACGCCTTAACGGCTTTCAACGACAAGGTAATCAAAAGCCCCTTAATTTACTTTGAAATTACTTGATGCTTTTCATGAGTTGTTTTTAATTTAGTTTAAAAAATTATATATAATTTTTTTTTAAAAAAATTCATGTTTAATGATGTAATGAAAATGTTAAAAGTTTTGGGATTATGCTTTTCTTTCTATTCTTTCTAGTGTTTTTAAAAAATTAAAAAAAATTGGTCATCACAATTATATCTCTTTATGATAAATGAACAAAATATTAGATTTAAATCTAATGCTTATACACCTAATAAGAGTAATCCTATGTATGTTCTTAAAAAGCAATAATGTGTATCTTGATTATTTCCATACAACAAAACCATGCTTGATGATTTGAAATCATGCTTAATGAGTTTATAGTTTGAAATTGTGAATATTATACCTTGAAAACTTGAAACTATGTTTTGGTATCATGCATACCCAAGTAATGATGTTTTAAAAATTTTATTGTTTTGATATCATGCCCAAAGTAATGATGATTTTCTTTTGTGATTTATGGCTTATTAATCCTTGTCATGATGAAATTTACTTTTTCGATTTTAAACGATGATGTATGTTTTTATTTAGCAAAGGTATGCTTGTATGAAATAAAAAGATAATACATTTCTTGAAAATTTCTCAATCTCTATCTTATCGAGTTTTCATCTTAGAGATCCTTATTAATGAACCATGAAATTGATTTTGATGATTTGAATTTAATGGGTTTTATCGAAATCATGATCTTGATTTCTCGAGATTTATAATTTAAAATCATTTATGAATCAAGATATCTTATTATGTGTTCTCGTATCTTCTTATTGAGATTTATCCAAATGAATCATGATTTTTCTTTTGATTTCTCAGAATTTATAATATAAGATTACCTTTGAAGATCATTGACTATTTAATCTCATAAGATTTCTTTTTGTTATTTACTAAAAAGAAGATTTGTTAAGATGAATCGTTTACGAATTAATCTTTTTTGATCTTTCATCTTTCATGTCATGATTTTCATATGATTACCTTTGTATTTATGTGATGCTTAGAACATTGATGTAAGAAGAAAATGAATTGCACCATTAAAAAATTCTCCTTTTCTTCTTTCTTGTTTACAATGAAAAAAGGGTAAAAAGAAATATTGTTTTCAAGAGATCGATAAATCTATTGATTCCATTATGAATCTCTTGAAAGTAATTTTGATAATTTGTTAATTTGAATTTGAATGAGTTTTATCCAAATTATGATCTTGATTTCTTAGAATTACTTAAGATTTTTTTTGAATCAAGATCTCTTTTGTTTACTCTTACAATTTTTCTTGGTATTTTATTTAAAGAGGAGATTTACTATATGAATCATGAGAATTATTATATATGAATTGAGATCCTTTATGTGATAATTTGAAAATTGATGTGAAAAGGAAATGAATTACACTATTATATTGTTATTCTCCTCTTTTTGCCAATGACAAAAGGGGAGAGAGAATTGCTAATGTGCACATCTCAAAAGAGAACCTAAATTTGCCAACTTGCACAATTCAAGAAGTAAATCATGCTAGCTTGCACATCACAAAGAGAAGCAATGTTTGCTAAGTTATACATTTCAAGAAGATACAAAACCATGCTATCTTGTACATTTTAAAAATTGATAGCTCAAGATGTAAAATTAAGAAATTTGCATATTACAAAAGAAAGAAAAACTTGCTAGCTTGCATAGTTCAAGAAAATGTAAGAACAAGCTATCTTGCACTTCTTAAAAGAGAAGACAGAGACTCACTAGCTTGAATGTTCTAAAGTGGTGAAAATTTGCTAAATAGCTAAGCTTTCATATCTTTAAAACTTGATAGTTGCACTTCTCCTTTTTATTGATGACAAAGGGGGAGAAGATATGACGATATGATAATCATATATGGTAGGATGTAATATACTTTGATATTTTGATACCATGATGATTTGAAATATTTATGATGATGCATACAAAACTTATGATAATGATGCATGCAGTGCAATGTGTTAGGATCAAGAGCACTAAGAGGGGGAGGTGAATTAGTGCAGCGGAAAACTTTCGACGATTAAAACTGCATTCGTACAATAAAAGCGATTTTGGTAAGAAAGCCGATTCATAGATCACTTTAACTTGTGATCAAGCGAGATGCAGTTAAAACAAATATATAGAGACGGTTTGCAGTTTAAGATAGACAACATAATGTAATAGCAAATTGGAATACGATGTTCGTACGATAGAACCGATTTCCGTCTTAACGCCGATTCGGAAAATACTTAACTATGAAACACGTTCATAAATGAGCAGAAAGCAGTAAGCTACTGAGGAGGTTTGCAGTAAAGATAAGATGCTCAAAGTAAATGCAAACTGAGATTTAGAGTGGTTCGATCAATCTTGACCTACATCCACTTTTGGCTTCCTCCACCGACGAGGTCACCGACGTCCACTAGAGGCCTTCCTTCAATAGGTGAAGGCCAACCTGCTAATCATAGGTGCCCAGCAAGCCAATCACGTGGGTGATGGCACGTGTGACTTAATATAGAATCTTTTTGCTTATTATATTTTGGCATATATCACTTTATAACTATTGCATAAATGCATACATATATTGTGATGTCCTTGGATTTGTGCAATGGGAATCGGATCGTGATGAGATCACGATAGTGAGATCGATTCACCTTTAAACACATATCCTAAATAATCCAGGTCATAGGTTACTCGAGAGGGATATCGTGATAACCGGACAGACTAGTGTGCTGTATACCCGTCCATATGATGGATGCAGCTGGTCTTATAGTTGCTTGTGTAGGGACACTAGGGATACAGTACAGGTGCTCATTGGAGAATGAGTTCACTGATTGATCCGCTTACGGAATGCTGGATGGTTGATAATGCCTTATTGTCAGACAATGATTCCGTAGTCCTAGTGGTGTATCTGGTCCTTAGACTTGAGACACCAAGGATGTCCTGTATGAGTGCTCCACTGTTTGATACCAGACTTATAGGTTTGGCTGTCCGAGATCTAGTACAACTGGTCATTGGGAGTGGTAGTCGACCTTACGAGGGCTATTGAGTGTCGATAGAGGATCATCCACTCTCGGCGTCATGAGAGGAATATCCCATGTGTTCTTGCTCAGACAATTCCCTGGCCAGGGTCATTCGGGTTGAGAGAGAAAGAGTTCTCCGGGAGAATCCGATTAGAGCGAGACTCGAGAAGAAACCGTGTGGGTCTGACAACACCATGCTCGATATACGGTCTCTAGTATATTAGATGGATGAGGGACTATAGGTATACGGTAACTGAGGACAGACAGGTCTAATGGATTGGATTCTCCTGTATCGTCTGGGGACTACGGCGTAGTGGCCTAGTACGTCCGTAGTCGATGAGTCGAGTGAATTATTACAGAGATAATAATTCATTGAGTTAGAAGGAGTTCTGACAGGTATGACTCACGGCAAGCTCGATATTGGGCCTAGAGGGTCACACACATATGATAGGCATTGCGATGAATAGAGATTCAGATTTGAGATATCCGATGGAGCCCTTGTCTTATTGGATGCAGATCCAATACCCACTAGGGGAGGACCCATTAGGGTTTGATTGGGGACCTCTATAAATAGGAGGGATTCAGAGCCCCATGGGCTAGAGAGCTTTTGTTTACCTTTTCCTATTCTCCTCTCCATCTCCACCTCAGAGTAGGTCTGGAGTTTTGAGGAGCATCGTCGCAACCCTGCTGTGTGGATCACCGCTAGAGAGGAGGACGCTTAACCTCCTTCACCCTCTCCTAAGGATCTGCAAGGAAACAGGGATATACGATCGCCCTAGGTAACACAATCTACTCTATACGCAGTTTCATGTTTCGCGGATTTTAGCGTACCAATCTTCGCACGCCGACGAACATCTCTTTGGGAATCAGGGATTTTGTGTTTCTTGTTCTTCCGCTACGCATATGATGTCGCCCCCAAGGATTTCCCAACAGTGGTATCAGAGCCAGGTTGTTCGTGCGAATGATTGGTTTTGAACTGCGTGTGTTGTGTTTAGGAAGAATTTTGACGTCAAAATTGTTGACGCAAAAACAAGGAAGGGCAGCAACAGTTGCTGCCCTCGATCTGCGTGCGTGCAGTGTAGCCGTAGGCAGGCAGCCCACGGGCAGAGACGCCGCAGGACAGCGGCGCCCGCCGCCGCTTCTCCTGTGGGCGAAACCCCCCATAGGGGCGATCGCCCGGTGGGACAGCAACGCCTGCGGAGGCTGCGGCGCCTGAAGGGGGCGCCCACTCGCAGCGGCAGCGCCGGCAGCGGGCGTGCCGCCTGCAGGCGAGGGCAGTGCCCTCGCCCCGCCGCACTGGCCGCAGCCGGTAGGGTGGCGGCGGCGACAACAGCGAAAAGGGGAAAGGGCATTAGGGTTTTCTAGACAAAAGATAGTTTTGCCCCTCGAAATTTGAGAAATTCCAGTTTCTATCTTTTGTCCAAATTACGAAAATACCCATATGAATTCAGAAATTCCCTATAATGTCCCTGATTTCAGAAAATATTAATTAATTAAAAGGTTTAGTTGATTATTATTTTTTATTATTATTATCTAGTAGTCCTACATGATGATGATTATTTATACATGTGATGTATGATGTGTGGACGGATGATCATGGACCGTGTGATGTGTGTACCTATGATTATTATTATTGAGGTCTACGAACCTCCATTATATTTCTCGTTTATTGTTGGGCCTGCGTGCCTATGATTAAGTTGTAATCACATGAGGAGGCACAGCAGGAGCGTGGATGCGATAGCGGGACCCACGAGACGGACGATCGTGATGCATGAAGATGCATCAAGATGTCGACGGAACCGACAAGGATGAATTGGACGATCACAGGGTATGGAGATGCACCGTTGCACACATAGATCTTGATGTGAGTGATTAGGCCTATTGGCTCGGGCCTAATCATATTAGGTTGTGGTCCAGGATCATCTGGTATAATTGTTTATACACATACTAGATATGTATATATATTTGCATGTGATGTAGATATATATTAAATATGTATATTTGTGACATGTCATATTAGGAGACCAAATCATAGAAACATCTCTCGATAATATTAAGTCGGTAAACGTGAGGCAATTAGATTGACCCACGTGGCCTTCCATCGTTATAAGTAGGAACCGATTCCCGGTGTAGGTTGAGTTGGTCGAGTCCCTCGAGATTCTCCTATATCGCGATTCGCTATCTTGCTTACGACATAGAGATGTCACCGGTGACCTGAGGGCATGGTATACTTGGTCGAGTCCCTCGAGGGTATATCATCAAATCAGACTCATCTTGTAACGAAGGTGTTGACTTAACCGAGCATCATGGTTGGTCGAGTCCCTCGAGGCCATGGTGATTCGGAGGCCGAACAAGACGGGAATCACAAGGAGTTGTGATCGACAAGAGTTGCCTATCTTTTAGGCTTAGTATGATTGGTCGAGTCCCTCGAGGTTACACTAAGACGCTGATTGTATCCTGATCGCCACTAGAAGTCTGCCGGAGACTTCTGTTTCACGTGCTGTGGGTGTCGCGTGACTCGTTAGTAAAATAGTGGGAGCATATTAAGATAGAAGTCCATATCTTGATAGTTTATTTCTTACAAAATCTGCATGTTATTCATTTCTGCTGCATCTTTATTTTTAGAAAATATCGCTTTCAAATCTCTTACGTGGCATACTTGATGTCAACCGCCTCACTGGTCCAAATTATACGGATTGGCTCCGTAACTTGAGAATTGTTCTCACAGCGGAGAAAATCGTGTACGTCCTTGATACAGTGATGCCTGCACCCGAAGAAGGGGCAAACGAGGATGAGATCGCTCGCTACGTGAAGTACATTGATGACTCCACTCTTTTTCAGTGCTATATGTTGGGCTCTATGACTCCTGAGTTATAGAGACAACATGAAAAGATGGATGCCAGATCCATTCTCCTACATGTCCGCAAATTGTTTGAGGAATAGGGAAAGACTCAACGATATGAGATATCTAAAAGCCTCTTCCGTACTAGGATGACTGAGGGGAAACCGGTTCAGAACCATGTCCTAAAGATGATTGAGTGTATAGAGAAACTCACAGGTCTAGGAATGGTCCTAGAGGATAACTTGTGTGTGGACATTATGCTTCAGTCCCTACCAGATTCCTTTTCACAGTTCATAATGAATTTTAATATGAACAAGCTTGAAGTGACTCTCCCAGAGCTTCTCAATATGTTGAGGGAGGCAGAGAGTACTATCTAGAAAGAGAAGCTAGTTCTCTACACTGGTGAGACCAAAAGGAAAAGGAAAGCATAAATGTCCCTTAAGAAAGGAAAGGGCAAGGCCAAACCAGGTAAAGCAAAGGTTGCTAAGAAAGACCCAGCAAAGGACAAAGGTCAGTGCTTCCACTGTGGTAAAGATGGGCACTGGAAGAGAAATTGCAAAGAGTACCTTGCAGAAAGGGCGAAACAAAAGCTTGATGAAGCTTCAGGTACATTCATGATCAGTCTCCATTTGTCAGACTCTTATGATAACATATGGGTATTGGATATCGGTAGTGCTTATTGTTGGGAATCAAGGGGGGCGACATCATATGCGCAGCGAAAAAACAAGAAAACAAAAATCCCCGATTCCCAAAAAGATGTTCGTTGTCGTGCGAAGATTGGTGCGTAAAAATCCGCAAAACACAAAACTGCGTATAGAGATTGTGTTGCCTAGGGAGATCGTATATCCCTATTTCCTTGCAGATCCTTAGGAGAGGGTGAAGG
This sequence comes from Musa schizocarpa, assembly GCA_900464855.2. Lineage (NCBI taxonomy): Eukaryota > Viridiplantae > Streptophyta > Magnoliopsida > Zingiberales > Musaceae > Musa > Musa schizocarpa. The sequence continues at coordinate 20,959,215 of LS990921.1, forward strand.
AGGTCAAGCGTCCTCCTCTCTAGCGGTGATCCACACAGCAGGGTTGCGACGACCCTCCTCAAAAATCCAGGCCTCTGAGGTGGAGAGGGAGAGGAGAATAGGAAAGACAAGCAAAGACTCTAGCCTATGAGGCTGTGAATCCCTCCTATTTATAGAGATCCCGTGTCGAACCCTAATGGGTCATTCCCTAGTGGGTATTGGATCTGCATCCAATAAGACAAGGGCTCCGTCGGATATCTCATATCCGAACCTCTACTCATCGCAATGCCTACCATATGTGTGTGACCCTCTAGGCCTAATATCGAGCTGGCCGTGAGTCATACCTGTCGAACTCCTTCTAACTCGGTGAATTATTATCTCTGTAATAATTCACTTTCGACTCATCGACTTCTACGGACGTACTAGGCCACTACGCGTAGTAGTTCCCGAACGATCTGGGGGAATCCAATCCATTGGACCTGTGTCGTCCTCGATTACCATGTACCTATAGTCCCTCATCCATCTAATATCCCAGAGACCGGTATATCGAGCATGGTGTTGTCCAGGACCCATACGGTTTCTACTGAAGTCTCGCTCTAATCGGATTCTCAGGAGAACTCTTTCTCTCAACCCGAATGACCACGGCGAGGGGATTTGTCTCGAAAGCAAGAACACATGGGATATTCCTCTCATGACGTAGAGAGTGGATGATCCTCTATCGACACTCAATAGCCCCTCGTAAGGTCGACTACCACTCCCAATGACCAGCTGTACTAGATCCGGGGACAGCCAAACCTATAAGTCTGGTATCAAAGAGTGGAGCATTCATCAGGACATCCTTGGTGTCTCAAGTCTAAGGACCAGATACACCACTAGGACTACGGAATCATTTGTCGACAATAAGGCATCATCAACCATCCAAACATTCCGTGGCGGATCAATCAGTGAACTCTTTCTCCAATGGCTTTTTTGTCTTTCTGTATCCCTAGTGTCCCTACACGAGCAGCTATGAGACCATTTGCATCCATCATATGGACGGTATACAAAGACACCAGTCTATCCGATTATCACGATGTCCCTCTCGAAAGTAACCTATGACCGGGATTATTTAGGATATGTGTTTAAAGGTGAATCGATCTCATTATCGTGATCTCATCACGATCCGATTCCCATTGCACAAATCCAAGGACATCACAATATATATATATGCATTTATTGAATAGTTATAAAGTGATATACGCCAAAATATAATAAGCAAAAAGATTCTGTATCAAGTCACACGTGCCATCACTCACGTGATTGGCTTGCTGGGCACCTATGACTAACAATCTCCCACTTGACCTAAAGCCAATCACATATGTGTCTGATCCCCATCAGACCCCTGTGACGCTCAAAGATAAAATGAGACAACGGCTTTGTCAGTGGATCTGCAATATTATCTTGGATGGAACTCTTTCCTTTGCTACATCTCCTCGGGTTACGATCTCTCTTATAATTTGGAACCTCCTCGGAACACTTCCGATGAGACCCGGGTTCCCTTATTTGAGTAATCACCCCATAGTTGTCGCAATATAAGGAAGTCGACTTGTCGCTATCTCAGATCGACTCCCAAATCTGTGATGAACTTCTTCACCCGGACTCCCTCTTTTGCTGCATCGATGCAGCAATGTACTCTCCGCCGTGGTTGAGTCGTGAAGTGGTATCTTGCTTGGAACTCTTCCAAAGACAATTGCTCCTCCATTCAAGGTGTACACATACCCGAATTCGACTTGCTATCATCGACATCGGACTGAAAACTTGAGTCGGTGTAGCCTTCAACCTTAAGGCTATTACCTCCATATACTAGTAAAAGATCCTTAGTCCTTCTCAAGTACTTAGGATACACTTTCTTGCTTTCGGTCTCCAAGCACGGATCCGCTTTGACACCTTTCGTGACACTCAGGAGCATGCGCTATATCGGGCCTAGTACATAGCATAGCATACATGATAGACCCTATTGCTGAGGCATAAGGTATTATATCCATGTTCTCCCTTTCTTCGGAGTCTTTGGGGACATATATTAGAAAGCGATATCCCATGTCTCATGGGGTATGAGACCTCTCTTGGAATTTTCCATGCCAAACCTTTTGACAATAGTTTCTATGTACCTGGATTTGGGAGAAGCCAAGCATCCTCTTGGATCTATCTCTATAGATTCTAATCCCCAAGATATAAGATGCTTCCCCTAAGTCCTTCATGGAGAAGTGTCTAGATAACCAAGCCTTTCTTTGTGGATAGCATTCCTTTGTCATTCCCAATGATGAGGATGTCATCCATATATAACACCAAAAAAAGGTGATAGCGCCCACTTACCTTTTGTATCCATAAGGCTCATCTTCGTTCTTCTTTGAAGTCATAAGATCGATTGCCTCATCAAATCTTATGTTGAACGGGAAGCTTGCTTTAGTCCATAAATGGATCTAAGCAACCTACACACCTTATCTCGGGCAGTTCTTGGACACGAATCCCTCGGGTTGCATCATATACACCTCCTCCTCGAGGTTCTCGTTTGAGGAATGAGGTTTTCACATCCCATCGCGGATCTCATAATCATAGTATCTTTGCAATAGCCAATAGAATTTCGATGGATTTTAGCATTGCTCTTGGTGAGAAAGTTTCGTCAGTAGTCAACACCTTTCCTTTGACGATACCCCTTAGCCACTAGCCTTGCTTTATAGGTCTCTACCTTTCCATCTACTCCGATCTTTTCTTAAAGATCCACTTACAACCGATGGGTATAATACCTTCAAGCATCAACTAGGTTCCAAACCTTATTGGAGTACATAGAATCCATCTTAATTCATGGCTTCTTTTTCCACTTCCGGAGTCTATACTCATAATAGCCTCCTCGTAGGTTCGAGGATCAATATCCTCTACATCCTCTGCTCTAATATGTCCCACATATCTCTCAGGAGGATGGGATACTCTATCATCGACCTGCGTAAAGTCGATACTTGTGTATTAGGTACTGAACGGATTCGGTCAGAGTGGTGCTTGAGCTTGGTTCTCCAACCTCGCTCAATTCTATCATTCTCCCACTGTCTCCGTCAAGAATATGTTCCTTCTCAAGGAACACTACTCTCTTAGCTACAAAGACCTTTTGGTCCTCGAGATGATAGAAATAATACCCACAAGTTTTCTTGGGGTATCCCACAAATTTGCATCGCTCTGTCCTTAATTCTAACTTATCGGGGTTGTGTCTTCTAACATGGGCAGGGCAGCCCCAGATCTTAACAACTTTAAGATCAGGCTTCTTCCCTTTCCATATCTCTTATGGTGTAGACACTACCGACTTAGTTGGAACTCTGTTCAGAAGGTAAGCTGCGGTTTCTAGGGCATATCCCCAGAATGAGATGGGTAGGTCAGCGAAACTCATCATGGACCGTACCATATCTAATAATGTACGATTTCTCCTTTCAGAGACACCATTGAGCTGAGGTGTATAAGGAGGTGTCCATTGGGATAATATCCTATGGTCCTTGAGGAACTGAGTAAACTCTGTACTTAAGTATTCACCTCCTCGATCTGATCGAAGAGTTTTGATACTCTTTCCAGTCTGGTTCTCCACCTTATTCTTATACTCTCTGAATTTCTCAAAGGCCTAGGACTTGTACTTCATTAAGTACACATATCCATACCTTGAGAAATCATCAGTAAATGTAATGAAGTAGGAGTAACCTCCAATGGCATGAGTTGACATGGGTCCACATACATCACTATGTATGAGTTCCAACAACTCATTAGCTCTCTCTCCAGTTCTACTAAATGGAGATTTGGTCAGTTTTCCACGAATGCAAGGCTCACAAGTTGTATATGACACATAGTCGAATGGATCTAGATATCCATCATTTAGCAACTTTTGAATCCTTCTTTCATGGATGTGACCTAGTCTACAATGCCACAGGTATGCACTGTTCAACTCATCTCGTTTCCTTTTAGACATATTTACATTCATGATATGTGGAGTGGTGTCTAACATAAATAAACCATTATGCAATGTTCCTTTCGTGATGATCTTATCATCTAATAATATCGAACAACCATTGTTCTCAAAAACAAATTTATATCCACTAACTGTTAAACATGAAATGGAGATAATGTTTTTGATAATAGAAGGAACAAAATAACATGCATCTAATGCAATAAAAGCTCCACTAGCAGGATGTAGGGGCGACCTAAGCCAACAGACTATCTGACAACTTTTGCTCCATTACCCATCTTGAGGTCCATCTCGCTTCTCTGTAGTCTCCTAGGTCTTGCCAGAACCTGCAACGAATTGCATATATGATAAGCACTACCGATATCCAATACCCTTGTGTTATCATAAGAGTTTGACAAATGGAGACTGATCATGAATGTACCTGAAACTTCATCAAGCTTTTGTTTCGCCCTTTCTGCAAGGTACTCTTTGTAGTTTCTCTTCCAATGCCCATCTTTACCACAGTGGAAGCAACGGCCTTTGTCCTTTCTTTGGGTCTTTCTTAGCAACCTTTGCTTTACCTTGTTTGCCCTTGCCCTTTCCCTTCTTAAGGGACCTTTACGCTTTCCTTTTCTTTCTGGTCTCACCGGTGTAGAGAACTGGCTTCTCTTTCTTAATAGTACTCTCTGCCTCCCTCAACATATTGAGGAGCTCTGGGAGAGTCACCTCAAGCTTGTTCATATTAAAATTCATTATGAACTGTGAAAGGAATCTGGTAGGTCTTGAAGCACAATGTCCACACACAAGTTATCCTCTAGGACCATTCCTAGACCTGTGAGTTTCTCTATCCACTCAATCATCTTTAGGACATGGTTCTGAACCGGTGTCCCCTCAGTCATCCTAAGCGGCGGAAAAGGCTCTTGGATATCTCATATCGTTGAGTCCTTCCCCTGTTCCTCAAACAATTTTGGACGGACATGTAGGAGAATGGATCGGCATCCATCTTTTCATGTTGTCTCGTAACTCTCGGAGTCATAGAGCCCAACATATAGCACCGAGCAAGAGTGGAGTCATCAATGTACTTCACGAAGCGAAGCGATCTCATCCTCGCTTGCCCTTCTTGGCGTAGGCATCATCAGTATCAAGGGCGATACCGATTTTCTCATTTGTGAGAACAATTCTCTCAAGGGAGCCAATCCGTATAATTTGGACCCGATAAGGCGGTTGACATCAAGTATGCCCACGTAAAGGGATTTAAAGCGACATTTTCTGAAAATAAAGATGTAGCGAAATGAATAACATGCAGATTTTGCAAGAAATAAACTATCAAGATATGGACTTCTATCTTAATATGCTCCCCACTATTTTACTAACGAGTCACGCGACACCCTCAAAGCCGCGTGAAACGGAAGTCTCAAAGAGACTTCTAGTGGGGATCGGGATCCAATCGGTGTCTTAGAGTAACCTCGAGGGACTCGACCAATCACACTAAGCCTAAAAGGTAGGCAACTCTTGCCGATCACAACTCCTTGTGATTCTCGTCTTTTCGGCCTCCGAATCACCATGGCCTCGAGGGACTCGACTAACCATGATGCTTTCGGTTAAGTCAACACCTTCGTTACAAGATGGGTCCGATTTGATGATATACCCTCGAGGGACTCGACCAAGCATACCATGTCCTCGGGTCATCGGTGACATCTCTATGTCGTAAGCAAGATAGCGAATCATGATATAGGTGAGTCTCGAGGACTCGACTAACTCAACCTACACCCAGAATCGGTTCCTACTCATAACGATGGAAGGCCACGTGGGTCAATCTAATTGCCTCACGTTTACCGACTTAATATTATCGAGAGATGTTTCTATAATTTGGTCTCCTAATATGACATGTCACACATATACATATTTAATATATATCTACATCGCATGCAAATATATATATATATCTAGCATGTGTATAAGCAATCACATCAGATGATCATGGACCACAGCCTAATATGATTAGGCCCGAGCCAGTAGGCCTAATCACCCACATCAAGATCTATGTGTGCAACGGTGCATCTCCATGCCCTTGTGATTGTCCATCTCGTCCTCGTCGGTTCCGTCGACATCTTGATGCATCTCCATGCATCACGATCGTCCGTCTCGTGGGTCCCACTATCGCATCCACGCTCCCGCTGCGCCTCCTCATGTGATTACAACTTAATCATAGGCACGTAGGCCCGACAATAAACGAGAAATATAATGGAGGTTCGTAGACCTCAATAATAATAATCACAAGTACACACATCACACGGTCCATGATCATCCGTCCACACATCATACATCACATGTATAAATAATCATCATCATGTAGGACTACTAGATAATAATAAAAATAATAATCAACTAAACCTTTTAATTAATTAATATTTTTCTGAAATCAGGGACATGTAGGGAATTTCTTAATTCCTAAGGGTATTTTCGTAATTTGGATAAAAGACGTAAACTGGAATTTTCTCAAATTCACGGGGCAAAACTGTCCTTTTGCCCAAAACCCTAATTCCCTCTCTGCTTGCCGTTGCACGCCGCCACCCCGGCTGGCGGCCTCATTTTGAGGCGGACGGCCTCGCCCAGGGCGGCTGCCACCGGCGGCGACGATCATCGCTGGGTGGCGCCTCGCCAGGCCGCTGCCCTCCGCAGGCGGTCTTTGTCTCGCCAGCGCCGCCCACGTGGGGGGGGGGGGGGGGGAGGCGGAGGAGTCATGGCGGATGGCGCGCTGCCCGCCTGACAAGCGGCGTCAAGCCCGCTCGCCCGGGCGGCGTCGCTACCCTATGGCGGCGGTAAGCCGCTCCCTTTTGGCGGCGGCGGTGGCTGCCGGCGCCTCTGCCCGTGGGTTGCCAGCCCCGCCGGCGAAAGCAAGCCCTGTTGCAAGCAGACCACGGCCGGTTGCCAACCTGCGCATCGCGGCCGCGCTGTGGTGCTCGGGCTGCGCATTTGCCGCTGCAGTGGTCAGTAGGCATGCAGATCGAGGGCAGCAACTGTTGCTGCCCTTCCTCGCTTTTGCGTCAACGATTTTGACGTCAATATTCTTCCTAAACACAACACACGCAGTTCAAAACCAATCATTCGCACGAACAACCTGGCTCTGATACCATTGTTGGGAAATCATGGGGGCGACATCATATGCGCAGCGGAAGAACAAGAAAACAAAAATCCCCGATTCCCAAAAAGATGTTCGTCGTCGTGCGAAGAAGATTGGTCGTAAAAATCCATGAAAACACAAAACTGCGTATAGAGATTGTGTTACCTAGAGATCGTATATCCTGTTTCCTTGCAGATCTTAGGAGAGGGTGAAGGAGGTCAAGCGTCCTCCTCTCTAGCGGTGATCCACACAGCAGGGTTATGACGACCCTCCTCAAAAAATCCAGGCCTCGAGGTGGATGTTAGGATGGAGCAGCATTAAGAGGGGGTGAATTAGTGCAATGATTAAACTTTCGGGTTTTTAAAAATCTTTTCGAATGATAAGAGCGGAACTTGACAAGCTTAATCTTGAAAGCATATTCTTAAATATGCAGCAAAAAAAAGTAATAAGGAACTAAAGCATATAAGAAGGTTTGCAATAATGTAAATAGCAATAATGAAATACAAACCAAGGATCGCCGATTTTAGAGTAGTTCGGTCAAATGACCTACTCCACTTGCGAGGCCCCTCTTCGATGAGGCTCCCACCTTCCACTAGCAAGTCTCTTGAAATGGAAGGGTAAATACCCCTCTTACAACTCTTTACAAGCGGTTCACTCTCTTACAGATTTTCGAGAAGAGATGAGGTGAACACTAGCAAATTGAAAAGAAGACAAGCTAACACTTTTCTAAGACCTTTCTCTTAAACTCTTGTTGCTCAAAAAGTTGTGTTCTCAGCTGAGATTTGAGGGGTATTTATAGGCCTCAAGAGGATTCAAATTTGGGCTGCAAAATTTGGGCTCCAAAATTCAAATTCTCTTTGGGTTCCCGATGCTGGCGGTGCCACCGCCCAACCCAAGAGGTGTCACTGCCTGGCTCTCGGGCACTGGGCGGTGCCACCACCCAGCCCAGGCGGTGCTACCGCCCAGCCCAAGCGGTGCTACCGCCCAGCTCTCGGGCACTGGGCGGTGCCACCGCCCAGCCCAGGCGGTGCCACCGCCTCATTGTTTTCAGCCCACTAGTTGGGCTTCAATCTTGGCCCAAACTAGTTCGAACTCGGGCCCAATTGGCCCCTACTTGGGTTATAGGATTAACACCTAATCCTAACCCTAATTAACGTGCTAACTACGAATTTAAAGACATTTTCTAAGCTATTACAAAGTTCGTAAGTCAAGACTTCTTCCGGCAAGCTTCCGACGAACTTCCGACGGTCTTCCGATAAACTCTCGGAAACCATTCTGCGGACTCCCGGCAAGCTCTTAGACTTCACGATTTGATCTTGGCGAGTTCTAACGAGCTTCTTCGGCAAGCTCCGATCTTTCTTAGCGAGCTCCGCGAACTTCCAACGAACCTTCTGGCGAGCTTCCGAAAAACCCTTCAGCAAGCTCCCTACTCATTCTCGGCTAGTTCCGGCAGCGTTCCCGATGATCCTTTGGACTTCCGTCGAACTCTTGAACTCCCAACGAATCCTTCGTGCTTGACTCCACACTTTGTTTCACTTTATGCCTTCATCGTTATCGCAGTTAATCCTGCACATGCAAACCAAAACTCTACTCCGATCTAGACAGTTATTACAACGCGAATTGACATTCTGTTGCCCGGCACGTCATTGGTTGGTGCTTCGTCTGATTCTTTAGCACATCGTCCTCTCTTGCGGCTTGTTGCCCAATCGGCGGTTACCTCAGCAACCCCGATATCCTTGGCGCAATTCCGCTCTTCTTGGCCCGATGCCCGACGTTCGAAGCCTTCTGCCGTCCAATATCCTGACGTGATCTCCTTCGACGCAACGTCAATAACTCCTGCGTTAACTGTCTAATTCTGATCGAGTAGACCTGCATCACTCAAAATGCATTTTAAATTATAAACACATATCAGGTTGTTTCATCATCAAAATACGAGATTCAACAATCTCCCCCTTTTTTATGATGACAACAACTTGATGACGGAGTTAACCTTAACTCCCGGAGTTTAAACAAACTCCCCCTATCAATATGCCATATTGATAGAACCTTGAATTCAATTGAATTCAAGAAGAATTCAAGTCATTGCAATATTCATCATGAATACTTGCAACACATCATCATGAACATATGCATAAACTTATGCATATCATGTCATCAACATACTTCTCCCCCTTTGTCATCAACAAAAAGGAGAAGTACAACTATTCTTTGTGTTGGTAATATAAGTTCAACTCATTGCATGAAAAACATAATATTAAGTTTTATCATCATGCAATTTTGAAGCTAGAAAATTTAGCAAGTAATGCATCATGCTTAGGACATTCAAGCTATCGAGTTTTAGATATGCAAGTTTTACAGCATACAAGATAGCACTTTTGGTAATGTTCAAGATAGTAAGTTCTACATCATGCAAGCTAGCAATATTGAGATATTCAAGAAAGCAACTCTTGCTTCTTGAAATATGCAAATTTGTCAAGTTTTGCTAGGTGTGCAAGTTACCATTTTTTTGCCTTTTAAGATAGGCAAGATAGCACATTTGCTTCTTTTTGAGATAGCAACTTTTTTGCTTCTCTTTAGACTACAAGCTAGCAATGTTTTACGATATGTAAGGTTCACAATATACAAGCTAGCAAAAATTTCGAAAGCAAATGTAAGATAGCTTTCTTGTGTAAGCTCATGATTCTTGCTTCCTATTGCAATGTGCAAATTGCAAGTTTTGCTTCTTGAGATAGGCAAGATAGCACATTTGCTTCTTTTGAGATAGCAACTTTTTGCTTCTCTTTAGACTACAAGCTAGCAATGTTTACTATATGTAAGTTTCACAATATACAAGCTAGCAAAATGTTTGAAAAAGTGATAAGTTTTGCAACATACAAGCTAGCAAAAATGCCAAACTAGCAAGAGATAATATTTTACATGAGGCAAGCAAACAATTTGGCAAATGTTACATTTGCATCTTCTCTTTTGAGAAGTGCAATTTTTTGCTTTCATCTTGAATTGTGCAAGCTAGTTAGTTTGCCTCTTTTCATGATGTCCACGCTAGAAATTCTTGCTCCCCCTTTGTCATTGTCAAAAAGAAGGGAAGACCCTTATATCACTTTTCATATTATGACAAAGGTAAGTTTCATTCTTATTTGTACATCATTATATATTCAAATTAAAATATACACAATTTCAATAACCTTATTTTTCATGCACGATACCGAAAAATAAATCAATCATCATTAATAAGCATATCATACATGATACTCAAACATTAAAATTTTTAAGCATTTATCAACATGTTGATCATGATACCAAACACACATCATATGCAATAAATACAACATGTACATCATTATCATAAGTATTGCATACATCATTTTAACTTTATGAATATTTCATCATTGCATGCATTATACCAAAACATTTCAAGCCATGGAAGCCATAAATACAAAGAAATCATGTCATGAAGGATAAAATCATTTGAATACCAAAAGACATGATTCATATAGTAAATATCTTCTTTAAATAAAATATCAAGAAAAATCATAGGAGTACAAAGAAGAGATCTTGTTTTAAAAGAAAAATCAAGTAATAACTCCAAGAACTCACAAGGAAAAATCATGATTCATTTAGAAAATCTCCTCTCAAGAGAATATCAAGTAAAATCATAGAAGATCGATTAATGAGAAATTTTGATTTATAATAAAATCTCATGTATCGAATGTCAAGAAATTAAAATGATGATTTATATAAAAAATATCACAAGTTATATTCAAGAGAAAAATCATCATTCATTTTCAACTTATTCAATTTGTCACATCAATATTTCTTAGATATGCATAATACTAAAACATGGTTTTAAATCTTTAACATATAACATGCATAAATTGAAAGGAGAAGGGAAGAATTCAAACGTACAAAGATTTCAACCATCTCATAAACAAATGTAAGACCAAGTCATGAATCCAAAATTCCATGAATCAAAATGATCATCAAAGGTAATCTCATGTTATTCCAAGAAATCAATATCATGATTTTGATAAAACTCATTTCAAATTTAAATCATCAAAATCATCAAAATATCAACATTACTTTCAAGAGATTCAAAATGGTATACATAGATTTATCATAATAAACATCAAGATCAATAGGATAGAGAAAAATAATTTTTCAAGAAAAAAAAAAAAAAAAAAAAAAAAAAAAAAAATATTTTCCTCTTTTTTTAGTTGTTTTCAATTCATATGATTTTATTTCACTTATACCAAATAAAAACATGTATAATGTTTAAAACCGAAAGTGTAAGATTTATTACAACAAAGATTAATAAGGCACTTTCATTATGGTAAAAATCAATAATCCATAAATCACAAGATTCATATGCATAATTTTGAAATTTATTAAGCATGATCATTATGCATGACACTAAAACATGATTTAAAAATGTTTAATATTTTCATTACATCATTATGCAATGGTTTCATTGAACATAATTTTGAATGATTCTTATAGATAATTAAAACTTCTTTAGTTTTAATTTATGTGATTGACTTTATATTAGCATGCTCAAGTTTTGTTCTTATGTCAAAAACATACATCATGTTTGAAAACCAAAGACAAGGTTTTAAAAAAATATCATTAAGCCTTCCATATAAAAACCATGCATCATCATTGAAAGTTAATATGGAAATCATCAAAATACACATTCTTGCTTCTCAAGCACATATATATGATTATTTAAATCTAACATTTTATTCTATTAACATAAAACATACAATTTTCAAGAAAAATAAATATTCAAAAGAAAAGAGAAAATACATCATGGAAAACATCAAGTAATTTCAAAATAATTCAAGAGAGTTGAGTTACTTACCTTGTGGTGAAGCCCATCAAAGCCCAATTCGCGTTTCACCTTTGGAAGTTCTTGATTCATCCTTGGGTGCCTTCCTTTTTTCTTTGGCCTCTTCCTCCGTTCAAGTTCATTGTTCATTTTAGATTTTTGTTTAATGAACTTACTAAGAGTTAGTGTTCAAGTTCAAGTTCATCATTGTCCTCATCACTTGAGTCATCGCTCAAGTGGTATTCATTTGTCCGGAGTTCAAAATCCTTCCTATTCTTTGGAAGGTGGTTCAAGTGTTCATTGTGTTCATCATGTGCATTGCGCACCATTTCATATGTCATCAATGAGCCGATAAGTTCTTCAAGTGGAAAAATATTTAAATCTTTTGTTTCTTGTATTGCGGTTATTTTAGAATCCCATCTTTTTGGAAGGGATCATAAGATCTTGCTTATGAGATCAAAATTCGAAAAAGATTTACCAAGAACTCTTAGATTATTGACGACATCCGTGAAACGGGTGTACATGTCGCCTATAGTCTCGCTTGGTTGCATTTGAAAAAGCTCAAAATCATGCAATAAAATGTTAACTTTCGAGTCTTTGACTCTACTAGTTCCCTCGTGCGTGATTTCAAGTGTTCGCCAAATATCGAAAGCCGTTTCGCACGTAGAAATCCGATTAAACTCATTTTTGTCCAAAGCACAAAATAAGGCATTCATAGCCTTTGCGTTTAAAGAAAAATACTTCTTCTCCAAATTCGACCATTCGTTCATCGGTTTAGAGGGAAGTTGAAAACCGTTTTCAACAATATTTCATAAATCTAAATTCATAGAAATCAAGAAAACTCTCATTCGAGTTTTCCAATAAGTGTAGTCCAATCCGTTAAACAACGGTGGACGAAAAACTGATAAGCCCTCTTGAAAGCAATGAAGAGCCATTTCTCTCGGGTGTAAATCCGAAATGAGAAATACCGGGCTCTGATACCAATTGTTAGAATCGGAGCAGCACTAAGAGGGGGGGGTGAATTAGTGTAGCGGATTAAAACTTCGGTTTTTAAAAAATCTTTCGAATGATAAGAGCGGAACTTGACAAGCTTAATCTTGAAAGCGTATTCTTAAATATGCGCAGCAAAAGTAATAAGGAACTAAAGCATATAGAAGGTTTGCAATAATGTAAATAGCAATAATGAAATACAAACCAAGGATCACGCCGATTTTAGAGTGGTTCGGTCAAATGACCTACTCCACTTGCGAGGCCCCTCTTCGATGAGGCTCTCACCTTCCACTAGCAAGTCTCTTGAAATAGAAGGGTAAATACCCCTCTTACAACTCTTTACAAGCGGTTCACTCTCTTACAGATTTTCGAGAAGAGATGAGGTGAACACTAGCAAATTGAAAAGAAGACAAGCTAACACTTTTCTAAGACCTTTCTCTCAAACTCTTGTTGCTCAAAAAGTTGTGTTCTCAGCTGAGATTTGAGGGGTATTTATAGGCCTCAAGAGGATTCAAATTTGGGCTCCAAAATTTGGGCTCCAAAATTCAAATTCTCTTTGGGTTCCCGATCTTTGTGGTGCCACCGCCAAATGATTAGTGCCAACTGCCTAACGCGCTCGGTCTTTGGCGGTGCCTGCCCAGCCCAAGAGGTGCCACCCTTTGGCTCTCGGGCACTGGGCGGTGGTGCCACCGCCCAGCCAGTGCAGTGCTACAGCCCAGCTCTCGGGCACCATGGTGTTTTCAGCCCAGTGCCACCACCGCCTCATTGTTTTCAGCCCACTAGTTGGGCTTCAATCTTGGCCCAAACTAGTCCGAACTCGGGCCCAATTGGCCCCTACTTGGGTTATAGGATTAACACCTAATCCTAACCCTAATTAACGTGCTAACTACGAATTTAAAGACATTTTCTAAGCTATTACAAAGTTCGTAAGTCAAGACTTCTTCCAGCGAGCTTCCGACGAACTTCCGACGGTCTTCCGATAAACTCTCGGAAACCATTCTGCGGACTCCCGGCAAGCTCCTAGACTTCACGATTTGATCTTGGTGAGTTCCAACGAGCTTCTTCGGCAAGCTCCGATCTTTCTCGGCGAGCTCCGCGAACTTCCAACGAACCTTCTGGCGAGCTTCCGAAAAACCCTTCGGCAAGCTCCCTACTCATTCTCGGCTAGTTCCGGCAGTGTTCCCGATGATCCTTCGGACTTCCGTCGAACTCTTGAACTCCCAACGAATCCTTCATGCTTGACTCCACACTTTGTTTCACTTTATGCCTTCATCGTTATCGTAGTTAATCCTGCACATGCAAACCAAAACTCTACTCCGATCTAGAGACAGTTATTACAACGCAATTGACATTTCATTTGCCCGGCACGTCATTGGTTGGCGCTTTGCGATTCTTTAGCACATCGTCCTCTCTTGTGTTTGTTGCCCAATCGGGGTTGACCTCGCAACCCGGGATATCCTTGGCTTAATTCGCTCTTCTTTGCCCGATTCCCGACGTTCGAAGCCTTCTGCCGTCCAATATCCTGACGTGATCTCCTCCGGCGCAACGTTAATAACTCCTGCGTTAACTGTCTAATTCTGATCGAGTAGACCTGCATCACTCAAAATGCAGTTTAAATTATAAACACATATCAGGTGGTTTCATCATCAAAATACGAGATTCAAAAGTGGAGAGGGAGTGGAGAATAGGAAAGACAAGCAAAGACTCTAGCCTATGAGCCTGTGAATCCCTCCTATTTATAGAGATCCCGTGTCAAACCCTAATGGGTCATTCCCTAGTGGGTATTGGATCTGCATCCAATAAGACAAGGGCTCCGTCGGATATCTCATATCCGAACCTCTACTCATCGCAATGCCTACCATATGTGTGTGACCCTCTAGGCCCAATATCGAAGTGGCCGTGAGTCATACCGTCGAACTCCTTCTAACTTTCGGTGAATTATTATCTCTGTAATAATTCACTCGACTCATCGACTTTACGGACGTACTAGGCCCACTACGCCAGTAGTCCCCGACGACGATGATGGGGAATCCAATCCATTGGACACGTCGTCCCTCGATTACCATGTACCTATAGTCCCTCATCCATCTAATATCCCCAGACCGTATATCGAAAGCATGGTGTTGTCGGACCCATACGGGTTTCTACTCGAAGTCTCGCTCCAATCGGATTCTCCAGGAGAACTCTTTTCTCTCAACCCGAATGATCCTGGCCGGGGGGATTTGTTTGAGCAAAGAACACATGGGATATTCCTCTCATGACGCCGAGAGTGGATGATCCTCTATTGACACTCAATAGCCCTCGTAAGGTCGACTACCACTCCCAATGACCGGTTGTACTAGATCCGGGACAGCCAAACCTATAAGTCCGGTATCAAAGAGTGGAGCACTCATACAGGACATCCTTGGTGTCTCAAGTCTAAGGACCAGATACACCACTAGGACTACGGAATCATTTTGCCCGACAATAAGGCATCATCAACCATCCAAAGATTCCGTAAGCAGATCAATCGGTGAACTCATTCTACAATGAGCACTGTCTTTGTATCCCTAGTGTCCTACACGAGCAGCTATGAGACTAGCTGCATCCATCATATGGACGGGTATACAACACACCGTCCTATCCGGTTATCGGGATGTCCCTCTCGAAAAGTAACCTATGACCGGGATTATTTAGGATATGTGTTTAAAGGTGAATCGATCTCATTATCGTGATCTCATCACGATCCGATTCTCATTGCACAAATCCAAGGACATCACAATATATATATGCATTTATGCAATAGTTATAAAGTGATATACGCCAAAATATAATAAGCAAAAAGATTCTGTATCAAGTCACACGTGCCATCACTCACGTGATTGGCTTGCTGGGCACCTATGACTAGCACTTATCATATATGTAATTCGTTGCAGGTTCTGGCAAGGCCTAGGAGACTAGAGAGAGGCGAGATGGACCTCAAGATGGGTAATGGAGCAAAAGTTGCTGTAGTAGCTGTTGGCGAGGTCGCCCTACATCTGCCTAGTGGAGCTTTTATTGCATTAGATGCATGTTATTTTGTTCCTTCTATTATCAAAAACATTATCTCCATTTCATGTTTAACAATTAGTGGATATAAATTTGTTTTTGAGAACAATGTTTGTTCGATATTATTAGATGATAAGATCATCATGAAAGGAACATTGCATATTGGTTTATATATATTAGACACCACTCCACATATCATGAATGTAGATGTGTCCAAAAGGAAACGAGATGAGTTGAACAGTGCATACCTGTGGCATTGTAGGCTAGGTCACATCCATGAAAGAAGGATTCAAAAGTTGCTAGATGATGGATATCTAGATCCATTCGACTATGTGTCTTATGCAACTTGTGAGCCTTGCATTCGTGGAAAACTGACCAACTCTCCATTTAGTGGAACTGGAGAGAGAGCCACTGAGTTGTTGGAACTCATACATAGTGATGTATGTGGACCCATGTCAACTCATGCCATTGAAGGTTACTCCTACTTCATTACATTTACTAATGATTTCTCAAGGTATGGATATGTGTACTTAATGAAGTACAAGTCTGAGGCCTTTGAGAAATTTAGAGAGTATAAGAATGAGGTGGAGAACCAGACTGGAAAGAGTATCAAAACTCTTCGATCAGATCGAGGAGGTGAGTACTTAAGTACAGAGTTTACTCAGTTCCTCAAGGACCATGGGATATTATCCCAATGGACACCTCCTTATACACCTCAGCTCAATGGTGTCTTCGAAAGGAGAAATCGTACATTATTAGATATGGTACGGTCCATGATGAGTTTCGCTGACCTACCCATCTCATTCTGGGGATATGCCTTAGAAACCGCAGCTTACCTTCTGAACATAGTTCCAACTAAGTCGGTAGTGTCTACACCATATGAGATATGGAAAGGGAAGAAGCCTGATCTTAAGGTTGTTAAGATTTGGGGCTGCCCTGCACATGTTAAAAGACACAACCCCGATAATTTAGAATCAAGGACAGAGCGATGCAAATTTGTGGGATACCCCAAGGAAACTTGTGAGTATTATTTCTATCATCTCGAGGACCAAAAAGTCTTTGTAGCTAAGAGAGCAGTGTTCCTTGAGAAGGAACACATTCTTGGCGGAGATAGTGGGAGAATGATAGAATTGAGCGAGGTTAGAGAACCAACCTCAAGCACCACTCTATATCTCGAGTCTGTTCAGGTACCTAATACACAAGTTTCAACTTTACGCAGATCTGATAGAGTATCTCATCCTCCTGAGAGATATGTGGGACATATTAGAGGAGATGATGCAGAGGATATTGATCCTCAGACCTACGAGGAGGCTATTATGAGTATAGACTCCGGGAAGTGGCAAGAAGCAATGAATTCTGAGATGGATTCTATGTACTCCAATAAGGTTTGGAACCTAGTTGATGCGCCCGAAGGTATTGTACCCATCGGTTGCAAGTGGATCTTTAAGAAAAAGATCAGAGTAGATGGAAAGGTAGAGACCTATAAAGCAAGGCTAGTGGCTAAGGGGTATCGTCAAAGGCAAGGTGTGGACTATGACGAAACCTTCTCACCCGTAGCAATGCTAAAATCCATCATAATTCTATTGGCTATTGCAGCACACTATGATTATAAGATCTGGCAGATGGATGTGAAAACCGCATTCCTCAATGGGAACCTCGAGGAGGAGGTGTATATGATGCAACCTGAGGGATACGTGTCCAAGAACAGTCCAGATAAGGTGTGTAGGTTGCTTAGATCCATTTATGGATTAAAGCAAGCTTCCCGAAGTTGGAACATAAGATTTGATGAGGCAATCAGATCTTATGACTTCGTTAAGAACGAAGATGAGCCTTATGTATACAGAAAGGTAAGTGGGAGTGCTATCACCTTTTTGGTGTTATATGTGGATGACATCCTTATCATTGGGAATGACGTAGGAATGCTATCCACAGTAAAGGCTTGGTTATCTAAACACTTCTCCATGAAGTACTTAGGGGAAGCATCCTATATTTTGGAGATTAGAATCTATAGAGATAGATCCAAGAGGATGCTTGTCTTGTCCCAGTCCAGGTACATAGAAACCATTGTCAAAAGGTTTGGCATGAAAAATTCCAAGAGAGGTCTCATACCGATGAGACATGGGATATCGCTTTCTATGAGTATGTCCCCAAAGACTCCAGAAGAAAGGGCGAACATGGATATGATACCTTATGCCTCAGCAATAGGGTCTATCATGTATGCCAAGCTATGTACTAGGCCTGATATAGCGCATGCTCTGAGTGTCAAGAGCAGGTATCAGGCGGATCCAGGCTTGGAGCACTGGAAAGCAGTAAAGTGTATCCTTAAGTACTTGAGAAGGACTAAGGATCTTTTACTAGTATATGGAGGTAATAGCCTTCAGGTTGAAGGCTACACTGACTCAAGTTTTCAGTCTGATGTCAATGATAGCAAGTCGAATTCAGGGTATGTGTACACCTTGAATGGAGGAGCAGTGTGCTGGAAGAGTTCCAAGCAAGATACCACTACTGACTCGACCACAGAGGCGGAGTACATTGCTGCATCAGATGCAGCAAAGGAGGGAGTTTGGGTGAAGAAGTTCATCACAGATTTGGGAGTCGTGCCGGGTAGCCAAGAGTCGATCTCCCTATATTGCGACAACAACGGGGCGATTGCTCAAGCAAAGGAACCTAGGTCTCATAAGAAATCTAAGCAGGTTCTGAGGAGGTTCCACCTTTTCAGAGAGATCGTGACCCGAGGAGATGTAGTAGTGGAAAGAGTTCCATCTGAAGATAACATTGCAGATCCACTAACAAAGTTGTTGTCTCAGATTTGTTTTGAGCGTCACAAGGGTCTGATGGGGATTAGACATATAGGTGATTGGCTTTAAGTCAAGTGGGAGATTGCTAGTCATAGGTGCCCAGCAAGCCAATCACATGAGTGATGGCACGTGTGACTTAATATAGAATCTTTTTGCTTATTACATTTTGGCATATATCACTTTATAACTATTGCATAAATGCATGCATATATTGTGATGTCCCTAGATTTGTGCAATGGAAATTGGATCGTGATGAGATCACGATAGTGGGATCGATTCACCTTTAAACACATATCCTAAATAATCCCGGTCATAGGTTACTCGAGAGGGATATCATGATAACCGGATAGACTGGTGTGCTGTATACCCGTCCATATGATGGATGCAGCTGGTCTCATAGCTACTTGTGTAGGGACACTAGGGATATAGTATAGGTGCTCATTAGAGAATGAGTTCACTGATTGATCCGCTTACGGAATGCTGGATGGTTGATGATGCCTTATTGTCAGACAACGATTTCGTAGTCCTAGTGGTGTATCTGGTCCTTAGACTTGAGACACCAAGGATGTCCTATATGAGTGCTCCATTCTTTGATACCAGGCTTATAGGTTTGACTGTCCCAGATCTAGTACAACTGGTCATTGGGAGTGGTAGTCGACTTTACGAGGGCTATTGAGTGTCGATAGAGGATCATCCACTCTCGGCGTCATGAGAGGAATATCCCATGTGTTCTTGCTCAGACAAATCCCTGGCCAGGGTCATTCGGGTTGAGAGAGAAAGAGTTCTCCGGGAGAATCTGATTAGAGCGAGACTCGAGAAGAAACCGTGTGGGTCTGATAACACCATGCTCGATATACAGTCTCTGGTATATTAGATGGATGAGGGACTATAGGTACACGGTAACTGAGGACAAACAGGTCCAATGGATTGGATTCCCTTATATCGTCTGGGGACTACGACGTAGTGGCCTAGTACGTCTATAGTCGATGAGTCGAGTGAATTATTACAGAGGTAATAATTCACTGAGTTAGAAGGAATTCTGAAAGGTATGACTCACGGCTAGCTCGATATTGGGCCTAGAGGGTCACACACATATGGTAGGAATTGCGATGAATAGAGGTTTGGATATGAGATATCCGACAGAGCCCTTGTCTTATTGGATGCAGATCCAATACCCACTAGGGGAGGA
Source organism: Musa schizocarpa (assembly GCA_900464855.2). Taxonomy (NCBI): domain Eukaryota; kingdom Viridiplantae; phylum Streptophyta; class Magnoliopsida; order Zingiberales; family Musaceae; genus Musa; species Musa schizocarpa. The sequence continues at coordinate 20,979,102 of LS990921.1, forward strand.
CCCATTAGGGTTTGACAGGGGACCTCTATAAATAGGAGGGATTCAGAGCCCCATGGGCTAGAGAGCTTTTGTTTGCCTTTTCCTATTCTCCTCTCCATCTCTACCTCAGAGTAGGTCTGGAGTTTTGAGGAGCATCCTCGCAACCCTGCTGTATGGATCACCGCTAGAGAGGAGGACGCTTGACCTCCTTCACCCTCTCCTAAGGATCTGCAAGGAAACAGGGATATACGATCTCCCTAGGTAACACAATCTACTCTATACGCAGTTTCATGTTTCGCGGATTTTTGCATACCAATCTTCGCACGACGACGAACATCTCTTTGGGAATCGGGGATTTTGTTTTTCTTGTTCTTCCGCTACGCATATGATGTCGTCCCCAAGGATTTCCCAACAGAACCACCCTTTTATAGTTTCACTCCTTTTGACGGGCTTAGGAGATAACCCTTACAGAATTTCTCTCCTCTCTTAAAAGCTCAAAACTTGGAAGAAAAGAGGGAGGAGAACTTCTTGCCTTTACAACACTTTTGAATTCTAAAAATCACAGAGTAAGATTGGATTTTCGGTGCCTTTTGTTTTTCTTTCATGCAGGAAAGGGTGGGGTTTATATTGACCCCAAAATGGTTTGAATTTGGAGCTCAAAAGTATCTTTTCCCGGATTTCCGAGGTCCTGGTAGTACTACCTCCTGACTGGGATAGTACAACAGCCTGGCAGCTCGGAGACTGAGCCTCTAGATGGTGCCACCGCTTGACAGGGGTGGTTGCATCCCCCAGTCTCACTCGGAGATAGAGCCTAAGTGGTGCCACTACCTGACCTGGGCGGTTGCACCATCTAGCTTTCCTGGGAGACCATCTCCTGGGTGGTGCCATCGCCGACCCTGACGGTGCCACCGCCTAGCAGGAATTCTGGTCTGAATGGGTTGATCCATTCGGCCCAATATCAAGGGCCCAATTGCCCCCAGATTAAGTTATTGGGATCACCTCCCATTCCTAACTTAATCTACATGCTAACTACGATATTTCTTAAGACATTTACTACAACTTGCTCCGGTGCATCAATCGTTTCTTCCGACGAGCTTCTGGTGAACTTTCGGTGAACATCCGACGAACCTTCGGCGATGCTCCAGCGGACTTCTGGCAATCTTCTGGACTTACGACGATCTACTTAGCGAGTTCCGACGAGCTTCTTTGGCAAGCTCCTGGACTTCTCGGATTTGTTCCCACATAACCTCCGATGACCGTCCGGACTTCCGTCGAACTCTCGAACTCCCAACGTGATCAAGGTCTTGACTCCAGCGCAACTCCTACTGCATGTCTTTCTTTCATCGTAGTTAATCCTGCACACTTATCTCAACATATGGATTAGATAACAAATTACAATTGACTTCATTATCAAAATCCGAGATTCAACAATCTCCCCCTTTTTAATGATGACAATCAATTGATAATGGAGTTAACCTTAACTCCCCTTATCTATATGCCATATTTGAGATAAGTCATTCTTGAATTCAAAGCCTTTCAATTCAAGAGACATTGATAAGTTAAGATCGTTTAACCTTATCAATACTCCCATCATGATTCCTATCATGATGTATTTATCTGAAACTGATGTCAAAGCTTGACACCCATTTTCAGGTTTTACATTTCAAATGTGAAAGATAGCAATCATAGCAATTCATCGTATGGTAAGATATCAACATGTAAGACTGCGATATATGTTCTTGATATCTTAACATGGTATGAAAATAACATAGTGCAAATATGGCACTCATAGCATCAATTCATATATTTCTCATTCAAATATGACACTCATAGTATCAATTCATATATTTCTCCCCCTTTGTCATCAACAAAAAAGGAGAATGATATAAACAAATTTTAAGCATAAGTGCGGTAACTATGCCATAACTAGGTTCATGTCATTTTCCAACAGTGAGTGATAGGATACCAATTATGCAAACATCTCAAGGAAAACATGACATAGAGATAGCTTTGAATACTTCTTCCTTTTTATTTGTTATTATCTTTGTGCATGAAGGAGGAAGACTATTTGTGATACCAGCTATTTGTGAGTTTACTTTGAATGAAGTTAAAATCGATGAGAGATTAAATCATATTTTATTTTTACAAGGATCAAGATATGTATGTGAAACAAATCCTTGCAAGTAAAAACACTATCATTCATATAAGAAGGAATTATCAAATCTATTTCTCGAAAGATATTTTTCTCATGATAAGTCTATGAGAGATACATTTGCTAGTTGATTCCATATGTCAAAATTCAATGATATGAATCAAAAACTCATATGACATATGTTTATTAAGTCCGGAAGAGAATAATGTATCGAGAAAATCCAATTGTTAGGATCAAGAAGATCCGAAAATGAAATTTAACACTTTCATGCATTCGGATGAGGTTTTGCTATAGATTTTCAAATTCAATCATGAAAATAAAACATGCTTATTATCATAGAAATTTTTCGTATCCAAAACACAATTTCCAACATGTAATTAAGGCATGTAATTATGTAAAATCATCATGGTAATTAAGTGATTTGATCAAAAAAATCCGAAAAATAATCTTAACAAGTTCATGCATTCGGACACATCAACATTCCTAATTTTCTTCTTATGAAATCAAATTGGCCTTCACTTAGAGGTTTTGTAAAGATATCAGCTAGTTGATGTTTAGTATTATGGCAATACAATGACACATTAATATCATAGTAATACATCAACATCATGGTAATATCATGACATATTAACATCATGGTAATGACACATCAATTTCATGGCTATATTACTTTCTCAAATCATATTTATCATGGAAACCAAGACACAAGGTTTTCAAAGTAGGCATTATAAAAACATTTAATTTCAACGTGAAATCCGACAATGAGTAACGAGATTAAACAACGTAACCCTGCATATACTCACCAATTAATACATCAAGTAACCATATCAACGTAATTGTTATAACAAGAGGTGATTATGTCCACATATATATATACAAGCTTATTCAGGAGGTGAAAAATTAAAATGCCTAAACAAGGAGTCAAATTATTGATGAATTTGCTATAGCTCAAATAGGATTTGATCTTATCGAAGTTCAAGCCAATCTTGTCTTTGTTCAAATCGGTCCATCCGAATCCCAATGTCTTCGATAGATGATGTAGGAGCTTGCTCAAATGGATGTGTTTCCTCAAAGGGACAGATCGGAGGAGATTGAGTACCCCTAAAGATTGGTGTTTCGGGTTCTGGTTTAGGTCGAGGGGGGTCAGTTCTTCTAGGCATTCTAACCCAATTACCGTTTCTATAAAAACATCTCAATCGGTGAAGTAGATTTTTATTTATTATGCTAAACCTGTCTACTTTCATCACTTCTTCATCAGGTGGTATTGGAATATCATAGGCTTTAAGTATTCTAGTGATTATACCATCATATGGAAGCATCATGTCTTTCTTAGATAGTTCTATTACATTTTGTTGGATAAGGTAACCAAAACAGATGTTATGTCCTATCTGTTAGGATCAAGAGCACTAAGAGGGGGGGGGGGTGAATTAGTGCAGCGGAAAACTTTCAACGTTTAAAACTACGTTCGTACGACAAAGTCGATTTTAGTAGAAAAATCGATTTATAAATTTCTTTGACTTAAGATCAGGTAAGAAGCAGTTAAAACAAATCTATAAAGGCAGTTTGCAGTTATGATGGAAATTCGAATGTAAGTGCAAACTGAAATACAATATTCGTATGGTAAAAGTGATTTCAGTAGAAAAGCCAATTCATAAATCACTTTAACTTGTGATTAGGCAAGAAGCAGTCAAAACGAATCTGTTAAGGCAGTTTGCTGTTGTGATGGAAATCAGAATGTAAGCGCAAACTGAAATACGATATTCGTACGAGAAAAACGATTTACGTCTAAACACAATTCGGAAAATATTGAGCTTGGAAACGCAATCGTAAAAGGGCAGAAGGCAGTAAGCTATGAAGGAGGTTTGCAGTAAGGATAATAAGCTCAAAGTAAATGCAAACCAGAGAAGATGGGAGTTTACAATGGTTCGGTCAATCGTGACCTACATCCACTCCTTCGATTCCTCTTCCGTCGAGGCCACCGGCATCCACTAACGATCTTCCTTGACTAGGCGAAGATCAACCTCCTTCTTACACCCCTCTTCTCCTTTTACTGGGTTTAGGAGACAACCCTTACAAGCACTCACTCTCCTATCTTAAACAGAATTTTAACACTTAAGCTAGAGGAGGGAAATTCTAGAGATTGCAATAGTGTTTTCTCTCTTTTAATCTCTCTATGCTTATATATTTTACCCAGGGATTGGAGGGGTATTTATAGGCTCCAAACCAGTTTGAATTTAGAGCTCAAATCTGTCATCTCTCGGAATTCCGGGGTTTGGCGGTTGCACCGCCTCGCAGAGCTCGGAGATTGAGCCTCTGGGCGGTGCCACCGCTTGTTAGGGGCGGTTGCACCGCCTGGCAGAGCTCGAAGGCTGAGCCTCTGGGCGGTGCCACCGCTTGTCAGGGGCGGTTGCATCGCTTGACAGGGATCAAAGACTAAGCCTCTGGGCGGTGCCACCGCTTGTCAGGGGCTGTTGCACCGCCTGGCAGAGCTCAGAGACCGAGCTCAGGCGGTGCCACTGCCTGACTAGGGCAGTTGCACCGCCCAGCCAGAGCTCGGAGATCGAGCTCAAGCGGTTGCACCGCTATCAGAGGCGGTTGCACTGCCCAGCCAGAACTCAGAGACTGAGCCCTGGGCGGTGCCACCGCCGACCCAAGCGGTGCCACCTCTGGGCGAGAGATCTGAGTCCGAATGGGTTGATCCATTCGGCCCAATTTGGTTCTTTCAAGGGCCCAATTGTCCCTAGATTAAGTTAATGGGATCACCTCCCAATTCTAACTTAATCATCATGCTAACTATGACAATTCTTAAGACTTTTACTACAGCTTGCTTCGGTGCGTCAATCGCTTCTTCCGGCAAGCTTCTGGCGAACTTTCGGCGAACATCCGACGGTCCTCCGACGATGCTCCTACGGACTTCCGGTAAACTCCTGGACTTGCGACGATCCACTTGGCGAGTTCTGATGAGCTTCTTTTGGCAAGCTCCTAGACTTCTCGGATTTGTTCCCGCAAAACCTCCGACGACCGTTCGGACTTTCGTCAAGCTCTCGAACTCCCAACGTGATTATAGTCCTGACTCCGATGCAACTCCTGCTGCATGTCTTACTTTCATCATACTTAATCCTGCACACTTAAAACAAAACTTCGACCGAGACAATTAATCCTAAGCATTTAACCAAGTTGTTCGGCATGTCATTGGTCCCTCGACACTTCGTCCGATTCTTCGGCGCATCGTCCTCTCCTGTGGCCTATTGCCCAATCGGCCAGTTGACTCCGCAACTCCGATATCCTTGGCACAATACCCACTCTTCTTGGCCCAATGCTCGAGTCCACGGCCCGAAGCCTTATGTCGATACGTCGACTGATCCACCGACCCGACGTCCAATCTTCTGACATGTTTCTCCGGCACAACATGATTTTTCCTGCTTTAATTGTCTCATCATGATCGAAGCATCCTGCATTACTTAAAACACAGATTAAAACATAAATACATATCAAGTGGTTTCATCATCAAAATACGAGATTCAACACTTTCATGATCTAATACATGGTTTCTAATTCCATTTGACTTACTTCATCATGATGATATTATTTAGGGAGAATGATGTTAGTTAGGATATGATGAAGTACCTTAGTGTTTAGTGGTAGTAGATGTTCACAGCTTTTCGGAACTATCACTAAGTTGGGATTACCGAAAATTGTTCCTAAGGCTTCAACATATGTTGTCCCAACTGTTTCATTATCCCACGATCCTCTAAAATAAAGACCTCTATTTTTTACGGGAATGCCTATCATGTCGTAAATGAATCTATCCATAATGGAGATGTGTTGTCCTAAGAGATAGGTAGACACTATTTCTTCTTCATCTACTTATAGATTGTTGTAAAACAATCCAACAAGTCTTAGATAGATGAGTTCACTTATTTATAAAATTGGGAGTAGATCTAAGTTTGCAAACCATTGGATTGTCTCTAGGTCTCTTAGTTCATCTAGATCTACATGTTTTCCCTTATTGACACTTCTAAATTCGAAGGAAGAAAATTTTTCAGCATGATATTTTGAATCGAAAAGGGTAAGATCAAAGTCTTCTTCTAATCTCCTCTTCCCTTTGTCCCTAGAGGTTCTTCTAGAGCCCATAACTACTGCTATTTAAGAAGATAGTAATGAGCAAGAGTAAATGACTCAAAAACAGAATTTAAAGGCTTCTTAGAGAATACCTTAAGTGAGATCTTCAAGAGAAGGAGAGATTCTTGATCTTTGCTTTGAAATGGGCAGTATTTGGGCAGCTAAAGGGAAGAAATGGAGGTGGAGAAGTGTTGGAGCTGCTAGAAGGAGATGGGAGTGAGTTGGGGTCGATTCCACCACTAGCCCTAGCTCGGTTTAAAAGGGGGCAAAGTTGCGGGTGGTGGCACCGCTTGCTAGGCGGTGCAACCGCTTGCAACCCGTGACAGTCAGCGGTGCTACCGCTAGTTGGGCGGTGCCACCACCTGCAGGTGGTGAGCACTTGTTCTGACGGTTGTGTGGTTTGATTTGAATGTTTTTGACTTGAGAAGAGTTTTTATTTGTGGAGCAATCAACTTTACTTAAGTAATTACGTAAGAATTTTCATTTTAAGATGAGAAATTTTGCACGATCAAGATAGATGTTATGACGTGCATACTTTACTTCAAATATCGTACACATGTTTATGACAGATTATCCAAGATGGTAAGCTTTACAAGTTCATGACAAACTTTGCTTATAAGACGTAAGTTCATAATATAGTTGGATTCGAAAGTAGTGAACAAATCAATTTGATAGGTTCGGAAATCCAGAGGATATGTGAAGGGAGAATCATGGGTTTCCAATTCTGAGGGATCAAATAAGATTGTATCTGTATTGCTCTTGTAATTTTAATTTTCTAATCCTCTTTTTGTTATTTAGGCTAGGGAGCATCGCGTGTTCTTTTTGGATCTCAAGTCATGAATATCGAGTATCCAAAGAGCAGGATATTATTTCTTACTCCCAGCTTGTGATGGTTTATGTCTCTATGAGACAGGATAATTTTTAGGTACCCATTTGCATTTGGGTGCCTTAAAAAGTGATCTACATTATTTATCATGTTGCATAGAGTTTATCATGGTTCATTTATGAACCCAAATTAATTTGTTTGGACTAATTTCCTTGAATGGACACTGATGCATTTTGTGTCCATGTTTGCAACAAAAGTTGCATTTGCTTTGGTGTCGAACATGTAAGATGGGGCCTTTTACAAAGGTGGTTGGATTTTGGTGAGGACTTCTCACAAATATGATTCTATTTCTTTTGGGAACGTGACCCTTGTTTGCAAGGATCATATTCAAAGACTAGATACCAACCTCGAATTTCTTCAAGGTGTCCTTAAGTAGCAAGTTTTCCTTTTGGAGAGTTTCTAGATCATGACATTTTTCATATTGAGCTAAACTATCATAATATTCAGTTTTTAATTTATCAAAATTACTAATAAGACTATCATGCTTATTTTTCAGCAATTTATATTTTCTACTAATTATTTTACCTTCATCAAATAAGTCATGGAAGGCATTTAATAATTCATCAAATGATAAATCTGCATCAATTAAATTTGTTACCTCTTCTCTAATAGCCATTAAGGCGTAATGAGCAACTTGCTCAGTGTTGGACTCCTCTTCTTCGGATGCGCTCGAGTCATCCCATGTTGCTTTGAGCGCCTCCTTCTTTGATGTTCTCTTCTTGGCTTGGGGACAATCATTTTTGTAGTGTCCCGACTTTTTGCACTTGTAGCAAATAACTTGGTCCTTTTTGGGTTCAAGTTTATTTTTTGTGTCACTTTTAAACTTGTTTCTCTTAATGAATTTTTTAAATTTCCTTGTTAGAAGTGCCAAGTCATCGTCACAGTCCTCATCACTTGAGTTTTCTCTCAAGTGATCATCTAAAGTTCTATGTGTCATATCCTTCCTGTTCTTTGGAAAGATGTCTTCTTGCTCTTCATGAGCCTTGCAAGTCATTTCATAGGTCATTAATGACCTGGTTAGTTCTTCAAGAGGGAAGTTGTTTAAATCTTTAGCCTCTTGAATTGTAGTGACTTTAGGGTCCCAACTCTTAGGAAGGGATCTTAGAATCTTATTTACGAGCTCAAAATCCAAAAACCTTTTGCCGAGTCCTTTTAGACCATTGATGACATCTGTAAAACGGGTGTACATGTCGCCAATAGTGTCACTCGGTTTCATTTAGAAAAGTTCAAAAGAATGTATCAAAAGATTGATTTTTGACTCTTTCACTCTACTTGTGCTTTCGTGAGTCACTTCGAGTGTATGCTAAATATCATACGCGGTTTCACAAACCGAAACACGATTGAACTCATTTTTCTCAAGTGCACAAAATAAGGCATTCATAGCCTTTGCATTAAGAGTGAAAGTCTTCTTCTCCAATTCATTCCAATCGATCATTGGAAGAGAAGATTTCAAAAATCCATTTTCAACAAGATTCCAAAGTTCAAAATCCATTGAAATAAGGAAGATCCTCATTAGGGTCTTCTAATAGGTGTAGTCCATCCCATTGAACATGGGTGGAGATGTAATAGAGTGGCCCTTTTGGTTTTCGACATATGCCATCTCTCTTGGATTTTAATCCGTTTGAGAGTTAACCCCGCTCTGATACCAATTGTTAGGATCAAGGGCACTAAAGAGGGGTGAATTAGTGCAGCGGAAAACTTTCGACGATTAAAACTGCATTCGTACGATAAAAGCAATTTTGGTAAGAAAGCCGATTCATAGATCATTTTAACTTTTGATCAAGCGAGATACAGTTAAAGCAAATATATAGAGACAGTTTGCAGTTTAAGATAGACAACAGAATGTAATAGCAAACTGGAATACGACGTTCGTACGATAAAACTGATTTCCGTCTTAACGTCGATTCGAAAAATACTTAACTATGAAACATGTTCGTAAATGAGCAGAAGGTAGTAAGCTACTGAGGAGGTTTGCAGTAAAGATAAGATGCTCAAAGTAAATGCAAACCGAGATTTAGAGTGGTTCAGTCAAATCTTGACCGACATCCACTTTTGACTTCCTCCATCGATAAGGTCACCAACGTCCACTAGAGGCCTTCCTTCAATAGGCGAAGGCCAACTACTCTTTTACAGTTTCACTCCTTTTGACGAGCTTAGGAGACAACCCTTATAGAATTTCTCTCCTCTCTTGAAAGCTCAAAACTTAGAAGAAAAGAGGGAGGAGAACTTCTAGTCTTTACAACACTTTTGAACTCTAAAAATCACAAAGTAAGATTGGATTTTCAGTGCCTTTTGTTTTTCTTTCGTACAGGAAAGGGGAGGGGGTTATATAGACCCTAAACTGGTTTGAATTTGGAGCTCAAAAGCGTCTTTTCCCGGATTTCCGGGGTCTTGGCGGTACTACCTCCTGACTGGGGCGGTACAACCGCCTGGCAGCTCAGAGACTGAGCCTCTGGGCGGTGCCACCACCTGACATGGGCGGTTGCAATGCCCAATCTCGCTCGGAGACTGAGCCCAGGTGCTGCCACCGCCTGACTAGGGCGGTTGCACCGCCTAGTCTCACTCGGAGACTGAGCCTAGGTGGTGCCACGGCCTGACCTGGGCGGTTGCACCGCCCAGCTTTCCTAGGAGACCATCTCCTGGGTGGTGCCATTGCCTAACAGGAATTCTGGTCCGAATGGGTTGATCCATTCGGCCCAATTTGGGTCTATCAAGGGCCCAATTTCCTCCCAGATTAAGTTAATGGGATCACCTCCCATTCATAACTTAATCTACATGCTAACTATGACATTTCTTAAGACATTTACTGTAACTTGCTCTGGTGCATCAATCGCTTCTTTCGGCGAGCTTCCGGCGAACTTCCGGCGAACATCCGATGAACCTTCAGCAATGCTCCGGCGGACTTCCGGCAAACTTCTGGACTTGCGATGATCCACTTGGCGAGTTCCGACGAGCTTCTTTGGCAAGCTCCTGGACTTCTCGGATTTGTTCATGCAGAACCTCCGATGATCGTCTGGACTTCCGTCGAACTCTCGAACTCCCAACGTGATCAAGGTCTTGACTCCGGCGCAACTCCTGTTGTATGTCTTTCTTTCATCATAGTTAATCCTACACACTTATCTCAATATATGGATTAGATAACAAATGACAATTGACTTCATCATCAAAATCCGAGATTCAACACAATGATATGTATATAATGTGTTACATATATTTATGATGAAATATTACTTTGACTTGAATTCAAAGTTCTATTAATATGACATTTTGATAAGGGGAATTAAGGTTAACTCCATCATCAATTGGTTGTCATCATAAAAAACGGGAAGATTGTTGAATCTCGGATTTTGACGATGAAACTAATTGATAGTATTTATCTGATCTATGTTTTAAGTGATGCAGGAAGGTTCGATCAGGGAGAGATAATTAAAAGCAAGAAGAATCATGTTGGGCCGAAGTGGAACATTGTTAGGATCCTTTTATTTTTCCTGTGCTTTCCTTTTATTTTCTACGTATTTATTAAGTTTGTTTAGTTTTTAGCTAACTGAAACAGAGCACACTTGCTCTGCATCTAACCGAAACAGAGCACACTTGCTCTGCCCTTGTTTCAGCCGTGCCACACCTTGCTCTGTATCTAACCGAAACAGAGCACACTTGAGCTGCCCTTGTTTCAGCCGCGCCACAATCGCGTGGGTTCCCTTGCTGCTGCCGATTGTCGCCACCGTCACTGCTACTGCCCAGCCACTGTGCAGATGCCCTTGACTAGACATCAGAAACAAAAACTAGGGATTACCGACTTGTAATCATACGCAATGGCTACCGATAACTCAGTGAAGGCACAAATGGAAGCGTTGGAAACCAGAATTGAAAATCGGCTACAAGAAACTCTTCATGATTTCAAAAAGAGCTTGTTGGAGCACTTTAGCGGGTTTCAACAAGATGGAAGCTCAAGTTCTACGCTGAACAAATCGAGAGATACAGGAAAAGGGCCCCAGGATGGTGACACACACTACCCACGTATCAGGGTAGAATTTCCACGATGGGAAGATGGGGATCCGACCAGTTGGATCTCTAGGGCGGAAATTTTTTTTCGTTTTCACAGAACTCCAGAAGAATCCAAGGTAGAAGTGGCCTCAATCCAGCTCGATGGAGATGCAATCCAGTGGTATGATTGGTACGAAACTTGCTATGGAATTCCTTCGTGGGAGCAGTTTAAAAGAGGACTTCTTGTTCGCTTTGGCCCATCCGAATATGAGAATGTTGATGGCCAACTCGGGAAAATTCGTCAGACTTCTACAGTGTTGGAATATCAGAGTAGATTTGAAAGATTGTCCAACCAAGCTAGAGATTGGTCAGAACGACAACTTCTGGGTACATTTATTGAAGGGCTTATTCCCGAGATCCGGTGTGAGGTTAAGGCTCGTCAACCTCGCACTATGATGGCTGCAATTTCATTTGCATGCCTACATGAAGAAAAAATCAGTGTGGAATATCGTCGAAACAGAGGTGCCAATAAACAGGTGATTAGCAGGCAACCTACCTCATCTACTCCTAGTCGAAACTATAACACTAGCAAACTAACCCGAGAAGAACTCAAAGAAAGGTTAGCGAAGGGTTTGTGCTAGCATTGCGATGAAAAGTGGAGTAAGAAGCATCGATGCAAACAAGGAAGACTTTTGATGATTGAACCGATCGAGGAGGAAACAGAAGTAGAAGTATCAGATTCCGATCATGAAGAAGTGGAAACTAATGATGATGTTAAAGTCATCACACATACAGTGTATGCATTGGCTGGCTACTCTAATCCACAAACTATGAAAATTGGGAAAACTTTGAAACACCAGTCTGTCACTATTTTGATTGATATGGGTAGCAATAATAATTTTATGGATAGGAAAATTGTAGCCCGATTATCTTACCACATCGAATGTTGTGACAAATTTGAAGTCAAGGTCGCCGATGGGCGGATTTTAACCTGTGACAGCAAGTGCTCAAAGATAAAACTAATTTTGCAAGGTCAAGAATTATTTATGGATTTCTTTTTATTACCCTTGGAAGACTATGAAGTGGTGCTCGGAATTGAATGGCTATTAACCCTAGGTGATGTCTCCTAGAATTTTTCTAAACTGATTATGAAGTTCTTTATTAATGGAAGACAGGTAACTCTCAAAGGAAGACGTGGAGGTAAGGTTACAACTATTACTAGCCATCGGATGGAGCGGGTCCTTCGGAAGACACACACCGGATTTTTGGTGCAATTGCATAACATTGAAAAGGAAATGACAGTGAACATTCCGGTTGGAAATATTGAATCATTGCTAACAGAGTTTGCGGATATATTTGCAGAGCCACACGGACTTCCACCTCTTAGATGTCATGATCATCGGATCCCACTATTACCCGAGAAGGCACCAACCAATGTCCGACTGTATAGATATCCACATTTCCAAAAGGTAGAGATAGAGAGGATTGTCACAGAGATGCTCAAAACAGGAGTTATACGAGCTAGTGTTAGCCCATATTCTTCCCCAGTCTTACTAGTCAGAAAGAAGGATGGCTCATGGCGGATGTGTATCGACTATCGAGCACTTAACAACATTATAGTGAAAGATAAATATCCTATTCCAGTAGTGGATGAACTATTGGACGAATTAGGAGGAGCACAGGTCTTCACTAAATTGGACCTACGATCGGACTATCATCAAATCAGAATACATGAAAGGGATGTTCAGAAAACTGCCTTCAGGACACATAATGACCATTATGAGTTTCTAGTAATGCCTTTTGGGTTAACCAATGCGCCCTCTACTTTCCAGAGTTTAATGAATGATATATTTCGGGCTCATCTCCGTAAGTTTGTTTTGGTTTTCTTTGATGATATTTTAATATACAGTCATTCCCTAGAAAGTCATTTATTACATTTACGAACTGTCTTTAATATTCTTCGTGAGCATGATCTTTTTGTCAAGAAATCCAAGTGCAGTTTTGGGCAACCTGAGGTTGAGTACCTCGGCCATATCATATCTCAAAAGAGTGTTGCAGTTGATCCTTCAAAAATCCAAGTGATGACAGACTGGCTAATTCCAAAGTCAATCAAAGCTTTAAGGGGGTTCTTGGGACTAACCGACTATTATCGAAAGTTTGTGAAGAATTATGGCAAAATTAGTGCCCCCTTGATGTCACTTCTAAAGAAAAATGCATTCAGATTGTCAGAAGAGGCAACTCAAGCATTTCAATTCTTGAAAACTACAATGTCTACTACACCCGTGCTGGCTTTACCCGATTTTAACAAGATGTTTGTGATTGAATATGATGCTTCTGGAGCTGGAATAGGGGCTATATTAATGCAGGAAGGTCGGCCTATCGCTTATGCTAGTAAGGCTCTTTCGCCTTCCCATTTGAGTTTATCTATATATGACAAGGAGATGCTAGCCATAATACATGCAGTCACAAAGTGGAGACCCTACCTAATTGGTCAATAGTTTCAAATGCGCGCACTGATTACAAAAGCCTCAAATATTTTCTAGAGAAAAAGATTTCTTCTCCAGAGCAACAGAAATAGGTCTCAAAGCTACTGGGATTCGATTATGAGATCATTTATAAAAAGAGGAGTGAGAATTTAGTAATAGATGCCCTCTCACGCCTTCTAGAACAATCTGAACTAGTAGCTATTTCTATTCCTATTTGCGAGACTTTGAAAGTTATCAGAAGGGAATGGTCAAATAATCCTGAGATCCAAAACATCATTAAAAAATTAGAAGAAGCCCCAGGTTCTGTCTCAAATTATAGTTGGGATTCGGTGGACTTGCGCTATAAAGGCCGAATAGTGGTTGCCCCACATTCTTCTTGCCAAGCAATAATTCTTAAGGAGTTCCATTCATCACCAATTGCTGGTCACTCGGGATTTCTCCGCACTTATAAGCGAGTTCGACAACTTTTTTACTGTAAAGGTATGAAAAATTTTATCAAGAAATTTGTTACTGAATGTGATGTTTGCCAACGTCACAAAAGTGAGACAGTAGCCACCCCAGGCTTACTACAGCCCCTCCCTATTCCTGATGCTACTTGGACCGACATATCTATGAATTTCATTGACAGTCTCCCATCATCTCAAGGAAAGAGTACTATACTTGTAGTCGTGGATAGACTTACAAAGTATGCTCATTTCTGTGCTTTACGATATCCTTAGACTGCTGCAAGTGTTACTCATATTTTTGTGGAAAACATAGCTAAATTGCATGGGAGTCCCCGTTCCATTGTTAGTGACAGAGACAAGATTTTTACTAGCTCCTTCTGGACAGAACTTTTTCGTTTACAAGGTACTCAGCAGAATATGAGCACTACTTATCATCCACAAACAGATGGGCAAACTGAAGTGGAAAACAGGTGCCTAGAAAATTACCTCCGATGCTTTACTAGCGACAAGCCGAAGGAATGGGTCAAATGGCTTCCCTAGGTAGAGTGGTGGTATAATACCTCTTACCATTCTTCTATTAAAATGACTCCATTTGAAGTAGTTTATGGCCAACCCCCACCCACAATTACAAAGTATGTACCGGGTTCTTCTAAAGTTGATCAAGTGGACAAGGAATTGATGGATAGAAATAAGATTATCCAGCTTTTAAAGGATAACCTCACAGCCGCACAAGCAAGAATGAAACAACAAGCTAATAAACACCGAAGTGAATGAGAATTTACTGTAGGTGATTGGGTTTTCCTTCGTCTTCAACCCTACAAGCAAACTTCCATAAAGGTCCGATCTTCCATGAAGCTATCTCCTCAGTTTTTTGGACCTTATAAGGTATTAGAACGCATTGGACCAGTGGCCTATCGCTTGGATTTGCCTACTAGCTCTAAACTACATCCAGTCTTTCATGTTGCATGCCTTAAAAGGAAATTGGGTGAAGATGCAATAGTGCAGTGCCACTTGCCAAACACTTCTACTACTGGGGAAGTTCAAACTCAACCACAAGTCATACTTGATCGACGAGTTGTAATGTACCGCAGACATCCTGTAACTGAAGTGCTGGTGCAATGGGCCAACTTACCAAAGGAAGATGCCACTTGGGAGTCCTACAACATGCTAAAGGAGAAGTTTCCAGAATTTGATGATGCTCAGCCTTGAGGACAAGGCTAAATTGAAGGAGGCGGGATTGTTATGATCCTTTTATTTTTCCTATGCTTTCCTTTTATTTTCTACGTATTTATTAAGTTTGTTTAGTTTAGCTAAAGTCGGAACTCTATAAATAGAGATGTAACTGTTTCTTTTCGATCATCTATGAAAAATATTATTCTATCTTTTGACAAACCCTAGGAGGTCGACCCCCTCGAAGCGATCAAGGAGGGCCGATCCCCTCGAAGCGATCAAGGAGGCCGATCCCCTTGAAGTGATCATCCCCTTTCTCTTCTTCTTTTTTATGATAAGACGTTAGGGTCTTATCAAACATGTCAGAAGATTGGACGTCGAGTAAGAGGATTCGTCGACGTATTGATAGAAGGCCTCGGGCCATGGGATAGGGCATCGGGCCAAGAAGAGCAGAAATTACGCTAAGGAAATCAGAGTTACGAAGGTCAACTGGCTGATTGGGAAATAGGCTACAAGAGAGGACGATGCACCGAAGAATTGGACGAGGCATCGATGAACCAATGACATGTTGGACAATATTTGATTAGCTTTGTAATAATTGTCTAGATCAAAGTAAGTTTCAGGTGTAATTGGGTTAGAATTGGACCAACTTAATTAGGGGCAATTAGGCCCATGTTTGGGCTATGGTGGGCCAAGTGAAAGGTCCAAACAAATAGTGACCTAAAAGGTGGAACCATCATGGGACAATCTCCGAGACTGTGTCAAGCGGTGGTACCGCCCAAACACAATCTCCGAGAGAGTGTCAGGCGATGGTATCGCCTAGTGGTAGGGTGTTAGACGGTGGTATCGTCAGACTTAGCGATGGTACCACCCAGTGTCAATGTTGTAGGCGGTTGTATCACCCAGCATAGGTGGTGGTACCGCCTGTACCCCGAAAACCGGGGATGAGACACTTTTAGGCTCCAAGTTTGAATCCACTTGAGGCTTATACATACCCCTCTCATCCCTAGTTAACATACACACAACTAAGAGAAAAAAGAAAAGAGAATCCTGTTGTACTCTTGTGTGAACTCCTCT